>VDFB02270651.1:374574881-374722112 GCA_007258455.2 Sequoia sempervirens
ACCACCAAAGTGTTTTCACTAGAGGATGATTGTTTTTCTTGACTTTTTCAATCCTTTTTCTCTTTGTTTTGGATTTTTTTAATCATTTTTTAACATTTTTTATATTTTTCAGATTTACACCCTTCAAGTCTAGGCATAAAACTTTTTAAGATGCAAATTATTGGTTGGTTCTTGCAAGGGTTCACCTTTAGGATTTGATAGTTGGTATGTTGCTGATCCATAGCTTGTTGTGATGATAAAGTGACCTAACCAATTAGGCTCAAACTTTTCTTTACTATCTTGATCTACAAGATTTTTCTGATTATGCTTTATGATAAGAACCCCTCCCTAGAAAGACTAGTACTTGATCTTCTTGTTATAGCTTAGTTTCAGTCATTTTTGATATACTTGTAAGTGATTAACAGTATCAAGATGATGCTCATCCAATAATCCTAGCTCATTTAGCCGAGATACTATGTATTCTTCATTAGTGGTCATATTTTGTAGTGAACCTTGTAGTGATAGGATCTCAACCTCAATAGGCAAGATGGCTTCTAATCTGTGGACCAAGGAGAACAAGGTTGCACCTGTAGGAATGTAGATACCCATTTGATAGGTCCATATGGAAAGATTTAATTGCAAATGCCAGTCACGACTAGCTTCATTGACCATTTTCTTTGGGATTTTCATAATGGTTTTGTTTGTAGCCTCATCTTGACCATTTCCAGGTAGGGTAATATGAGGTAGAGAATCAATGATGGATGTTGAATTCTTGACATAGTTCTTTCACATCCTGATTCTTGAAAGGTGTTCATTTGTTTGAGATAAGGGCTTGTGGAGCATTGTAATGATAGATAAGATAATTTTGGATAAACTTAACAAATTTATTCCCTATTATGTAGGTCATAGGAATGGATTCTACCCATTTGGTAAAGTCCTCAATAGTTGTTATGATAAACTTGTGGCCATTAGACGAGGTTGGAGTAATCTTTCCTATGAGGTCAAGCCCCCACTGTGAGAAAGGACAATATTTTACCATTGGTTGCAACTCCTAAGTTGAAGCATGAATAAGATCTCCATGTTGTTGACATTGGACACACTTCTACACATATTGATGGGCTTCTCTTTCCATGGTTGGCTAGTACTACCCCATCCTCAATAGTCTCTTAGCTAAAGTCATACCACTAGAATGGGAAGTGCATATGCCATCATGCACTTATGTTAAGGAGGTCTAGAATTCCTTTGGTTAATACATCATAGTAATGCCCCTTTGATGCTTCGATGGTATAAGGTATTACCTAGGATCACAAATTAGGATGCCTTTTTAACAAAGGGTTTTTAATGGTTGGAAGTGATAGTAGTTGGGAGGGTTCCTCTAATAAGGAAGGTGAATATATCATGATATCACAAGGATCCAAGACCAACAATGACACAAACAAATTCATATTTTGTGATTTCAAAATTTGGTACTAGAAGTTGTTCTACCAAGAATTTGCATTGAAGAACATTGTGTGGCATGTCTAATAATGATCCAATTATTTCCATAACATCTTCTACTTGGTTGTTCATGTAAGGAATCTAGTCAAAATTCATATCAATGAAAAGGTCCTTGAGACTCTCTACCATATTTTTGTAAGTATTAAGCTTGTGATATTTATTTTAGTAATCATCATTGACTTGGTTGATAACCAGTTGTGAGTCTCTAGGACTTTCAACTCTTGTATTTTCCATTGAATTGGTATCTTTAGACCTATGATTAGGGATTCATACTTAGCAATGTTGTTAGTATATGGAAATGATAGCCTATATGACTTGGGCTTGCAATCACCTTGAGTGGTAGTAAAAAGAATACCCGCCCTTGATCCATGTTGGGTGAATGATCCATCAAAATACATTTACCAATGATCTGTTGTATTGACAAGGAATACTGATTCATCAGGGAGTTCAGATATCAATGAATTCTTAACATATATAGGTGCATCTACTAGTTGGTATGTGATTACTTGTCCTTTTTATTTCCTTGCACTCCAAATATTATATGTCAACTTTGGTGAAGATAAATGGGTCAATCTTTGCAATAATCTTGATTTTATGCATTAACATGTAGTCTCTGAACTTTTGTGAAGCAAAAACCACTACTAAGCATGCTTTCTCAATGGATGAATAGTTCATTTCATAGGCCACCAAGGTCTTGTTGATGTAATAGATAGCTCTTTCTTTTCCATTTTCATCATGCTATGCTAGAAGAGCATCTAGTGCTACTGATGTTGTTGAGATATATAGGATTAATGGTTTGTTTGGTATCAGTAGCATGAGCACTAGAGGTGTCAATAAGTAGTCATTGATTTGATGGAAGGTTTTAGCATACTTCTCACCCCACTTATAAGTTATTCCTTTATGTAGAAGATGAAAAAATAATGGATCTTGTCTGCTAATTAGGATGTGAACCTTTGAATGGACTGCATCCTTCCTTGTAACCCTCTCATTTTCTTTATCATTTATGGTGGTTCCATGTCTATGATGGATTTAAATTTTTCTAGGTTAATTTTTGTCTCTCTTTGTGATAGGATGAAGCCAAGAATCTTCCTTGATGTAACCCCAAAGGCACACTTTTTTGGGTTTAGTCATACCTTATACTCTTTGAGTCTATTGAAGATGGGTCCCAATACCTCTATCTACTCACTCCTTTTCTTTGACTTGGAAAAAATATCATCCACATAGTCTTTGACTGCTTTATGGATCATGTCATGAAAGATGAGGGTCATTTGTCTTTGATAGGTTGATCCTTCATTATTTAGCCCAAATTCCATCATGTTCCAACAATATGTCCCCCATAGACAAGAATATAGTTTTTTGTTGATCCTCCATGGCGATCATGATTTGATTATAGTCTGAGAGACCATCCATGAGTGATAGCATTTAATCCCTAGCTATTAAATCCATGATTATGTCAATGTTAGGCAAAGGGAAATCATCCTTTATGCATGCCTTGTTCAATCCTTTGAAATCTATGCATATTCTAATGCCTCTAGTGGGTTTGGAGACTAGTACTAGGTTTGAAACCCAATTAGGATAATCTATCATTTGGATGAATCCAATTTCAAGAAGCTTTTGTAACTTCTTTGGATTCATTGCACTAGGGGGAGATTAAATCCCTCATCCTTGGGCACCTCAAAGAGGTTTCACCCATGAATACGTCCTTTATTTTTACTATTTTAGGATCAAAAAGTGCCATTGTGGGATTTTCACAAAAAGGTCTACATGCTAGTTGCATGTTATCCATTTTGCGACTAAAGGATTCAATCATCTACCTATAGTACAACCCAGTGTCTAGCTTTATGTCAAAACTCGCTTTATGATCTTCCCATGGTAATTTTTCATGAATTCCCATGAATTCTAAGATTGCTTCATAGTTTTTGAGTAAATATAAAATCGGTGGTCCTTGGTGGTCCTAATCAATGAGTTGTGGGTATAATAGCCTTATTTCAGTTGGTTGATCGTTCAAGACAAAGGATGTTGTAGATATCATGAATAGAGTTTTATTCTCAAATAGGTCAACAACATCAAGGGGAGTTTGTCTAGGGTCATGTCATGGGACATTAGTAACCATGAGGAAGCCTCAACCCATTTAGTGGAAGTACCTTTACCAATAAGGGTAACTTTGCTAGTAGTACATCGTAGGCCGATATTCTTTGGATGTTTCTAAGGAACGATAGGTTCTAGAAATCCATTGTCACCATCCAAGCTATCTACATTGGAATAGGTATTTTGCACATTTTTCACCATCATATATTGAAGCCATTTGATGGTGACAATGCTGATGACACTATCACAAGAAGCAACTACATTGGAATAGGTATGTTGTGTGTTTGTGTAATCCTTATCTTTTCCAGTGTTGTGTCCTTTACTATGATCTACCATAGATTTCTTGTACATCTCATGAGATCCTGGTTACTGACTGGTTTCAACATTTATGTCTTCACTTTTGATAAGATCTTGGATAATATTCTTGACCATGACATAGTTCGATGTTTTATGTCCTTTGATTTTGTGAAATTCACAAAGATATTTTCCATTGTAATAGGGTCATTTATCTTGTGGTTCTTGGTAGTTTTCAAAATTGGGAAGCGTTATTAGGTTTGAATCTACCAATTTCTTCATGATTGTTACAATAGGTTCTGAAAACTATGTATACTTGTGTTTTAGATAGTTATTTCTATTAGGTGTTCATCGTTGTTGTGTTTTGAGGTTGTTGATATGATTGTTTTGTGATGGTGTTGTTTGTTGCACAATTGGTTGAATCTTAGCTATTTGATTTTTGTTTGGCCCAGGATCACTTAGGACTACCTTACCATCTACCATGTTATCATTCGTTATGTTCTTATTCTTAGCATAGACATAAGGCTTATATTTTGAACTAGTTGATGGTCAGTTGTCTTTGTAGGCTTGAGTATTTCCTTGTGAGATTAGAGCTCTCTCGATGTTAAGGGATCTAGGTACAAGATCATCATAAGAGGTAATGCACTACATCTTTAATAAGTGGAAGGATAGATCAGGATCTAGATTTTCTATGATAATCAGGCCACTTGTTGTTCATCAAGAATGAGCCACTTTCTCTTATTAGCTTTTTGGAAAGAGGTACATCAAATAGGACTCATTTTTGGTGACATCCATACACATGATGTTAACTTCTTTGACATGGTCCACAAGATTTCCTCTTCCTTTGTATTTATCAAATTTTGGGACTTCAAATCCAGGAGGGAATGGTACCATTGTGATGTTTTGGTCAAATGGATATGGGCATAAGTTTTGTGTATGGAGTTTCTTCATTTTTCCCATCTCAATATCCTACATTTCTTGTGTTAACACCTTAAGTTATGATGTGACATCATCTTGTGGGTTTGGTGGAGGAAAATATGGTGGAAAGATAGATGAGTTGTATGTGGGATTCTAATATGATGAGGTGTTGTATGGTGTGTATAGGGGTGTATGATATTGCAAAGGGGATTGTGGTGGAGGCGTATATGTACCTAGCATGTTTATATTGAGAATATTATGTTGAGAGTTATAGTAGGAACCTTGTTGTTGTTGGGAATATTGTTGAGATAGTAAGGCTTGTTGTGCTTCCTATTGTTGTTGTGCTGCTAAGGCTGATTGATGTTGTTGTTGGGCTCGTTATTGTTGTTGCACCTTGAGGGATTGTTGTTATGCTTCTTGTGCTACTAAGAATACTTGTTATTGTTGCTACTATTGTTGTTGTTACATGAGGGCTTGTTGTTGTTCTTGTTGTGCTACTAAGGTTGCTTGTTGTTGTTATTATTCTGCTAGGGTAGCTTCTTGTTGTTATTGTTCTTGTTATGCTACTTGGGCTACTTTCTATTGTTTTTTTTGTTGTTGTATGTCTTGTTGATATGTGTTTTATGCTTGTTTCAAGGCTAGATCATGTACTTGCAATGTGGGATCAGTTGGTTGTTGGTACATCTATGATGGGTTGATGTTTTTCACAGGTTGTGGATTGTTGATAAGAGGTTGGGGATTCCCTTGGTTTAACATTCCTTTCAAGATGGTGGATTGGGATGGAGGAATATAAGTTTGAGGTCTTATTTTATTTTACATGATAAGAGGAATTGTGGGGAAATACGATGATGATTCCATTAGGACCTTGAACCCATTGATTGAAAGGATTCCCTTGACTGATGTTTTAGGAATTTTCTTGTGTTTGGGATGTGTTCAAGGAATAACCTTGGTTGATGGGGTTCATGACCAAGAGGTTTTTTTGAGTTGGGTTGGTGATAGATGGGATGGATGTGTCTTGGTTAACCAATGGGATGGTTGAACTCATTGGGGGATTTGATGAAACTTTCCCATATTGTGTTGAAGATAGATTTTGCATAAGGGGATTAGCTTTCCCTTCTAGTTCTATTTGAGAAACTTGTTGTATACTTCCTTGCATGATCTTAGGCACACTTGTGGTACTTGTGGGGATGGATTAGGAGGGGTACCCTTGATATGTTGAGGTTGTTGTAGACTCATGAAGTGTAAGTGGTTTATGTTGATGTAGAGGATTCTTGGGAATGGGGGAATGCCAAATGTTGGTGTCCAAGTGGTGTTTTGAGATCAATTGGTATTGAGGGTGCCCATAAGTTTGTTGCTTTCAAATGGAAGAGTATGGCCAAATTCCTTAGAAAGACTAGCTGAAATGATAGGAATGGGTGTTTGATTTAGCCCTAGTGATGGAGATTTTTTTATACTATGTGAAGTTAATCCTTGTGTCAATGATTGCACAACAAAAGATGGGGAAATTCAAGCTACATTTTCTAAGGCTTAGTGTTCCATGATTTATTCCCTTGTAAGTTCAAATTGGTTGTTCGTAATGTCTTCTATCTCATATGGCCTTTATGGAGATGAGGGTTGTTGTAATGGGGTAACTTGACTTCTTAGATCAAATTATTGATGATTGGGATCACTTGAGGTTAATGTTACTTTGGTTTTCTCCATGATTCTCTTGTGTTGTTATCTCATCTTTACCATAAGTTTTGGGTCACCTATGGGAGAGTTGTGAATTGAGATTTGTATTGTTTGAACTCTCTAGTTGACTCAAATCTAGGTAAAATGGATCTTCTACATCATTTTGGAGCAATGATGGTAGTGGTAGATGAAAAGATGAAAGATGTGGGGAGTGATCTTTGTAAAAATTCAAGCTACATTTTCTAAGGCTTAGTGTTCCATGATTTTTTCCCTTGTAAGTCCAAATGGGTTTTTCGTAATGTCTTCTATCTCATAAGGCCTTGATGGAGATGAGGGTTGTTGTAATGGGGTAACTTGACTTATTAGATCAAATTATTGATGATTGGGATCACTTGAGGTTAATGTGACTTTGGTTTTCTCCATGATTCTCTTGTGTTGTGATCTCATCTTTACCATAAATTTTGGGTCACCTATGGGAGAGTTGTGAATTGAGATTTGTAATGTTTGAACTCTCTAGTTGACTCAAATCTAGGTAAAGGGGATGTTCCAAGTCATTTTGTAGCAATGATGGTAGTGGTATATGAAAAGATGAAAGATTTGGGGAGTGATCTTTGTAATCATTTTGTGACAACACTTTTGACTTAAGTTTGACTATTTGATGTTTGGATAAAGGATGTTTATGAACTTGTGAATCTTTAGGGTAGAATTGTGACCTTCAAGAGAAATGGGTTCAAATATGATAACTAGCTTAACTAAGTGCATGGAAAAGTTTTCATTTCACATACAAAGTAGCTAAGTTAGGGCTTGGGTTGATATATGTCTAAGTCCAAAAGTGTTGGTGTGTTAAAATATTTTGCAAGGTTTGGTGAGGTGATGTTTGGATTTTGATAAAGGGTGGATGAAATGTTTGACCCAATGTTGACCTAGAATGAATTTTTTTTTTGATAAGACCAAGGTGGTGAGAAACATGCTAGACCTCTAAGTGTACTCAATCCAAAAAGACCAATGTTGACTTTTAAATGAGGGGTGCATATTGGGCATACATGTCCATGTCATTCATTGAAACATGCTGATAAAAATTTCCTACCAAAATGTTTGTGTTGCGGTAGAGAGCCACAAGATGTTTCTTGATAGCTTTTTTACTATGATTCCTAAGTTTGAAGTGACGACATGTAGACCTTCTCTTGGGAATTTTGATTTTGTGAGAGATCATTTAGAGAAGCTCATGTTTATGGAAAAGAGGATATTTATTGTCATGTAGGAGGTGGTAATGTGGGCCTTCTGGCCACAATATCAATTTTTTCCTCTTATTCATCTAAGATGTATGTCATGTTTCTCCATTGGATGGGTGTTTCCTTTGTTTCAAAAGTGAAGCTTCTCATACTACTAATTATATATGTTTGTTCTCCCTCAATTATTTCAAATTTTGGTTGAATGATAGTGGGCATAAGGTTTTCTTGTTCAACTGGAGCGATCACATGCCAAATAGTCATGTGGGGTTCAATTTTTCAAGTTATCTTCCTGAAATGATTTTTTTTACCATAAACACTTTTCTTGCTCAAGTTCAAAATAAATGTCTATGTTAAAAACATCAATTTCACAAAGTCCATTTTGTGAAAATCATGATGTTAGGGGCATAGTTACTTAGGTTTACTTTGGGAAGTATGGATTGAGATGTAAACCAAAATATTTAGAAGTCTCTAAGAATAAATCCTAAGGACAAGCATCAATATCAAGGTTCTATCAAAGGGTATCCATACTTAGACCAAAGGGTTCATAATTTTTTAAAAGACTTGTTGATGTTTGTTTGTAATTGTTTTGGAATCAAGCAAGTGTTAAACTAACTCTCAAACAGTTACAATCCTAGATAGAATGAGTGCATATTTCTTAGTAGGCTTACCATCATTAGAAGAGATGATTAATCCATGAAGATAAAATGGAAAAATAGGCTATTTCAAGGAAATGTAATGTCTTGACACACTAAGCAAAGGAGTCCCTTCCCCATTTGCTTTATTGCCTCAATAAAAAAATGGACATGGTAAGTAACTTTTTGGAGCGGTGCTACTCCAATGCACTACCTTAAAATACGTTTCAGAATTTGGACTTGGTTAGCCACAACAACAAGGTTTTTAATGAGCGAGCTGGCGTGGCACGGTAAGGCGGCGCAAGTGGAAGATGGCTAGATCATAGTTAAGGGAAAAAAGATAAATCCTCTTGGCCATCTTTCGACATGACTCTCTGCTCCCACAAGAAAAGTGTAAAATGTAAATCTTAATTGGTCTTGTTTTGGAGTTGGTCTTTTTCGTTGGCTACTTGCTTTCTTTTCTATAGCCTTGCTCTTTTATGTTAAAGGGTTCTAGGTCCCTTCATAATCTATTTTTTCCTTTATCAACAACAAGGCTTTTAATGACCATATCTAAGATAGACTAGTGCCATACACACAATGATTCACTCAATTAAGAGGCCTCCAAGCCCTTAGAAATATCTAAAGGTTTTAACACATCACAAGGATACTAAGGGAGACATTCATTGGTATGGGACAACAACCAACTGGTTAGTGACTTTCATCACTCCAAATTATGTATATAGCAAGCTAGAATGAAAGCACCACTTGGGTCATTCCCTCTTACAAGTTGTTAGGTAGGCCCTCTAAATGTAACACATGTTTTAAGTTTAAAATGATTTTCATCACCCAAGATTGTCAATAAGTGCAAGGGGAGAGGATAAGCAATTCTAAGAAGAAAAGGAATACTTGCATGTTTCTCTTCACCCAAGATCATATGAAGCACAAGGGGATTGGATATGCCTAACAAGCATACTTAAGAAAGTCAAAAATATGTTCATTTTAATCCATCATAGCAAAATGAGTTTGTTTTAAGCACCAATTTGAAGTGTGGAAGTTGTATTGTTCAATTTTAAACCAACAAGCATAATGATGTGAGAGTTCAATTTTAACCAATTTGAACATTCATTTTAAATCCCAAAAGAAATCTAGTTTGGTCCTAAAATGTGAAATAAAGCATTATAAATGGGTTATAATCGCCCCATAACTACCAAAATAGTTGTTATAACTCTAATATTTAAACAATTATATTCTCCTTCACTTCGAGTGTTACTGTCCAAACCTACAAAACAAGTTAGCCTAAAAAACCAAAATGAGAAGTCAATGACATGTTAGCAATTGGATAAAGTAAAAAATTAAAGCACATGTCAAAATTTAGTTTTAGTTTGTGTTTACTAGTAAAGCACAACACTGAAATCAATTATGTCGCTGAATTTTTTCAATAGCGTTGCCAGATAGCAAGTGTGTTGCTATACAAAAAAATCGACGGCATCAATCTCAAAAAAATAGTGATGTCAAATGCGTCACTAAATTAAAATTTATGGCATGATGAAAGATAAAGTTAACATCACTATTTTAATATGTAATGATGAAATTTAATATGTGTCGCTAAATTAATTATGCATTGCTAAAATAAAATCTCAAATGCATCTCTCTATATTGATGCATCATCAAGTGCATCAGTGAATAATCAATAGCATTGTTGAACCTGAAAACACAAGAAAGATGCATCATACAGTTTTAACAAGAAATTCATCAAATTGGTTAGTTCATGCCCTCCTTCTAGCACCAAAATATGGTTGACGAAGTAGTATGGGCTGACTACACTTGATCCATGAGGATTTGAAGTTTATTTAAGCCACTAAACATTAGTCCAATAAGATCATTCAATACAAAACTAAACTAAGAATCCATTAAAACTAACAAATTAAAATATGAAAGCTTTAAAAAAACCTATTCTAATCCATTGAAACTTATCTTATTGAGGGAGTGGTGTCACATTGATGTGGAATGGTGAGCCTTTCCCAATCCTTTGGATAATGAGTTTGTTTCAATTGATTCTATGAAGAGAATTTGACAAAACCTATGATAGATGTGTAATAAAACATGATTTAAATACTAAATTAACATGATGAATGCTAATATGATCGATATGGGTGTATGCAAATCTACTCTAAATGTATGCAAGCTTCAAAAGATTAAAATCCTAATTATAAAATATCCTGAATGTATGCACCTATGTTATCATGGAAGCCATTCATGGAAGCTAAGCTAATATGTAAGTAAATTAAGCTAAAAATATGTTAAATAAGTGCTCAATATGAGTGCAAGTGAAAGTGATTTTAACAACATGAGTTTTCTATTAAAAGATGGATCCATTTGTCTCCAAATAGTGACTCATTTATAGGAGGACAAATGAGAAATGAAGGGTTAAGATTAAAAAAGTTAATCAAGGGTCAAAAAGGAAGGAATATGGAGGCATGGATCATGGATTTTCATTAATGGATGAGAATCAATGATCACATGTATCAAAGAAAAAAATTAAGGGTTCTTATTCTTTCAAACAAATGCACTTTCAAAACTTGCACAAGAAGTCTTGTTGAAAGTTTGTTGAAAAAAAGAATATTCCCCTTTTCAAATGAGTGAAGAAGGAGACTATTCTCATGAGTCAGGAAAATTAGATATTTAGTTAATTAAAACCAAATTAAATGTTGCAAAAGAGAAGGAATATTTCAT
Source organism: Sequoia sempervirens (assembly GCA_007258455.2). Classification (NCBI taxonomy): domain Eukaryota; kingdom Viridiplantae; phylum Streptophyta; class Pinopsida; order Cupressales; family Cupressaceae; genus Sequoia; species Sequoia sempervirens. The sequence continues at coordinate 374,585,908 of VDFB02270651.1, forward strand.
GGGAGGAATTTGCAAAGAATGAATATTCCCTTGCAAGTTGGAGGATTATATTTAATTAGTAATTTTTATAATTAAATAATGTTTTAATTATACAAATTAGGGAAATTAGATGATATTCATTAAATAAATGATTTAATGGAAAAGGGGAAAGTGATGATATTTTATTAAATAACTTAGGGTTATTTAATTAAATAAGAGGACTTTAGGGATTAAATTAAACAATTTGATTTATCCAATTTTACAAGACAAAGGGTTAGTATGAAAGGGGTGAAATAGCCTAATTAGGTCAATTAGGTAAATAAATTAAATGACATAATTAATTAAATAACTAGGCTAATTTAATGAATTGAGCAAAAAGAGGATGGGTTTCAAAATGAAATGGTGCTAGTATATCTAATTTGAGTGCATCATATCATTCAAGACATTTTTAATTGTCTAGATTTAGTAAAGTAGTTACATATCTTAATTCAACATTATCACATCAAGAAATACTCATATAATATAATATGTAACATGCCTTTATTGAAAGGAGTGAAGGATATAACTACTTTTTTTTAGGTGTTTTCCTTTACCTACTTGCACATTTACTTTAGGTAGGCCTTCCCCCCTCACCTCCACACATTTTAGTTTTAGGCTAAACCCTTCCCTCAATTCCTAGAAGCAATCCACCCTATCCCCAATTTTTAGAAATGGAAGAGCCACCACTTTAAATATAGATATTAGTAGCAAGGGAATTTCTAAACCAAAGACCAAACCAGCAGCCTTCATATATATGATCTAATTTTTTCTCATTTCATTCTTCAATTGAAGGTATCTATCTCCTCCCACAATTATTCCACTTCTCCTTAGTCGCACACCCCTTACCTATTCACAAGAACACAATGAATGGGATTAATGGGGGTTGAGGTTTTGGATGGGAGATGAGATAAATAATGGTTGGATTTCCACATGGGACGATTGACCTTCTAACAAAAAAAAATGCATGGGGTTCAGGGGGTTTGCATTTCATTCATATTATAAATAGACTTGGGGCTTGTAATCATTAGGGAACGACACTAACTACTCTACCTTTACTCTACCTTTACTGACTACTTTGAACTGACCAAACCTTGAATCCTTCTATGAATACCAACCCTCCATCTACCAACCCTTTCAACGAATGGTAAGTTATAATAGGCTCAATTGAGACTGTTAGGTTTTTCTATCACTAAGCCATAATTCCCCAATGCACTTGTTCATCCGATGTTCATAGACCTCCTACCAATAGATAGAGATAGATTTGAATTACCGCATAGCATCTCCAAGAGTTACCGTATAGTTGCTTCAAAACCAGTGTGTTGTGCTCAAATAACCGAGATATTAGAAAAACATATTAGGCAGGTTAAGATGCCATCTCTACCCATTTCGACATTGTATTTGAGACTGACTCTCCCCTGAGAGGGTAGAGAAGACATGACAAGAGGGCCTGAGTCCTCGACACAACCATGGACCGATTCCGTTTAGGGGATAGATGGAGTTTACAAGTTCCAAAAGGGCTAGTATATTAATGCTTTGGTTCCCTTCTCATTGTTTCTAAACCACACAATTCCCATTGCTTTGATGAAAAGTAGGACCCGCATCCCACTTCCTGGCATTGTAGCCAGATAAGCATAGAGTAAATAGGTTGGACCCAATGTCATATAGTTGATGTATCCAAGTGAACAATAATTGCTCAAGTGGTCATCCATTATTTGGAGTCTAAGTCTAAACATTCAGTCTCTTTCATGACTTGGTAGCCCACTTGACCATGTTCATGCTGAAAAATGGACTATTCGGTCATGACCATCCTATTTAGCTCGGTCTAGTCAATATAGAGAAACAACTTATCACATAAGTAAGAGAGTCAATTCCCACCTAAGTCATTTTAGTTTGATCTATATCAGTCATTCTCACGTGCACCACTTGCCTTTCCATGCATGCATGTCCTCCAATTCCATCCAGATCCACTAATCCTTGATTCCACTTGCTTGTCCACCCATACATGCCTCTCGATATCCCTTCCCATGGATGCAACGATCCTTGATGCATGATCCTCTTCCAAGCCAATCCCTTCTATTAGAATATTAAATATAATGGAATCCTTCAGGTGGTTTGGTCAGTAGATAGTCTGAGATTGACCATTGCATGTTAGAGAACCATTATTCTCGCCTCAGCATTCATTGTCATTGTTGTCATGTTTGGATCTAGCTATAGTCAGGCATTCAGTGGTGCTAGCTCTCGATTAACCAGGGAGAGCTCATCAGTAGGACATTTCACGAGGGAGATGTTTGAGAGGATTTGATTCCTCTATGATCCTTGAAAGAGGATAGTTCAATCATTGATCTAGTCACCGAGAGAATTTACTTGTTGATATGGATGCATCTGTACAGGGCATGTAGTCCTTCTCCTTTAACTCATCAAATAGGATCCTCCATTCCATGTCACATTTAACCCCTCTACAACTTGTACGCCTCTATGATCACTAGGTTCTAGCCTTAATAGGATACTCCATTCCATGGCCCATTGAATGCCTCTATAATTAGGTTTTAGCCTTAATAGGATTCTCCATTCCATGGCCCATTGAATGACTCTACGATTCAAATTCCTCTACGACTAGGGTCTAGTCTTAATAGGATCCTCCATTCAATGTCCCATTGCATGCCTCTACGACTAGGTTCTAGCCGCAATAGGAAATGGTTCTCAATTTGTAGTACCTAGAACTTGATCTCGAGTTTGATCTCACTAATAAAATGTTATTGTGGTGCTTGATGAGAATATGCTATTGTTGTGCTCGATTATAAGATGTTATTGTGGTACTCAATGAGAAGATGCTATTGTGATGCTAGCTGAGAATATGTTTTTGATTATGGGAAAAACATATTTTAAGGGGACCCAAAACCCCTTGTAAATAGGTTTTAAAGGGACCTGGAACCCTATCAAAAGAAATTTGCAAATAGATAAGAACACAAACAATCAATAGTCCATCAATTGTAGCCAACCATAAGATACAATAGACTAACCATTCTACAAAGATCTAGTTTTGAGGGAAACAGTAAACCCTTTACAACCAATTTTTTTCAGGGACCTTGAACCAAATTATAATCAAGTTTTTATAGGCACCAAAAAATATAATAAAAATAAAGACCACCTGAGTTTGTTAGGCAACAAACAACCTACAACATCCAGACTATAGCATACCAATCACTCAGTATAGGAAACATTGAGCCATCCTGATTCCCCACCATAATAGGGGAGTAAGAGAGAACCACAGATCACTAAGGAGCATTAGTCTTCAAACAACACCATCCATCTTGATTTTCCAACTCATACTCCACCTCTATAGGATAGAGCTCCCCTTTATAGGAAAGGAAGAAATGAGAACCATTACTACCATAGTCTCCACCTTATTGCACACATAAACTCCACCTCAATAGGATCCATCAAAAGAGAAGAATACTTCTCAACATAACTACAACATCCAATTCCACCTCAATAGGAGATGGCTTTGCCTAAATAGGAGCAATCTTCACCTTAGTAGAAAATGACTATAGAAATTGATAAAAAGCGCCCACTCCAATAGAAATTACAATCACCTCCTTTGGCATCAGGAGGGCCTAGTACATGAGGAAATACTTTGATAACATCCCAACCACCAACAATAAAACTAAATTCTTAAAAAACTCAAAACTCTAGGATAAAATATTTAACATTAAAAATTGCCTAACCATTAGTAACAATTCAAGATCAGGGTCAACAAAAGTTGCCAACATCTCCACAAACATCTTGGCCATAAAATAAAAGGCAAAGGACAACCCAACCAAAAAAATAAACTCATAAAGATCAGAAGGAAAAACATCCCTCAAAGATAAAAATCCATAAAACACCAAATGCCAAGGGACCTCAAGACACACGAGGAGAACCCCATAAAAGAGAATCCAATAAATAGTAGCACGAAAAGGGGCCAAACCAAAGGGAATTCCCTTAAGGAAGACAAGCCTAAAAACATAAAACATGACAACCACTATTTTCATGGAAAATGAAAAAGAAATAGGTCCAACATAGTGGAAAGAGAAGCTCTATGAAACATCAAAGGACTAGAAAAATCAAATCCCTTACTAAAGCAGAAGAGCAACAAAAAAGATAAAAAAGAAAACCCAACACCTCTTAATGGATGAGAATATGTTACTATGGCATGAACAATATAAATTGATCTAGCTGTTAGAATGTAGGATAAACCACTAGCATTAGATATGGATCTTATACTAATATTTTCATTGATGCATTCCTTGTCCCTTAGCCCAATATAGCTTGGATCGATGATAGCTCTAACCTAGAAATGCAATGTCCACTCAATTGATGTCGGAGCATCTAGAATTATTCAAACAAACTGAGATAGTTGACAAAACATTGCAGAGTGCCAGGATAGTACATTGGAGATTATTCCATTTTACCATATTTAAGTGTAAGATGTTGCAGAGCTGGAATTAGTTACTCAATACCATGAGCTATGATATATTGAAAATTCAGATCATTTGGGTTCAATTATGGAGAGTTAACATTATCAGAAGATTACCTATGTTCACATACAAGAGCCAACATTGTTTGATGAAGTCTAATTGGTTTATGGAGCAATTATGTGACTTGTGGAGCCAAAAGGAGTATTGTTCAAAGAAGTTAGGGACATGGCCAACCTTCAAAGAGAATCACATGTATTTGCAGACCAATTCCTTATGTTTGGGGCTGACCTATTTGAGTTTGCATGTTACCTTACTAGCCATTGCAATAAGGCCGGCTTGATAATGTTATGAAGACTTGTAGAGGATATAAATGAGAGGAGACGGATTGTTTCTAAGCATCAAAAGGAGGTACTAGATCAATAGTGTGAAGTTATGAAGAATGGTGATGAATTGTTTTGATCCAGAGAAGTTATAGATTAGAGAAATTGAGGAGGAGAAGGAGTTGATGGAAGAATAATATTGTATGAATTATTTGTTAATATTGGGTTGTGGCCTAGCATATGTAAATCCCTAGAGGCATGTGTAATGAGTTTTTAGATTCTAAGATAAAGATGAATGCATTTTCAAGGCTAGGTTTTTCCCCTTGTGGGTTTTCCCAAGATATATCTTGTGTCATGTGTACCGGTTATCTTTCTGATGAATTGCTATAAGTTTATGTTGTATTCATGTGGTTGTGTTGTTAATTGTTTAAGGCTACAAGGCTGGAAAGTCCCTCGTCAGACCCTCCCACCTTGACTGCATCAAGTGGTATCAGAGGTGGTTGTGAATTTGTTAGCTGGTTGTGAATCTGCTGGGAAGGTTGTGAACCTACTTGGATGATTACAAAACCATTGGGAAGAGAGTAATTGTTGAAAGAAGTGTGAAACCATAGAAGTAACAAGTGTCATCATAGAAGAAAGATCAAGGTGAGAAATATTTGGGTAAGCTTTTCAAATTTATTTGTTCATCTAATTTGTTTTAATGGGGAAATTTCAAAATAGGATGAAGAAAGAAAATTAAACCCTAATATTCAAAAGGGATACTCTGGGAGAAGAATTGTGCAAAATCAAGAAGTGCAATTTAGAATTGATGAAAAGGATGAAGGAACTAGGAGAAGATAAATATGATGATCTTGAAGAAGAATTGAAAAATGTAAAAAGAAAGAATGAAGAATTAGAAGCAAAATTGAAGTTGTTTGAAGATGTTGAAAAGAGATTTGTAGAATTGGAAGAAGGATTCAAGTTGTTTGTAAAGGTGGAAAAGAGGAATAGAGATCTAGAGGAAAGCTTGAAATAGTTGAACAAGGAGAACAATTTGTAGAAGAATGAAATATCAGACTTGAAGGAACATGTTAATCAGTTGGAACAATCACTTGTAGCATGCAAGGAGAATGAGAATCTCATATCTAAGCCTTAAATTTGTGATATTTCTTGTGATACTAATGATTTGTGTGATGTAGAAGTTTCTTTAGAAAGTGATGAGGAAGATGACAGTGTAACTAAATATATAGTTGCTGGTGATGGTATTGGTTTCAAAATCATGTAAATAATGGGATATATGAAGGAAAAGGATTGGGAAAGCATCATCAAAGAATTAAAAAACCTATTGAACCAAAAATAAGACCAAGAAGTGAAATCCTTGGATATGACAAAGGTAAGGATGTTATTGCAAGTTTAAACAAATCAAATCAGGGAAGAAAAGGTATGTATTGTTCACATTGTAATAGACATGGACATGAAAAGGAATTGTGTTGGGATTTGTATCATTGTAAGTTATGCAGATTAACGAATCATTTTGAAAATATGTGTTGGAATAGAATGAGAAGAAGAAAGCCTATGCCAAATTGTATGAAGATGGATTATGGATGGATTGATGGAGAAAAATGGAAACATGGTACTTGTATTTTTAGAAGGTTGTACAAATCGAAGTATTCATTTTTTGGAGGAAAAGAGGGATCAAGATACAGAGAAAGAAGACCTTATGCAAAGCAAAACAAGGATAGTTATTTAAATTACAGAGGGAGAGATTATAGGAGTCACAATTCTTATCATAGTGAAGGATACAAAAGAAATATTGATAGAAGACCATTCAAAAGAACCTATTTTCAAGTTTGCAAGAGGAAAGAATCAAGTACTCAACATCATCAAGAACCTACTACTAGAGAAGCTAATGAAGGAGAAATAGTAAATGATGCAAAAATAGCTTATACAGAACAAGAGCATACTGAATTACTAAGTTTGATAGCTCAAAGACAAAAGAAAATGATGCAAAGATAGTTTGTGCAAAGGAAGAAGAGCCTATTGATATAGAGATAGTTTATGCAGAGGAAGAGGAACCTTTTGAGTCATCAGATATGATAGAGAAACTAGAAGATGGTGAAGCATTGATCTTAAGGAGAATTGTGTTGTAAACTGAACATCTAAGAAACCAATGCAAGTTTGTGTAAAATCATCTAAGAAGGTAGTGCAAGAGAAATTTTGTGTGAACTAGTGTGAAGCATAATAGGAAAAAGGATTCTATATTGTATAGAAAGAGGAAATGACAGGGTATTCTACCAAAGGAGAAAGTTTATGTACTAAAGTGAAGTAAATGTGAATGAAGGAACAAAGAAAATTATAAGGAATGTATATGTGGAAGAGAAACTATGAGATCTAATGAGTGTAGAGGAAATCATATTGGGAATCATAGATTAGATAGTGTTCTAGATCTAGAATTCAATATTGTATTAGGAAGTAACTGATTGTTCTAGAGGATGCATTTATGTATTGATTGAATCTTATTTGATTGAAGCAAACATTGATCTTGAGGAAACTTGCAGAGAAGACATGCTCAAACTGCCCATCATTGAGGTAGTGCAAGGCTTGCAAGTAGACCTCCAAACCTAGGCCTTGACAAGATAAAGAATTTGAGGCAACTTGCATAGAAGACTTGCTCAAATCGTCAATCATTGAGGAAGTGCAAGGCTTACAAGTACACCACTAAACCTAGACCTTGACAAGATGAAGAACCCAAGGCAACTTATAGAGAAGACTTTCTTAGATCACAGATCATCAAGGTAGTGCAAGGCTTGCAAGTAGAACACTAAACTTAGAAGAACTTGAGGTAGTTTTGCAAGGTGGACTTGAATAGAATGCCGACCTCGAGGCAGTTGCAAGTACTCGTTCCTAGATTTTTGAACCAATTCAAAGTGACAACATTGAACTTGACATAACACATACTAGAGTGAAGAGGCTCATTTTTCAAATAACCCTGTGAATCTTATGTAGGAGCATCTAGAAGTATTCAAACAAATTGAGACAATTGACAACACATTGTAGAGTGCTAGGATGACACATTAGAGATTACCATAGTTGATTGCTAGAGGTTGCGGAGCTGGAATTAGTTACTAGACACCATGAGCTATGACATATTGGAAATTCAGACCATTTGGGTTTGATTCTGAAGAGGTATCATTATCAAAACATTGTCTATGTTATAGAGAAGAGCTGACAGTGTTTGATGAAGTCTAATTGGTTTGTGGAGCAATTCCATGACTTGTAGATCCAAAAGGATTATTGTTCAAGGAATTTAAGGACTTGGACGACCTTTAGAGAGAATCACATGTATTTGCGAAGCAATGCCTTATGTTTGGGGCTGACCTATTTGAGTCTACACGTTACCTTACTAGCCATTGCAATAAGGCTGACTTGATAATGTTTTGAAAACTTATGGAGGATCTAAATGTGAGGAGAAGGATTTTTTTTAAGCATCAAGATGAGGCACATAATCAATAGTGTGAAGTTATGAAGCACTGTGACGAATTGTATTTATCCAGAAAAGTTACATACCAAATAAATTGAGTAGAAGAAAGAGTCGATGGAAGAATATTATTGTATGAATTGTTTGTTAACATTGGGCTATGGCTTGGCATATGGAAAGCCCTAGAGGCATATGTAATGAGTTTTGAGATTCTAATATAAAGATGAATACATTTTGAAGGTTGGATTTTTCCCCTTGTGGGTTTTCCTAGGATATTTCTTGTGCCATGTGTATTGATTATCATTTTGATGAATTGATATAACTATATGTTGCATTCATGTGGTTGTGCTATTAATTGTTTAAGGCTAGAAGGCTGGAAAGTCCCTCACTAGACTCTACTACCTTGATTGCATCATCAATACACCAATGTCTCTTGTGACAATATTCTTATTGTGTATATACTATTGATGGTGGTAGTGGGTTAGAGCTGTGACCTCTCAATCATGATCTAGCTTTTCAACACAACATTGTTAGAATATCATCTATCATATGAGGGTTCCTATGACATCCTTGAAAATTCCCCACCACACCTTTCTACCCACTTCCCTTCCATGCCATACCACATCCATGAGCTTCAACCTTGGTAATCAAGGCATGCTATGAGATAGGCATGTTAGGATATAGTAATTAGAAATATAACAACATATGAAAAAATAATGACATAATGAAAAACAATGAAAAGACTCAGTTGTTTATTCATCAACGGAAAATACATTTTTATACATGTAATAGACACAAAATACTTCCTATAATATTGATAAATAGATTGACATCTAATCTTGCTATTTGACACCAAACTTAACTAAAGACAACAAACTAATCTTAACAAATTACAAATTGAACACTTGAAGACTCTATATGCTTATGTTGGAGTATTATATTCCAACACCCCCTCTTAACACTACAACATGAAACTAATTAACAAAAAAAAAAAAAAACATTATGAAGAAGCTATTCTTTGAAAACAATTCTTAGACCAATAATAATTCTTCAAGCTACTCCCAAGTTTAATCACTTGGATATCATCCAAGTTCCCAAAATCATTGAGCAAAATTTTCACATGAAGCATCTCATCACCTCAGTAAAGGTATGACGCTAAAATTCCAAATTTTTGGATCTCCCATAAACTATTGGATACCAATCCTCACATGCATGTCTCAAACCCCAATGAGGTATAGTTGTTGATCCACAAGCACCTTATACTATTGAGCATCTATCCATCCTCAACTAAATCCGTCCCTGTCTTCAAAGTGTTGGCCACTTCAAAATCAAACAATTGCCTCATCTTTGATGATGAAGATGATCATCTTTTGGTGGTTCTTCAGAAACAACTATATTTACTGATTCTTTAATTTTCCCTTTGAGAAGATCATTAGCATGAATTTTATTATTAATTGTTGTACATGACCTATTTTTGTACAATAGTGACATTCAATATCACTTTTTTACTTGACATTCTCTTTCCTATTCTTTACTTTGAGCATAATGCAAGCTCTTGTTGACTGTCTCTAGAATCTCATGTTGTTGCTCTCTTTTTTTCAAATAAGAGTGTTGAAATCATGTCATCTAAAGTCTATAAAGGCATCTAACTGAGAGTAAAGACAACATTTCTATATTTTGAAGAAAAATTGTTTAACAAAATAGCTTTAGAATCCTCTTTATCTACCACAACACCAAATTTTGCTAGTTGTCTAGTAAGAGATCTGAGATTTTTTATGTGTTTATACATAGTAATATCATTAGACATCTTGAATCTAAATAATTTTAGCTTTAGATAGAAATTTGCATTTATTTCTTTTTCTCCAAATGAATTGTTTAATTCATCCCACATTTCCTTCGATAATTTTTCTAAATCAACATGATGTAATTCTAAATTTGAAAGAGCAAGGCCAATAATGGACTTGGATTGTTCGTCTCTACTTTCCCAATCAATCTTCTTTTTAGCATTTATAGGTACTACTTCTATGCCATTCACCATATCCCATAAATTTTTGTTCATCAATTATATTTGTATTTTCACCTTCCATATGTGAAAATTATGACCATTAAATTTTTCTAGAGGTGTATCCATTTTTAGATACTTCTATATTGAAAAACAAAAAAATACTTTTGAATGTATAGAAAATGCATATATCAAATAATTCATGAAGGAAATTTTCATGACATGTCAGTAATTTCCCTATAGTGATAACTACTTGATCTAATTATTCCCTCAAAGATTAGGAGGTCAAGCTTAATTTTTTTTTTGTGTCTTCCTAAGAGATCTATAATAACATCCCCTAATTTAGTAAAAATATTCATAAGAAATTTATCATACAAAATTGAACATGAATTGATAATGATGGGTTTATATTAAATAAAAAATAAATAAATAGAGAAATTTCATCTTTGTGTTAGTGTGTTAAGTTTAACATAGGGTAATTAGTTTTTTCTCGTACTTGGTTATTCACCTATTGCATTTTTCTTTCCTTTAAAAGGTTGTACATGTTAGTGTAATTAAGTAATTATTACACTAGCATAAGTTAACTTAGGTCATGCATCATTTAGTCCTAGGTTAGATTTTAATAAATCATTTAATAAATAGGGTAATATTATCTTCCATGTTTGTAGGGATAAGATTCCTTCTAGAAGATGAGTTGTCCTTCTAGAACTTATCTCAACATTTAATAATCATCTAGATAGGGTTCACATATTGTCACATGTTGTTAGATCATGAAACATGGCAACAACTCATGCATCTTAGGTTTTCTCTCTTGCCTATATTATAAGGAAACTTGTTCAATTGTAACATATCAATCATATCATCAATATATAATCTCTATTGTGCATGCCTAGTTGCAACACTTTCCTTTGTGGTTGATTATCTTTACTGGTAAAGGTCCTCCATTGAAGATTGCAGCTTGGGGGACCCTATGCATCCATAATCTCAACAATACGTTATGTAATTTATGCCATCTCATTTTCATTCACTTTTAGTGAAATAGTGTGTGCTTCTATCTTGCATTGTGAAGGTTTTTTGATTCTAGATGGTGATTCTAGGCTCATTGGTTTTCCACCTACATGGTATCAAAGCCAACCATTTTTCCTTCCTTTGATATTTTTCATCATAAGTTCTTGACATCGATTATTTGCTACAATTGTTTTGGCATTTAAAATTTATTGAATTTCAAAGTTGCTTTATTCTTCATCTTCCTTGCTGGTGAATTTCACTGGAGGCTTTATTTTTAGTTTGAAAGGAATTTACAAAGGGAGGCATATTTTTTATGTTGGCTGAGAATGATTTATTTATTGGAGGATCAATTTTATGTGAAAGAGGGTTTGATTTACCCTACCCTAGCCTATGAATTTCCTCAGTTCCTGGGCATGATTCCTATTGTGAGGAGGCATTCACAAATTGGAGGCCATGATTTTGCACAATTACAAGGCCATTTGATTTTCTAGGAGATTTTGCGTGATTTTTCCATTCGACATGTGCTTGGGGTTTTGAAGAGGTGAACATTTCAGCCCCGTGTTTCTATAGGGCACGATTTCCTTGTGAGGAGGTAGATTTGGATTGAGAAGTTGCTTCTCAATTTGAAGAGGCATGAATTTATCAATTGGTTGACACATTTTTTAAGTCATTCGATTCTACTCTTTGGAGACTTGCTAGGTGAAAATGGAGGAAAGGTGTTTGAAAACTATTTGGAGGGCATGCATCCCCATCTATGGCTGCATATTTTTCCTACTAAAGGCCCAATCTTCATTGCAAGGGGTTTTCTTTATTTCCAAGCTTTTTATTAACACCCTATAAGTAGTGGTTGAGTTTATTGATAAATCTTCCAAAGCATTACAATTTGAGGAGGCGCAAATATGTGCTTTGGAGGCGTGCCTTCCTTTTGGCTGAAGAGGTGGATATATTTTTTCAAACTTTATACTTTATAAATTTTGCAGCAAAATATTTATTTAGGGTTTCCAAATAGTGTGAAGTGGATGTAGGCCCCAAGTGTTTGAAGTTGTCTTTGGGAAAAATTATTCCACATTCATAGTGTGGGGTATTTTTTTTCTCTTTAAATAGCATTGAAGTGTGTTTGGTTGGTGTGAGAAAATTTCACAGATTTTCAAGAGGTTTTCAAGTTGTGGAGACTTGTGCATTTAGTTGGCTACAAACAAACAATAAGTTCTACAATTTTGTTTCTCAAAATTTTCAGATTTAGTCTTCTTTTACCTGAGTAATGTTTTTTGGATTTGGAAACATAAATTTTGAGAGGTTGTATTGGTTGATATTTTTGGAGGTTTTAGTTTGGTGTATTTTTTTCCTTTTGTTTTCATGGCTACTCCTGAGTCAGTTGAATTGTTAACCCTGCATAACTACCATACTTGGAAGATTAAAATGCATAGGTTGCTCCAATCTAAGGGTTTGTGGTCCACAATGAGTGATAACCAACCCACTCTTACTAGGGAGTATGAAATATTTTTCCATAGAAACAAGTGTGACGAAGCTATGGGTCTGATAAAATTGAATTTTTATAATAGTTTTCTTTTTCATATTGACTAGTGTGCTACACCCAAGTAGATATGGGATAAGTTACATAACTTGTTTGGTTAGGTCAGTGATTTTTGAGCTTTGCAACTAGAGGAAAAATTAACTTCTCTTTCCCCTAATTCATTTCATTCCATTGATGATTTTCTAGTCAAGTTCAAATCTGTGAGGTCACAATTGGTGGGATGTGGGAAGAGTAAAAATGATAAGGAGTCCTTTTTGTTTTTTTCTAAGTTGAGAGGTTCATTTGTAGTTTTTTCTTCTACCTTCTACTCCACCATGGATTTCTTGGGAAATGTAGTCCAAATTCCTTATTTTGAGACTTTATGTGACCATTTAATGAGTGAGCAAGGAAAACTTGCCCAGTTAGAGGGGGTCTCTATGAATCATGCATTATTTGCACAAGGACTTGAAAGAAAAGGGAAGAAAAAATGTAAGGCTAAGAGAGAGTCACATGAGTCCTCCACCTCTTCAAAAGAGGACAAGCCTAAGAGGGAGAAGTTAAATTGTCTGTATTGTAAGAAGAAAGGGAATGATGGGCACCATTGTTATACAAAGAATATTGATGAGATTTCACATCTTCCTTAGAAGAATAATACTCCAATTCCCACATCTGTGACCCCTTCTTCTATAGCCTCTCCATATCAATCTGCATCTCCATTTGCATAATCATCCAAACATACACAGTTAGGGAATGCAAGATTTGTAAGTGGTAAAGATGATAAAATCTACATGGGTAAAGGACATGGATTGGTGAATTTTTTAGTTCATAATGCTCGTGATAGATGGTTTTTGGATTTAGGAGGACCTCACCACATGGTTTTTTCTCCCTATCATATTTTGGGGCTTCATCCTTGTGATACTTCCAAGAATTTTTTGGGAGATAGTAAGCTTTTGGATGTTGTGGGGGTAGGCAATGCTGAGATTGGTGATGGTTTCTTTACAAATGTATTATGTATTCCTTATTTACATACAAATCTACTTCACATCTATTAGATTACTCATGGTGAGGTACTAAAGACTGTAGAGTTCACTACAAATTTTGTTTCCATTGGAGAGGCTAATATTGGCAAAGTGTTTGATGTTGGTGAAGCTGATCATGAGTCTCATCTCTATTTATTTTCTCATTTTGTTGATGATGATGATTATGAGCCTAACACCCCTCTTGCTAGTGTTGATAGAAATTCCTCTGGAGAGATTGGTTGTTTTAACTTTGGGGTTATTCAAACCTATGTCGATTCATCTCTTGTTTCTTTAGAGGTTGGTTCTTCAACACAACAATATGTTTTTAATCCTTTAGATCTTGCTTTGTGGGATAGTCACTTGGTAGGTCTTGTAGAGTTGTTTTATGAATCTCACATTTTTTATTTGGATGATGCTTTTGAGGGTATATCCCTTATTTTTTATGATAGTATTTGCACTACTGTCACACCATATATGTCTTTGGAGATTGTTGCTTCATAGTTTCCACATGTTCTTGTTGATTTTCCTTCTTTAGTTGAGGTTGCACCTGATCATGATGTGACATTTGGTTACGTGAAGACATTTGGATAGTTTTTAGAGGCACTTTTCATGTTGATTCATCCTCTCCCTTCTATTTTTTTAGAGTTGTAGTTTCTCTTGTATTAGTGGTTGTTTCTCCATAAAGGGAGGCATGTTGTTTGCATACATGCGATATTCTTTAGATCTCCAAGATCAGCACAATAGTTTCTTCATCATGGGGGGATCTTTAGGATTTTCCCTCTTATGGGGGGTCATTGATTGTATATACATGAAGTGTGTAGTCCTTGGGGGGTGTTATTGAGTCCTCCATTCATCCAACATTTTTGTTTTCTTTTATTTCTTTTGGAGATGAGTTTTTTCCCATAGGGTTTTTCTCCTTTTCTCTAGTTGTGAGAGATTTATTTTTTTCATTGTAAATGGGTACCTAACATGATTGTGTATCTGAGACCCAAATTGCATCTTCATTTTGCATAATAAGTCTCCCTAAGTTTTCACTTAAAAGGGGGTATTAGTGTGTTAAGTTTAACATAGGGTAATTAGTTTTTTCTCATACTGGGTGATTGTTCACATGTTGTAGTTTTTTTGCTTTTAAAATGGTGCATTATGTAATTTATGGCATCTCATTTTCATTAAATTTTGGTGAAATAGTATTCTAAATTGAAAATCTAAAGTATAAATTGAAAATATATCATCACTATTATAATTGTCAAAATATTTTCTAAGGGATTTGAACATTAAACACAAATTAATAAAACATTTTTTTTTTTTGGTAAACATAAGAATTTCATTAATAAAAATGATATATATTCAACTCACATTAAGTAGTTTAAAATGTTTCTCACATGTTACTATAAAAAAATCATCACAAGGTAATATACTCATATAGGGGAATCATTGAAAGTAGTCTTCAATAAATTAGTTGCTACAAATATGACTATTTTCTACAAGTCAAGCTATTTTATGAAAATATTGAAAAAACCATATGGTTGAGGAAAAATAAATATTATGAAATTATAAAATTGCAAGAGCATCTAATACATTGATGTATGAAACTGAAAAATACATCCAAGATTTGACTAATAGAGACATCATCAAATTTGAATGAAGTCTTTTCACATTAAAGACTCAATGATTGAGGATGTAAATAGATCAATTTTTAAAACATTAAAAAAAAAACACTCAAAGTGAAAATTCCCATACCAAGCATTTCAACTATAATAAATCAAACCATTCCAATGATGCCATTATTATGCATATTGATAATTTAAACAACAATATTGTAACCATAAACAAAATTCTTAACAATAACTAAATGTAATAAGATCACTATATAAGGACCTCCCTCACCTAATTTTGAAAGGCATACTACTATAGATCTAAAAACACATATAGTTCATAATGATATCTTTAAAAAAGTTCTTATAGAGTTGAGAACCACTAATTATATTAATACATATTGATTCCAAGTACTCATAAGAAACATACAATGATATAACTACTAAATTACCTTTAACCAAAATAACATGTGTCCTAATAGTTTATCTCATAATCCTCCTTTGTAAATTAAGGTTATTATTATCATACATAAACTTAAATAGGTACTTTTTGGCAATGGATTGGGCCTAAAATTTTGTACTATAACATTAATCAAACATCTTCCTTACTATTAAATAGCATTAGATAAAAATAACATCACTGTCAAAGCATGTGATAATATAGAAATATTTTCAACCAGTAATGCACATCTTCTTGACATGGTTGGGTCTATCATACAACAAACCTTGATACATGTCATTAATATTGACCTTCTTTACAACAATATTTTTTATTTACTATGGATTATTTTCATGCACGATTCATCCACCCTCCCCTAATGCTATAAATTTTTCCATTTAGGTGTTAATGTAACTATCCTTTGTGATCCATTTCTGTTATTGTAAAATATTTTAAGGTGATATTATAATCAAATAATCATCCCATAATTATAGGTTCATCTTAAATAGAAAAATATAAAAATCATGACCTAGAAAGGTCTTCGCTCTCCATACAAATAGATGACCTTCCATCCACATAAAAAACCACCTTCTAAATCCCAATTTAAAATCACTGAATAAGGCTATAGAGATTATGAAGTTTGAGATGCTTTTTGTGTGGGAAAGCTTCCTTTTTCACATTAAATCTATATTAATCCCACCATAAGAAAGAAGAAAACTAAGGTATATCATCAATTTAGCAAAACTTATTTCATCAAAGCAAGCAATATTGAAAATGAAAATTGAAATATCCAACAACTCTTTGTGACATAATTATTGTTTGGAATCCTTCTTTTGCACTAATAAAATTATCATAGATCAAGAAGAATATGTCCATTCATGAACTATAAAGGCAATGATCTTAGCCTTCATCAATAATGGAGTTTATAACCTACACAATTTTATACTATAAATAAAATATGTTATGGCTTAGGATACACGTATCTTGATGAGAAATCAAAGGATCTTAGTGATGCTTCCATTCTTTTCATGAAAGCAACATTTAACATTTAAACCAATGTCTCTTATAGTCTCTGTAGTGTAGCAATTTATGTATCCCTTTACATTTTCACACTTTTTTGCATCCTCCCTACTAAAAATGGGCTTCTTTATGCCTTATTTGGTCTATTTTGCATCCACAATCTTGATTAAATGTATTTTTTAGAGGATAATCCCAACATTTAATAAATTAAAATTCATAATTCAATGTTTGAGGTTGTGTGTTATAGATCTGGTGATCTGGGACTCATACACCACATTAGGCATATGGTTCTAACCTTGGTTTCAAGGCTTAATTTTAAACATTGCATTAAACAAGACACTTCTTGGAGTTTGTATCCCATTTTTAAGACACTGGAACTCATACGCCCATGGTGGTGTATGAGTCCTACTTTAACCATGACATATTTGAAATAAAATTCTTAGAAGGATTTTATTATCCTGGATCTGATGTCAGCCTGTAGTGTTGTAATTTAGGGAAATTTTGCATAAACAAGTATAAATACAAGGTTATTTCGCATATTTTCTTCTAACAAGTTTGCAAGTCATCTAGCAATTTTCATGAGCAAGTGTGATCTAGTAGTTCAAGTATTCAAGAACATTCAAGAGCTAATTATCAAGCATTTGGAGCTATAATCAAGATTCAAGCATCACGTCAAAGTCTCCATGCATCATGTGTGTTTTTGAGCTAGCATTTGTGATGTAGGTTTTCATGATTCAAGCAAGCATTCAAAGACATTATCGAGCATATCAAGATCAAGAGTCAAGATCCACATCCATTGGAATCATTTCACACAAGTTTGCAGCCTTTACTTCAAGGGTTTGGTGAGTTGCAACATTGCATATTGTTCATTCATCGTTCCTTCATGCTATTTCATATCATTTCAAGGTTTTATTACCAAAATGAGGTTTGACCAAGGAAAACCTCTATTCCCTTAAAAAAAACATTTTTCTCTCTTCATGTGTGATTGTAGATATAGGTGATTTGGAGCTTGAAGACCCTTTGAAGACAAAGTTGCAAGATTGAAGAAAGTTGTCAAAGTTGTCAATAATTTGTCATCTTCATGAAAAATCACCCACAAATCATAATTAAGACCTTTCAAACTTGGATATCAAACAAGAAAAAAGCTATAGAAGACCTCTTGATGCTACAAAAGTTTTAGTCAAACCCTAATATTGGGACTAAATCACTAGACCCTAGGTGTATGAGTCCTAGTATACTTCTTGTCACCAGTTTTTTGTAGATCCCAATTTGTCACCTGAAGATTCATATAGTAGGACTAAATCACACAGTCTAGTGGATGAGTCCCAATGCAGTTCAAAAATAGTGAATTTCAAGGTTTTCAGATCTTGCTTAAAAATCTCTTATACTTCGAGTAATTTTTTGTTCTCTCTATTTAGTAATTTGATTTCATGTTTTAAGTTTCTAGGGTTTAGTGCATGATAGTTTGTATTTCTCCTTTCAAGCTTCATTTTAATGGTGAAAACCCCTTTAATAACACCTATGGAAATATCCTACCAGTCCTATTAGTAGCTCTTCCCATCCCTCAATTGATTCTCTTGGTTGAGGGATATTGGTTTCCTAATGAACTTACAATGAAATAGGTCCTAAGCCTGAAGTTCCATCTCCTAAAAGGTGGAACACCTATTTCCTACTATTCATTTTTGTGAACTCGACCTTTGAAAACTTATATTATGATTTGGAGAACATTATAAGTCCTAGATATAGGCTAACTTTGTATTAGATTTCCATTAGTTGAATTGCATTTAGGACTCCTAAATATTGCATTACTAGAAATCTGCATATAGGTTGCATTTTTGCGTCTTGCATCATTGAATTTCATTAGAAAATTAGAATTACAAAAAGTCATTTGAAATTACAAACTAGAAAACTTAACATCAACTCATAATTTTCCAAATTTGTCTTAAAAGCTCTAATATGGGACTCATTCACCCACCTGGGCGATTTAGTCCATGTAGAGGTGGTTTTTCCATATTTCAGGGAATTCTATGCTTTCTATTTTTCTCTATTTGAACCTTCCAGAAACCTAACTTGGACTCATTCACCCATCTAGGTGATTTAATCTTGAATCAGGTCTAAATCTATATTTTAAAGCATTAAAAACTTCATTTTTGTGCTTCTATTTGCTATTATCAAATCTCTATTTCAGTTTTCTAATTTGTAATTCATTCATTTCATTAGATCTAGCTTAACCTAGTTCATTTAGCGCATTGCTTAATTAAAAAATTGCATTTACAACATTTCATTTTCAAATTGTTGCATAGTGTAATCAACAAATTACCTTGTCAAGAATCTGGAAATTGCATTGCATTTCATCATGGATATATTCTTTGGTAAGATTTGGATGTCTTGAAATCATTAGTGGATGTTTCAAACTATGTTTTTGGAAATGATCTTAATCAAATTAAATTTGATCATGCTCAATCAACTCCTAATGCATGTAATCCTCATGAAGTTGACATCATTGGAGAAGATAATGACAATATGAACAACTTCATAAACAATTATCTTACTAACCTTGAGACTAATGCATCCTTTTACCCCTTCATGAAACAACCAACACAACTTGAGATGTTTGATCTTTTAGATCCTAAAATTGAGACACAAAATAAACCTAAGCTCCCTACAATAGGTGATCCTAGTTCAACTAATCAAGTGCATCAATCCTATGTTGACACTTTGACCAAGACGTGATACAATAAATGAACATGAAATTCATCAAATCTTAGAACAAATACCAACTAAAGATACCAGAGTAGTAGGATATCAACAACAAATGCCTCATAGAAATGATAAGGATGATAAGATAATCTTAGGTCCTCATCCTTAACATCTAACTCAACAAGTTGGTGAATCTAGCAAGCAACAAAAGCCTCACAAACTAAATAAACTCAAATTTCCATTTACCATGTCTACAATTGAAATATCCTTACACATACATCTAAGTCAAGTACTTATAACATTACCAACCATGAAAGAAAATCTAAAACCAAATCCTAAGAACACAAACATGTTTCATTGTCGATATCATCAATTTCTTGGATATAGTACTAATGAGTATCATGATTTAAAAAAATATTTAAAAGGTTTGATATCATATAAATAGTCCCTTAAATGAGTGTCCTTCCATTCCTTTCCATGTAATAGTTGGAGGATCATAACATCCTCACTATTGCATGTTTTAACATTCATTGCAAATTATTTCAAAATGCAAGGAGCTCTTTCTCATTACCCAACTTGGCTCATTCTTGTATTGCACACATTGGGGGAAATAATTAGATAGCCTTGTCCTAGTACTACACTTGCTATTATCTCTTTGGCTATTTTTATTCCTTCCATATAAATTGAACAAGATTGGGATGCAAATGACTTGCTATAGGTTGACTTGCATGTTCCTTACTAGTCTTTCCTTCTTCTTATTTTCATGTTATGTGTGATTGCATGTGTGTAATTTGATCTCCTAGTACTTTTATGTTTGATGTAACTCTCTCTTTGTGGCATTCCTCTATTTGTATCTACATTATTCTATATGTGGTAAAACCTTTATCTTTTCTTTGTCTTATTTTTTCCTTTTCGGGATAATGCAAGGCATAAAGACATTTAGGTATCTTCCATGTTCACCCAAAATATTTTCTTTTTTTTCTCTCTTTGTGTCATTCTTCCCATTCCATGAATATTTGGAGAATGATGATGTTTCTAGTCTCTCTATAATAACATTGTAGCAAAGACATGCTAACCCTGAATCCATGTATCCCTTATGTGATTTTGGTATTTCATTTTAGAGGAAACCCGATTTCATGAAATAGTTTCATTTGGAAACATATCACTTGTCATAGGGCTTTCCAAGTAAGATCTCATCTCATCTTTATTGTTAGCATTTATCATTTGCTACTTTAAATTAATTGCTCACAACATGGTTTTTAGTAGTTTCTTTAAAGTGGGGGCATACATTGGCATTATTCTTTTGCATTTCAATTACAACTCATGTTTCATTATGTTGTCTTCTTACTTCATGTGATGCATCTTTCTCTTGGTTGCAACACTGGGTGTGATTTCCTTCAAGAGCGTGATCTCTCTTAAATCATATTATATTCCTCTTAGTAGCTTGATGTGACACACTACATCCCTAAGTTGTGAATATTCTATTCTTTGATTGGTCCTCTCTTGGAGACATTAGGCACGATGTTCCCTAAGTTAAGATCTAACATGAACTAAGAAAGACCCCTTTGAACATACCTTACACTATTTTTCATTTATAGTAACTGTTATATGGCCACCTTGCAAAACACACTTTTCTTTCCTATGGAGCCATCTTATTTATTCATGGATGTTAGTGTATGAAGTTTTGCTTCCCTCATGAATCTTGTTGTCCATATTGTGTGGCGCTTTATCAAAGTTACTAGGAGGTATAGATTTGGTATGGTTAGCATATGGGAGCTGACCTAGGAATGACTTTCCCATATCCACTTGCTTGTCTATGTGAGTGTATATTGGTCGCGTGCTTATGTGTCTCTAGGAGCTCACCTAGTGGACAACCTGAGGTTCCATTAGCCCTTGTGAGCATGCATGGTGTTTGTATAGTTGACATCGTGTTCCACTTGTAAACATTTTTGGACAAATAGCTAAGGCTTGATCCACCCTCTTTTTCTTTTTCTTTCTTCTTTATGTCTGATAGAGCTCCTCAAATTTTGAAATTTTGAGGTCATTTTGCACTTTGTATTGGTTTGTTGTAGTTATGTCCATTGGTAGGGTTTATGGTTTTAGCTATGTAACCTTTCTTTCAATTCCCTTACATCTTAAAGCTTTAGCATTTTAATTCTCTATTGACCTACTTTACCGAGTTGTTGGTCATTCAAGTTATAACTTAAGCCATCAAAGACATCCTTTTAAAGGCTCTTCCACTTAGGTTTGTCAGTTGTCTAATCTTATGTCATCACTTTAATGTTGCCTAAGCTCAAGCAGCAATATTTTCATAAAAAATGCCTTAAATAAATGTCTGCCTTGAGGGTCAAAATCTCATTGACCTAGTCATGGTCCTATTTGAAAACTAACTTTATTGGCATGTGTAGAAATCTTGTACATTGGATCTAAGGATCAAATCCTTGTTTTTAATCGCACACCGCATAGGAGTTAAGTAATGGTATCCAGAAGGTGTGCAAGGTGTGTGATTGTTTGATGTGTGTCCTTGCCATAGTGGGGCCTGGTTTGCTTTGATTATGCTCAATGCTTGGCAATTTTGAGATCGGTGGTGCACATGCATTCACAAGATTAAATCTAAACTTACCATAACACACCTCACAACATTAAATTAATGCTTGTCAAAAGATGAGTGAGGTCCGCGATCAAGCAACATGTGTGTTGTTTTATCCACCGCGAAAGGAAGTGGAGACCATGGGAAGGAGTGATGTGGCTTCCATTCAACACATTCTCATTGGCTAATGAGTTGGTGAACTATGGTGAAGTAAATTCAAACTATGCTGACTCAATCTGAGTCATTCATCATGCCATCTTAGAGGAAAATAAATGGCTGCTATTTGAAATCACACACACAAATATTAGAGTCATTTTGCTTCATGTGAGTGAGAAATAATGGATAAAAATACATTAGTAGTTATCATAATTGGGTCATAAAATGCATAAAATTGATTTCCTTGTACAATTGAAGATTACAAGTGAATGCAGAGCAACTGGGTGATTGATCAAAGTCTTGAAACTAAAAGGAAAAAAAATTATGGTTCCTATAAATACAAAAGGTTGTGAGTACAATTAAAACTATATCTTATTCTTTATTCAGACCATTTTAAATTTGGTCAAGTTGTGATTGTTTTTCTTCCAATTGAATTGGCTTGCATGCTTTAATTTATTTATTGCATTAAAATTGGAAATAAAATTGTAGTCCTTGGCAATTTTTTTTCAAGTTTGCATCTTCTAAGTGTGCCTTAGGCTTCCAATTGAAAGAATTAGGTTGTCAGCTTCTTTGTGTTAGAGACCTAGTTCATTGTAAACCTGCCTAGTTATCCATGGCTCCCAAAACACAAAGGTCTCATTCTAAAACACTAGTTAGATTACTCTCTAAAGACATTGTTGACCAACTCAAACCCTCGACCAATAAGATAATTCAAGGATTATTGATATACTATGGCCCTAGAATTTATGAAGGATTTCAGGACAAACATGCTTGGATCAAGGCTACTAAATTCCCATATATTGGTTGGAAAATGTTTAGAAACTGGTTTGGGAATAGGAATTGTGGGGCTTCCACTTGTAATACCTAGAGATTAGATATGGGGAAACTTGTAGTCCCAAATGTGTATATGGATGTAGACTTGCTCAAGGATATTGTGGCAAGATATGACCCTGTATCTAGAATTGTTAGGGCATGTAATGGTGTTGAGGTGGTTAGAATTACCAAGGAAGAGACTGCATAAATTTTTAAACTGCAGGACTGTAATGATGGCATGGTCCCTATTGACCTTGATATCTTCAAAAAAGAATATGATAATACCAAGGTCTTGTTATGAACTACAATGTTGCCAATGCACACTACTTCAATGGGACATGGAAAGAGTAGAATGAAAATCAAGATTGGAAGAGATGAGAAGGAACCTTTTCCCACTACTTCAAGAAGACTGTCTGCTCCTTGTATCAAATTATTGGCTTTGACACACTTGATACTATACAAAATGAATATGTTTGTACATGATAGCCAATATTCAGCATGCTACCTTCAATGTAGTCTATGATTTTGCTACTTATTTGGAAAAAATATGCACAAGCACCTAGTTGATCTTAAGGGAGGGAAGCATTGGGTAAAACTTTGGTGGTATTCCCTTTTGATGTATGTGATCTTATATAGGCAAGAAAATTATTTTGGTGATGGCATGTCATTGAAGAAGCTGGAAGATGATCTTAATCTACCGATCCAATGTTGTACCCAAATTCTGGACATGGATGACCAAAAATTTGATTATGTGGTTTTCCATTACATTTTTGCATCCAAGCTAAGAAGACTCCTAGTTGTTGATATGCCAAGGATCCTAAAAGAAATTCATGACTTCTTCAGGCCTATGGAAAGGAGGCCTGAGTTGAATATAACCCACAATTGGGGAGATATCATTGCATATCTAGATAGAACTATATTCAAGGTATATGGGATGAGTGGTTATCCTTATGTGCTACCAAGAGATGTGTCTCTCAGGATTGGTTTTATAGAAGTCATGATACAATTAGGAGGATGTCAAATGTGTCACTTGCCAGAAAATAAGAAGGGTTCATTCTTCCTCGAGTACACAACATTTGCAGATTTTGTGATTGTAAAGGGAAGGATGGATGGCTTTTGAGGAGATCCTTAAACCTTACAGACTGATGACATCTCACCCTAGAAACCATGACCCTGAGGGATTCATTCATGAAGTAAAAAGAAAGGTCATTGGGTGTGTTTAAGCATAATTTCTACTACCCTGAGGATGTTATCAGAAACATTCTTAATCTACAAGTGTAAGAGGAAAGGAAAGTTTTATATCTTTCTTTCAACAAGATGGTAGCAAATATCAGGAAGCTAGATCCAATTTATGAGCCTATACCCAACCTTCAAGGGCAATGGAACAAGGTAAGGTATGTATTGGGGAATTTTCAAAGTATTGTTCATGTGTTGAGAAGAGAAGAAATAATCAAAGATAAAGGAAAGGTTTTGGAAACTGGAGAAGGACCATCTACACAAGAGGAGGAAAGGCCTTCCTATCATCCACCATAAAAGATTTGAGTATATTGTAGGAAAAAGGAAACAATTAAGGAGTAGACAGTGCCAACCCTTATTGTATCAGAGGATTCAAGGGAAGCATCTCCAACTAGATTAGTCTCGTTTCCTCCAAGGTAATCCCCACCTGTTATAATTGATATTGGTTCCCCTTCAAGAAATTCTCCTCCCTCAAAGTAACCACCAATTAATAAAAAAGGGTTGAGAAGAGAATGATACTAGAATTCTCTGATAGTGATGAAGATGATATTTGGATAACTCCTAAATATATGCAACATAGGATGCCTTCTCCCCCAAGGGAAGTCACATCAAGCCTTGGGACAAGAATCCTAAGGTTAGGAAAGGTTGAATTAAGTGGTGTGGGTAATATTGATGACATGAGAGAGGAGGCTTGAGAAGAATTCATGTAGAATGATTCATTTATTGAAACACCAGAATTCAAGGTTTTTTATGGAGATCAAAAGTCGCAGAATATGTAGAGAGGGTTTCCATTGAGAAAATCTTACATCCTGAATTTCCTGAAGGCACTATCCAATCCAATGTGATTGAGGAAATGAGGAAACAATTTAAAAATATCACACCTAAGGAATGGAACTTGTACGAAAGAGTGGTGTCTTATTATTTCCCAAATGGGATATTGTTGATGCAGTTGTACTTGATACAATAAGAAGGGTTGATAAGCCTTTATTCCAAACTAAAAAAGAAGCCAACTTGGCACTTCAGGGATCTACATTTTTTCAAGAATGGGATGATCTAGCAATATGGTCATTGTCTCTTATTTCTAGGAAGCCCAAAGTTGGAGAACTGGTAGACTTTAGTAGGTGATTGATTATAAAATGAGTTGCAAATACTCCAACATTAGAAGTAGTTGACATGACCTTAAATTATTATTCACAAAAGCAACAGTTGAAAATATCACTAAAGATAGGGATATGTATATAAGTAAATACAATGAGTTGTTAGCAGAGAGTTGTTGAGCTTCAAATAGAGCTAGAATTATTGAAACAACAAGTGGAAATGTTGAGGCCTCAAGGGCTAGCTGGCTCAAGCCATACTATTCCCATTCCTTCTATGAATCATCCTTAGTCTCCTCCACCTTAAGAATCATTATCATTTTTTCCTTACAACATGGGCCAAAATCCCATTATAATAGAGGAGTCGATCACATCCAGTGTAGCTCCATCTAATGAACCTACAAGAGAATAACTATTTCAGCAATTTGAGGTATAAAATAAATTGCTTGAGCTAACACATGACACAATGTATGAGAACAATTCAAAGATTGTTCATACTTTACTAAAGCACCTAATTAAGAAAATTCAAGGTAAATTGAATAGTTTCCATGCTAATTATTCTTTGATGTTGAGATCAATAAGGTTGTTTCAGAGAGATAGGGAATTGGGAACTCCACTCCTAGATAAATGGATTCCTAGGGTTGGTGATTTGAGATTAATGGCAGTTGGGGCTAAGTAGAAAGAGGATAGATATCCAAAGGTGGTACCAACCTACAGATTTGTTAGTGAGGTTAAAGAATAATATTTTCATGGGTATGTTTCCCCATTAGAATAGAAAATAAAATAATTGATGGCTAAGTATGATGAAGCAGATTTGACACTATTAGCTGATGATGAGGTGAAGCCCCTAGAGATGTGGAAGCAACATGTGGACACTACAATTTCTTCTCAAGTAAAATTTATTTGTGAGAATGTTAACATTGAAATACTAAAAGATAATTTGGAGAAATTATCTTTCATCATCATTTTTCTTGAAGACTTGGACAAGGAGGCCAATTCAGTAATGACAAAGTAGTCTCCTTATAGAAGGAAAATGGATGAAATCATTGATTTCAATTGGCCATTTGAGGAAAAGTATGATTAGTGGAAAGAGATGTTTATTCATGAATTGGATTTGTGAATAAAAAAGTGGAACACATATACTTAGTCATGTATTGTACAGGTTTGGCCTTTGAAATTATAATGTATAAAGATATATGTTTCCTAACTAAAGGTACCACAGGTAAATGCTAATCACTGATGATGTGGATGTAGACTAGGAAGTTTTTTTTCTTTTTCTATCCTTAAAAATATTGTCATTTTCCCTGATGGAATGGATGTGCTACAATGGTTTAAAGGATATTTTTTTTCTATAAATGCCTTTTGGAAGGTGGGTTTTCTCTTTGCAACAAATGAAAACAATCTTTGTCTCTTTTGTATTCCCTCCAATGGAAAATGTAAATATAACTATAAGGGGAATATGTCTTGTAACATTCCAATTAGGATGTGACATGTGTTCTCTTGGATCGAAGCTTGTTTTGCTCCCTTGTCTCCATAAGAGGGATTTAAAGGCCATTAGTCTGGATCTCTTGTTGAATTCTAGAATCAAATTGTACAATTGGAAAAAATAGAGAGAATATGTTGGAAGTCCTTATCTTATGATTTCTAGTTAGTAAAAAAATTCAAATGTATGATTCCTGAGGATATTTGAATGATGATGCAAGGTTTTGGAGTCTCTAGTCTCTCCAATTTTACTTTGTATCTAAATTATTAATGAAAAATCTGATCAAAGATCATTTCATTAATCTTCATAGTTATTAATATTTGATTTATGCTTTGATTTTAGCTCTAGTTCAAAGAGTTAGTTAAAATGATTTGATAAAATTTTAAATTCATGTGCATGATAATTGAATCTGAGAAGTAGTCTTAGAATCATGATTATTAATTCATGAATCACAAAGCAACCTCACGTAGATCATGGATGTTTAGGATTAAATTTACCTTGCAATTCAATTTTCTTTGATTCCTAGCCCATAGATATGGAACTTATCTCAATTCTTATAAGGATTGAACCTTGTGGTTTTGGTCATCCAATTTGAGAACATCACTCACAAATAATATTTAAATTGATCTATCATTTTTTCGTGGTTGGTATTATATCATATTCTCAGCTTTAGATGTGTAATTCTTTCAAGGAAATGTCAATTTCTTGAAGGATTTCATCTTCCTTTACTTTGATGAGAATACATCTGCTTTGTTATGCAATGTATGTATTAAATGGTTAGAAGAGTCATAGGATATACATTTTGGGATTACCCTCCCAGGTTTTGAAGAGCCTGAAGTGTAGGAGAAGAAGCATTAGTGCTACATCTTGTTTGTTGGCCAACTATCTTGGAGGTATTCAAGAATTGAGTTTGGTAAGATCATATGTACTTGGTGAGATTTAATTGGTTTGTTAAAAAAAATCAACAAAATAGTGACTCTATTGGGAACACAAGATTTACAATTATTAGTTCTCTAGAGTTCCTTATCAAAGATCGCTATAGTATATGGTGATGTTTACTTATAGATTCAATATATTTGAAGTTTCTGCTAAGTATTACTCAAATATTTTTCATGTATCCCACCAAAGTTCATGTTAAGTTTCCCACCTATTTGTTTTGAAAGTCTTGTGTTCAAAGTCCATTCAAAATCATTTCGCATTTGTCAAAGTTTGTCTAAATTCCCAAGGATCTTGTGAGATTTTTATAAATTGTAACAAAATTGCTATGAATCAATCCCAAGGAATTCAGGTGGTGACTTTGAAGTCTTTGCACTAGTGCGAGCTGGTGTTTAAAGATATCAAAGAAGTTAAGAAAAAAAAAAGAAATTGAGAAAGCTGATGGACGTGAACAAGATCCAATGACAAATGCAAGGAACTTGAGGCCACATGAAGAAGCATCTAGAGCATAAAATAGAATGTGAATTTTCCAAGCACACTCAAGGAAAGTGGGTGAAACCAAAGGATGCTAAAACATGTAAGTCTACTCCCCATCCAATCCCTGAATGTGATATTCATTCTAGCTCTAGTTTAGAATGTGAAAGGAATTTGCTAGACTTTAGTGATGGCACCTCTACTGATAGAGGAGAGTTTTTTATGAAGTATGTTGTGAACAAAAAACCCTCAAACCAAGGTTTACGAGCCATGGAAAGGAGGGAGAGAGATAGAATACAAAGAGATAATTTCAGTGCTAGACATTCTAGAGTTGAAGGAAATTTGACCCCAACTTCCCATCTAAATACTCCCATTCCTCTAGACCTATTAACTGGAGGTGATGAATATTCCCATAACACTATTCCTAATCAAGCTAAATTTATAGTAGCATCTGATGTGAATTATACTTTACCAAAGGAGGAAGAAGTTCTTTATGATATGGAATGGCTCATAGAAAGAGCCTTAAGATGCAATGAGAATAAAAATAATAGGGATAAAGAGAAAGAGAGAAGGATAAGGGAAGCCATAGTGAAGAGAGACATGATACAAAGAAAGGTTGAGGAAATGGAGAAATTGGACATATTAGTAGCTAAAAATGTCCAGACAATTGGTACTATTGTTCAATACATTGTAATGAAAATACTTATAGTTCCCTCTATTGGTAATGTTGGTGTAAATTCATATACCAACACTGTTGAAGAAACTCCTATCCCAACTAATCCTCCAAAAAATACAAATCATGTTCCCCACAATGCTAATAAAGGAAAGAAACCCATGGATGGAGTGAAGATAAATGTGGGAGGTTCTATTTAAAAGGACAAACTTCAAAATGAGTCTATTTCATTAGCTGATAGGTTGATAAATGAAAATGAAGAATAGGAGGAAAGAGTGAGAAAGATGGAATTGCTAGCTATAAATGCTGAGATGAAAAGGAAACCTAGTTTCCTAGAATCCACTGTGAAGGTTCCTATCCCTGAAACCTAGAGCCCTCATACCCACACATAATCCTCAAGTCCTCATACAAATGAAAAAAAACATTATCTAGTGGGAATCCTTCTAGCTCATCCTCATAGCTGAAAGACAAGGCTAGAATAGTTCACTTTAATGATTAATATGATTCCCAATTAAGAAGGTCTGAAAATTATAATGATAGAATGAGGAATCATGATCACCACAATGAGGAAGAAGAACCTTTCAGAAAGAGATTGTTGCACACTAATAGGTATAGACAACTATGTTTTGAGAACATCTTGGGATATCCAAATCTAGTTCCAGATAATGCAAGGAAGCATCTACCTAATTTTACTGGTAATAATGCTCTTAGTGGTGAGGACCATTTAAAATATTTCCAAAGTTTTGTGGAGGATTTTGAATTATGGGATGATGATGTTACCATGAAATATTTTACGCAATCATTAACAGAGGTTGCTAGGGACTGGTACACGAGCTTTCCTAATGCAAGCATTGATTCCTTGGACTCTCTCTATCAAATCTTCAAAGAACATTATGGAGACCAAAACTATCCTTGATTTACATTAAATGATTTTAACATCACAAAGGGGCATAATGAATTGGAAATTGAGTTCAATGCAAGGTTCCAAAAGGCAATGTATAAAGTCCTTGCTTATGTAAGGCTTAATGGAAATGCATGTTTGGTTGTGTACTACAATGCATATGATTAGAAAATGTGTTATTTGCTTAGAGATAAGAATCCCTAACACCTGAGAGAATCCTACAAAATGGTAATCAATATTGAAAATAATATGAGAGCATCAAGTAATGTGGGAAGAAGGGATGACCCAAAACCTTTGAAGAACCCAAGGGCTTAGAATGAAAAGGTTGGAAAAGTTGTAGCCCCTGATGGAAATTTAGATCAAGTTCTTAGTTTTTTGTAGAAGGCATCCAAGAATGATAAGCCACAATTCCAGAGGAATGAAAGGCCACCAAGATTGTAGGACTTTCCCTATCATAAAAACTAGAATAATGGAAAGCTAGTAAAAAATAATCAAAAGAATGTCTAAGGTCCACCTAATCCTTTGCAAAAATATTCCACAAATGTTACCAAATACTTGCCTTGGTGGTCAAATGCCTCACTCTGCAAAAAAATGCATTGTTGCTAGGTCAATAGAGGAATTACTAGAGGATCAAGGGGATTATGATTCTCCTCATTAGCGGGAAGGAATTGTGAACATGGTCATGACCAAATCAAACTTTAATTTTATGGAATAATTCTTAGATGATCAACCTAACAAAAGTGATGTGGATGTTTAGAGGTAGGAGGTGAGATTGTACCATCAAAAATTTTTCTCAGATGAAGAGAGGGAGAATGACTACATTTTCTACACTCTTGAGCCAGATAATGTCTCCTTGAGGTGACCTTCAAATGAGGAAATTAAAAAATATACAATTGCATTGGCTGCTCCAGAAAGGAATGAGTATCATTTCAAGAATCAAACTATGAGTGGTAAATAGGGTAGCATTGGTAGCATGTTTATCAAGGATAACAAGAAAGAAGAAACAAAACCCAAAGAGGGTAAAGAGATGACAATTTTAGCTAAGAAGGGCCATAAGGTGAAGATTGATGGTGAAGTTGCTCCTCAAGCTAAGAAGGTCAAAGGTGTGAAACCCAGAGCTGAAAAGGTTGAAAGACAAGGTGATAATGTAATTCCTAAAGAATTTGTACTCCCTAAGTTACCAAATTATTCTCCTGTAAATATGTTTCAAGTATTATCTCAAGCTAGAGTCATAGTCCCATTGCTATAAATGTTGAGAATAGATGAGAATAAGCATAAGATAGTTGCTCTCATCAACAATATTACTATGGGTAGTAAGGATAAAGTGGTTTTTGATCAACTTGAATCAAGAAAAAGTCAAGAGAAGAATGTTGAGGTCAAAGAAGTGATCAATGAAAATCCTAAAGTATATTTGGGAACCACTATTACTACCAATCCAATCCAAGTGAATCCATTTTTTCTAAGCTTGATCATTGATAGTAAGTTGCTTAAAAATTGCATGATATATTCAAGGGTCTCAAACAATGTAATGCTAGTAAAAATCATGGAAGAAATGGGCTTGAAGGTGGATAACACTTATGAGAAGTGTTATTCCATGGATTCAGGGGAAGTTCCTATTATAGGAGTAATCAATAGAGTTCCATATAGATAGTATCCTTCCTTGAGGAGTTGTTTATGAGTATCACAGTGATGGACTTTCCACCAACTTATGGGATGTTATTGTCAAGACACTAGATTGCTTCCACGGGTGGGAGTATTCAGTGTAACCTGTCATTTGTAATTTTTCAATTGATCAAAATGATGTTAAAATTGCAAGAGAACCAAG
Organism: Sequoia sempervirens; assembly: GCA_007258455.2. Classification (NCBI taxonomy): domain Eukaryota; kingdom Viridiplantae; phylum Streptophyta; class Pinopsida; order Cupressales; family Cupressaceae; genus Sequoia; species Sequoia sempervirens. The sequence continues at coordinate 374,617,637 of VDFB02270651.1, forward strand.
GGTTCACAACATGATTGAATTTGTAGAGGAGATAGAAGAGCCAACAATAATTAACTTTGTAGATACTAGTTTACACACCTTCTGAGTGGAAGAATTGAAACACCACAAGAAGAAGAAGTGAAACTTGCACCGATTGATGAGGAGGTCTTGGATACACCACAAGAAGATGCTCTTTGGACTATGTACTTTGATGGAGCCTATTCTATGGCAGGATTAGGTGTAGGGGTTATTCTCATCTCTCCACAAGATTGGATAGAAAGGGGGAAAAATGTTGAAGGGCATACTTGCTAGCTAATATAGTTGTCAAATTAGATGATGTTACCTTTGATAGTGTTTCAAGAATATAAGTATAGACTCGGCCTATAGTTCCTGAAAAAATTTGTAACTGGCAAGTGTTTCACAATGAAAATGATATCCTAATATTCTTGCAATGCATTGATAAATATGAAATTCGAGAGATTGATTTTGGCTCATTAGTGGTTGAGGTTGATGGGAAAGAGACATTATTTGGGAATGAGGTAATTCAATTAAAAACAAATAAGATTCCCAAAGGATTGGTCACACTAGAGTGGGCCTTTGATGGCCCTGAAAAATCAAATGTTAAGCAAGCATCTTCCCATAAGGAAGATTTAGAGGAGATAAATCTTGGGACAAATAATTCTCCCAAAAAAGTGTATATAGGCAAGAAGATGAAACCCCGTGTGAGAAGTATGTTAATTTCCTTATTGAGGAAATACAGGCATGTATTTGCATGTTCATATGCTAACCTAAAGGCTTATAGGGAAGATGTGTTCCAACATGAAACCCCTTTGAAACCTAATGCAAAGCCTTTCAGAAAAAAAAAAATAGAGGCCAATAAATCCTATGTTGTAGCCAAAGATGCAAGAAGAGCTTACAAAGTTAAGAGATGCTGGTATCATCAATCCAATCAAGCATTCATCATGGGTTTCAAATTTAGTTCTTTTCAAAAAAAAGAATTGTGATATCAGGTTAACTGTAGATTTTAGGAATCTTAATGCATCATCTTTGAAGGATAACTATCCTTTGCCTAACATGGAAGCCATGTTGTAAAAAGTCACAGGGTGTGAACTACTTTCAATGATGGATGGGTTCTCAGGTTATAATTAGGTTATGGTGAGAGAATTCGAATAGTACAAGACCACATTCACCACACCTTGGGGAACATACATCTATGTGAGAATGCCATTTGGTCTGATAAATGCTGGTGCAAAATTTCAAAGAGCCATGGATGTGGCCTTTGCAGATTTTATTGATCTCTTCCTTGCCATATACCAAGATGACCTCACTACTCACAATAAAAAGGAAGATCATTTTTCTCATCTAAAGAAGATCTTTATTAGAGCTTTGGAATGTGGGATCTCTTTGAATCCTAAGAAATTTCTTTTGGAGTTAAGGAAGGTAATTTGTTGGGACATATTGTCTCAAAATATGGAGTCAGAATCAATCCTGAATGAGTAGCAGCTATAGGTAAAATCTCACAACCTAGAAATGTGAAAGGAATCCAATCCTTCTTTAGGAAAATCAACTTTGTACGAATGTTTGTTACTAATTTTGCTGAAATTGTCTAGCCCATTTCTAAAATTTTAAAGAAAGGAGAGAAGGTATCATGGAAAGAAGAACCTACTAAGTCTTTCTAGGCCATAAAGGATGAAATCAAGGAGGAACTAGTCCTCAAGTCTCTTGATTATGCAAAACCATTTCAACTTTTCACCTTCACTTCATTTCATATAGTGGTAGGGGTATTACTACATAAAAATAATGAATGGTTTGAGTAGCCTATTGCTTTCTTTAGCAAGTCCTTGCAAGCTGCTAAGATTAAATATGATGCCATAGAAAAGCAAGTGAATGCCTTGGTAAAGGTTGCAAAAATAATTAGACCATATTTTACTGGAGCAACTATTGTAGCTTATGTGCCAAGCATAGCAGTTAAAGAAATTTTCACCCAATAAGAAACCACAGGTCAGAGATGTAGGTGGATCAATAGGATCCAAGAGTTCAACATTGATCTCCAAATTACAAAGTTGGTAAGGGGTCAAGGTTTGTCCAAGTTGATGGTTGAGACCAACATGGAATCCAACCAAATTAATCAAGTTGAACATGAGAATGCTACACCCATATGTGATATGTAGACCTGTGGATGGTGCAGGAGGATTGTAGAATACCTGCAAAATATGCAATGCCCTAAAGGCATGCCTAATAATGAAAGGAGAACCCTTAAATTTTAGGCTATCAAATATTTCATTATTGATGGTGAACTCTAGTGGATAAGCCCAGAGGGTGTATTACTCAAATGTGTAGATGGTGACCAAGCAAAAGTCCTTTTGACTGAAATGCACAAGGGACAATGTGGAGGTCACTACATGGCCAAAACAATTGATCACAAAATATTGAGGGGAGGCTTTTGGTGGCCAACAATGTTCAAAGATTCCCATAGGCTTGTTAAGAAGTGTGATGCTTTCTATAGATTTACCAGTAAGCTAAATTTTTTTGTAATTTTCTTCTTAGGTCAATTTTAGCCCAGGCCCCTTTCCAACAATTGGGCATTGATTTCATTGGAGAGATGTTAGAAAATTCTAGTGAGGGTCCCTCTTGGATCCTTGTTGCCATAGATTACATCACAAAGTGGATGGAAGCCACTCCCACTAAAAATAAATAAAAAAAGAAAATTAGTGATTGATTTCTTGATGAGTAACATATTAAGTAGATTTGGAGTCCTAGAGAGAATCATATTTGACAATGCCATGTGTTTTAGGTCTGAAGAATTTACTGATTTATGCAATCAACATGGTACAAGTATTTATTATTCATGTCCTTATCACCCTCATGAGAATGGACAAGAAGAATCAAGTAATAAGAGTTTGATGAAGATCATTAAATGGGTGATTGAGAAAAATAAGAAGGCATGGGATTCAAAATTGTAGCTTGCACTATGGGTAGATAGAACTACATTCAAAAAAGTCATTGGGAAATCATCTTTTAATTTTTTATATGGGGTGGAGGCAAGGATACCCCATAGCAACTTGATAAAGATGTATAAATTTGTCCAAGAATATGGTACTAACATTTGTGATGAGATGCAACATAGGATGGAAGAGTTAATTGAGCTTGATGAAACTAGAAGAGAAGCTCATAAAAGAAATGAGAGGTTGCAACTTCAAGTTAAACACTTGTATGATAAGAGGGCCATTGAAAGGAAGTTCAAATTCAGATGCATGGTCTTAATGTGGAATGCAAGGATGGAAGACAAAGGGAAACATGGAAATTTTGATCCTCTATGGCTTGGGCCATATCTGATTGTAGTCACACATGCGGAGGATTCATATTTCTTATAGTCCTTGATAGGTGAACTTCTAGAACTTTCAGTGCATGGATAGTTCTTGAAGTCCTATTTCTCATGAAATATGATGTTTTTCCATGTAAATTGTATATCTTTGTAAATTTTGTACATAGGTTTGAGGTTTTTTGCGTTTTGTTGTTTCTGCTTGCCTTGTCCATGCAAGCTCTTAGTTTTTTTGGATTACTTTGTATTGATCTACTTCACCAAGATATTTGTTTCTTGCCATACCCTTTAGGGGTATGCATCACCGAGCATGAGCCACTGATAGAGCTCCTAAAATTTTGAAATTTTGAGGTCATTCTGCACCTTGTAGTGTTCTGTTGCATCTATGTCCATTGGTAGTGTTTAGGGTTGTAGTTCTATAACCTTGCTTTCAGTTCCCTTACATCTTAAACCTTGGGATATTTAATTCTCTATTGACCTACTTCACTCGGTCGTTGGTTGTTCAAGTTATAACTTAATCCATCGAAGACATCCTTTTACCAACCCTTCTGCTTAGGGTTGTCGGTTGTCTAATCTTATGTCATCACTTTAATGTTGCCTAAGGTAGGGCTGCAATATTTTCATAAAAAATTCCTTAAGTAAATATCTGCCATGAGGGTCAAAATCTCGTCAGCCTAGTCATGGTCTTGTTTTAAAACTAACTTTATCAGCATGTGTAGAAATCCCATATGTTGGATCTAAGGATAAAATCCTAGTCATTGATCACACATTGCATAGGAGTTAAAGAAGGGTAGACAAAATGCATGCGAGGTCCATGATTGTTTGACACATGTCCTTACCATAGTGGGGCCTGATTTTCTTTCATTATGCCTAACACTTGGTGGTTTTGAGATCGGTGGTCCACATGCATTCACAAGATTAAATCTCAACCACACATCACACACCTCACAACAATAAATTAATTCTCATTAGAAAAAATGTGAGATCCATGATAAAGTGACACATGTGTTATTTCATCTGCTGGGGAAAGAAGTGGAGCCCATGGGAAGGAGTGATGTGGCTTCTAGTAAGCACATTCTCATTGGCTGATGAGCTGGAAAACTATGGAAAAGTAAATTCAAACTGTGCTGACTCAATCTGAATATTAAAGTCATTTTTCTATTTAAAATCACACACATGAATATTAGAGTCATTTTGCTTCATGCGAGCGAGTAGTAATGGTTGAAAAGACATTAGCAGTTATCATAATTGGGTTATAAAAGTGCATGAAATTGACTTCCTCATACAATTGAAGATTGTAGGAAAATGAAAAGAAAATGGGTGATTGATCAAAGTTTTCAAGCCGTGACATGAACAAATTAGGGTTCTTGTAAATACCAAAAGCCATGAGTACAATTAAAACCATATCTTGTGCTTTATTCAAACCATCTTAAATTAGGGAAACTTGTCATTGTTTTTCTTCCAATTGAATTGGCCTGCTTTAATTTCTTTATTGCATTAAAATTGCATATAAAATTGTAGTTCTTGGCCAATTTTTTTCAAGTATGCATCTTCTAAGTGCGCCCTAGGCTTCCAATTGAAATAATTAGGTTGTGAGCTTCTTTGTGTTAGAACCCTAGTTCATTGTAAACCTACCTAGTTATCCATGGCTCCCAAACACAAAGGTCTTGTTCTAAAACTCTAATTAGATTACTCTCCGAAGACATTATCGACTAGCTCAAACCCTGAACCAACAAGAGAAGTGAAGGAGTAGCAATATACTATGGCCCTAGAATGTATGAAGGATTATAAGAGAAACAAGCTTAGATCAAGGATACTAAATTTTCATATACTGGTTGGAAAATGTTTAGAAACTAGTTTGGGAATAGGAATTGTGGGGCTCCCACTTGCAATACCCAGAGATTAGATATAGGGAAACTTGTAGTCCCAAATCTGTATATGGATGTAGAACTGCTCAAGGATATTGCAACAAGATATGACCCTGTGCCCATAATTGTCAGGGCATGTAATTGTGCTAGGGTGGTAAGAATTACCAAGGAAGAGATTGCAAAATTTTCTAAACTGTAGGACTAGAATGATGACATGGTCCCTATTGACCTTCATACCTTTAGAAAAGAATATGATAATACCAAGGTCTTGTTCTAAACTACAATGTTTCCAATGCACACTAATTCAACAGGACATGGAAAGAATAGAAAGCAAATCAATATTGGAAGAGATGAGAAGGAACTTTTTCCTAGAATTACTTTTCCCACTACTTTAGGAAGACTATCTTCTCCTTGTATCAAATTATTGGCTTTGATGCATCTGATACTACACCAAATGAATATATGTACATGGTAGCCAATATTTAGCATGTATCCTTCAATGTAGTCTATGATTTTGCTACTTATTTGGCAAAAAATGTGCACAAGTGCCTAGTTGATCTTAAGGGAGGGAAGCATTAGGTAAAATTCTGGTGGTATTCCCTTTTGATGCATATGATCTTATATAGTCAAGAAAAGTATTTTGGTGATCACATGTTATTGAAGAAGGTGTAAGATGATCTTAAGCTAATAGTCCAATGTTGGACCCAAATTTTGTACATGTGGATGACCAACATTTTTATTTTGTGGTCTGCCATAACTTTTTTGCATCCAAGCTAAGGAGACTTCTAGTTGATGATCCACCAAGTATCTCAAAAGAAATTTATGACTTCTTGAGGCCTATGGAAAGGAGGCCTGAGTTCAATATAACCCACAATTGGGAAGATATCATTACATATCCAAATAGAACTATATCTAGAGTATATGGGACAAATGTTTATCCTTATGTGCAACAAAGAGACATGTCTCTTAGGATTGGTTTTATAGAAGTCATGAGACAATTGGGAGGATCTCAAATATGTCACTTACAGAAAATAAGAAGGGTTCATTCTTCCCCGAGCACACAAAATTTGTTGATTTAGCGATGGTAAAGGGAGGTTGGATGGATCTTGAGGAGATCTTTAAACCTTATAGATTGATGACAAATCTCCCTAGAAACCATGACCATGAGTGACTCATTCATGAATTAAAAAAAAAAAAGGTAACTTGGTGTGTTTGAGCATAATTTCTACTACCCTAAGGATGTTATCAAAAACATTCTTAATCTACAAGTGCAAGAGGAAAGGAAAGCTATGTATCTTGCTTTTGACAAGATGGTAGAAAATATCAGGAAGTCAGATCTAGCTTATGAGTGTCTACCCAACCTTCAAGGGAAATGGAACAAGGTAAGGTATGTATTGGGGAATTTTGAAAGTATTGTTGGTGTGTTGAGAAGAGAAGAAATAAAGAAAGATAAGGCGGAGGTTTTGGAAACTAAAGAAGGAACATATGCACAAGAGGAGGAAAGGCCTTCCTATCATCCACCACAAAATATCTAGGTATATTCTTAGAAAAAGGAAATAATTAAAAAGGAGCAAACAGTGCCAACCCTTGTTGCATCCGATAAGTTCTCCTCCCTTGGAGTAGCCACCAATTAAGAGACAAAGGGTTGAGAACAGAATGGTAGTAGACTAATTTGAAAGTGATGAAGATAATATTGTGATAACTCTTGAAGATATGCAGTAGGAGATGCCTTCTCCCCCAAGGGAAGTCACATCAAGCTCTAGGACAAGCATCCTAAGGCTAGGAAAGGAAAAATTAAGTGGTCTGAGTAATATTGATGACATGAGATAGGAGGCTTGTAGAGAATTCATGGAGGATGATTCATTTATTGAAACACCAATATTCATGGATTTTGTATGTTGAGAAAAGGCTACAAACTATGTAGAGAGGGTTGTTTTTGAGAGAATCTTACATCCTAAATTTCTAAAAGAACTATCCAAGACAATGTGATGGAAGAAATGAGGAAATAGTTTAAAAATATCACACCTAAGGAAGGAAGGGAACTTGTACAAAAGAGCGTTGTCTTATTATTGCCTGAATGGGATATTGGTGATGTAGTTGTACTTGATACAGTAAGAAGGGTTGAGAAGCCTTTACTCCAAACTGAAAAAGAAGCCAAGTTGACACTTCAGGGATCTATATTTAGTCAAGAATGGGATGGTCTATCAATATGGTCATAGTCTCTTAGTTCTAGGAAGCCCAAAGTTGTAGAACTGGCAAAATTTAGTGGGCGATTGATTATAAAAAGAGTTGCAGATACTCCAACATTAGAAGTAGCTGACATAACCATAAATGCTCTGAGGTTCAAAAAAGAAATAGTTTAAAATCTCACTAAAGATAGGGATATGTATAGAAGTAAATGCAATGGGCTTTTGGGGGAATACAATAAGAGTCGGTAGAGAGTTGATGAGCTTGAAACAAAGCTAGAATTGTGGGAACAACAAGTGGAAATGTTGAGGTCTCAAGGACTAACTAGCTTGAGCCATACTACTCCCATTCCTCCTATGATTCATCCTCAGTATCATTCACCTAAACAATCATTATCAATTGTTCCTTACAACATGGGCTAGGATCCCATTGTGATAGAGGATCCCAACACATCAGGTGTACCTACATCTACTAAACCTACAAGAGAACAACTATTTCAGCAAGTTGAGGTATGCAAGAAATTACATGAGCAGACATAGGACACCATGTATGAGAACAATTCCAGGATTGATCATACTATTCTAAAGCACCTAAATAAGAAAATTCAAGGTAAATTAAATAGTTTGCATGCTAATTATTCTTTGATGCTGAGAGCAATAAGGTTGTCTCAAAGAGATAGGGAATTGGGAACTCCACTCATAGATAAATGGATTTCCAAGGTTGATGATTTGAGTTTAATGGAAGTTGGGGCTAAGCAGAAAGAGGATGATATCCAAAGGTGATCCCAGCCTACAAGTTTATTGGCAAGGTTAAAGAATAATAGTTTCAAGGGTGTGCTACCCCATTAGAATAGAAAATAAAATAATTGAAGGATAAGTATGATGAAGAAGATTTGACACTATTAGTTGACATTCAACATGTCGATGATGAGGTGAAGCCCCTACAGATGTGGAATCAATAGGTGGACACTACAATTTCTTCTCAAGCAAAGTTTATTTATGAGAATGTTAACATTCACATACTAAAAGATTCTTTGGAGAGATTATATTTCGTCAGTACTTTTCTTGAAGACTTTAACAAGGAGGCCAATTTAGTAATGACAAAGTACTCTCCTTATAAAAAGAAAATTAATTAAATCATTGATTTCAATTATCCATTTGAGTTAGAGTATGATTAGTGGAAAGGGATATTTATTGATGAATTGGATCTTCGAAACAAAAGTGGAACAAATATACTTGGTCAAGTATTGTACAGGTCCGGCCTTTGAAATTATAATGTATAAAGATATGTGTTTCCTGACTAAAGGTACCATGGGTAAATGTTGATCACCAATGATGTGGTGTTGACTGGGAAGTTGGTTTTCTTTTTCTATCTTTACAATTTTTTTCATTTTTCTTGATGGAATAGATGTGCTACAATGGTTTAAAGGATATTATTTTCAACATGTGCCTTTTGGAAGGTGGGTTTTCTCCTCACAACAAATGGAAACAATCTTTGTCTCATGTGTATTCCCTCCAATGGAAAATGTAAATATAACTATAAGTTGAATATGTATTGTAGCGGTCCAATTAGGATGTGACATTTGTACTCTTGGCTTGAAGCTTGCTTCCCTCCCTTGTTGCCATAAAAGAGAATTCAAGGCCATTAGTGTGGGTCTCTTGTTGAATTCTAGAATTTAATTATGCAATTGAAAACATTAAGCAAATATGTTTGAAGTCCTTATCTTATGCTTTGATTCTAGTTAGTAAATTTTGTCAAATGTATGGTTCCTAAGCATATCTGAATGATAATGCAAGTTTCTGGAGTCTGTAGTCTCTCCAATTTTACTCTATATCTAAATTATTAATGAAAAATCTAATCAAATATCATTTCATTAATCTTCATAGTTATTACACTTTGATGTATGCTTTGATTTTATCTTTGGTTCAAAGAGTTGGTTAAAACGCTTTGATCAAATCATAAATTCATGTGTAGGATAATTGGATCTGATAAGTAGTCTTAGAATCTGATTATTAATTCATGAATTGCAAAGCAACCTCATGTAGATCATGGATATTTAGGATTAAATTTACCTTGCAATTCAATTTACTTTGACTCCTAGCCCACATATATGGAATTGATCTCAATTCTTATAACCATTCCTTGTGGTTCTAGTCATCCAATTTGAGAACATCACTCACAAATAATCTTTAAATTTCTCTATCATTTTTCATGGTTGGTATTGTATCATATTCTCTGCTTTAGATGTGTAATTATTTCAAGGAAGTGCCAATTTATTGAAGGATTTCATCTTCCTTTCCTCTAATGAGAATACAACTTCTTTTTTATGCATTGTATCTATTAATTGTTTAGAAGAGTCATAGGATATACATTGTGGGATTACCCTCCTGGGTTTTGTGGAGCCCGAAGTGAAGGTGAAGAAGCATTAGTGCTACATCTTTTTTGTTGTCCAACTATCTTGTAGGTATTCAATAATTGAGTTTGGAAAGATCGTAGGTACTTGGTGAGATCTAATTGGTTCATTAAAAACAACCAACAATGTCTTTGGAAATGTATGCTTGTGCCTTTTTGTTGCTTCATACATCATTCACATGTGTTTCTTTTTGTGCCTATGTTGGTTTTCCATAGGATCTCAATCCTGGGGGCTTGATCATTCCTCTTGATCATTGTCATCCTACCTCACTTGCATTGGTACACTTAGAACCCTCTTGATACAATTTATCTACTTTAGTGTGAGTTTGAAGCAAGTTCCTCCTCTCACTAAAGTGGGGGCTAAATGTAGTGTAGGAAAATGCATGCCTTTACATTTTCACACTTTTTTGGGACCTCCTTACTAAAACTGGGCTTCTTTATGCCCTATTTGGTCCCATTTCACATCCACAAGCATGATTAAATGGATTTTTCTAAGGATAATTCCAACATTTAACAAATGAAAAATCCTAATTCAATGTTTGAGTTTGTGAGTTCTAGATCTAGTGATTTGAGACTCATTCACCACCTTGGGCATATGGGTCCCACTTGGGTTTTGAGGCATAATTTCAAACATCACATTAAACAAGACACTTCTTGGATTTTGTGTCCCATGTTTAAGACACTGAGACTCATATTCCCAAGGTGGTGTATGAGTCCTGATTTAACCATGGCCTATTTAAAATCAAATTCTTGGTAGGATTTTATTATCCTAGATTTTATGTCGGCTTGTAGTGTTGTAATTTTAAGAAATTTGGCATAAACAAATATAGATACAAGGTTAGTTCACATATTTTCTCCTATCAAGTTTACAAGTCATATAGAAATTTTCATGAGCAAGTGTAATCTAGCAATTCAAGTATTCAAGAGTTGATTATCAAGAATTTGGAGGTATATTCAATATTCAAGCATCATGTCAAAGTCTCCATGCATCATGTTTGTTTTTGAGCTAAATTTTGTGATGTAGGTTTTCATGATTCAAACAAGCATTCAAATACATTATCTCATATCAAGATCAAGAGTCAAGATTGAAATCCATTAGAGCAATTTCACATAAGTTTGTAGCCTTTATTTCAAGGGCTTGGTGTGTTGTAACATTGAATATTGTTCATTCATCATTCCTTCATGCTATTTCATATCATTTCAAGGTTTGATTACAAAAATGGGGTTTAGCCAAGGTGAACCCCTATTCCCTAACACAACAACATTTTCCTCTCTTCATGTGTGATTGCAAAAATAGGTGATTTGGAGCTTGAAGATCCTTTTGAAGAAAAAGTTGCAAGATTGAAGAAATTTTTCAAAGTTGTCAAGGAGTTGTCATCTTCATAGAAACTAACCTACAAATCAGAATTTAGACCTTTTGAACTTGGAGATCAGACAAGATGAAAGCTACAAAAGACCTCTTGAGGCTAGAGAAGTTTTAGTCAAACCCTAATATTGGGACTAAATCACCACCTTGTGCATATGAGTCTCAGTATACCTCTTGTCACAAGTTTTTTGTAGATGGGTATGTGCAGGATCATGATGGGCCAAAAAGTGGCAATATGATGGGTATTTGTAGGGTATGTGGCTGACGACTTTTTTTCTACCCAAAACTGATGAAACGAAAAGGGTTTTTAAAGGAGATTCTTAGCTTTCCACCAATATAAATTATGCTTTACTTTGAATTTAATTAATAATTATTATTCATTTTCTATTTGAATTATGATTAAAATCTTGATTGATAGGCTGATTGAAAAACATCTATAGCTTTCAAATGGTATCACATTTTTTGAATCCAAAACATGTGTCACATTCTATGCTTCGCATACTATAGGATTAAAAAGAAAAATTGAATTTCATGAAGTTTTCACCAAGTTAAGGTACATACAAGTTTTATATTTTTTAAAAATTGTAATAAAAATTCATAATTAATTATTTACTTGGGAAAAGAATACAAAAATATGCATCACATCGGACATGAGTCCTCTACTTATATCTAAAATCTTAAAAAAAAATATTATCATTTTATTGTGGTTAGGTGGTTAGACGACACCTACTTCTTATTTTTTCCCTAAAATTTAAGTACTACTGCATTGAAATTTCAAATTTTGAGCAAATAGATTGAAAAAAAAAAAAACCTAGTAGTTTAGAAACTACATTCAATTTTTTATAGATTATATTCTTACATATTTTTGAAATAATATATATAACTTACTCAAATTTTTACGACAAGTTGCCTAAATCTTATTTTTCTGATTTTTTGCCACTTAAGGGCCTATTTTTTCCATGATGATCCTGCACATACCCAGATCCGAATTTGTCATCTAAAGATTCTAGACTTTTCCCAGATTCCTATAGCAGGACTAAATTTCCATTCTAGCATATGAGTCTGAGTGCACTTCAAAAACAAGAAATTTTAGGGTTTTTTAGATCTTTCTTAGACATCTCCTATCCTATAGGTACTTTTCTATTTCTCTTTGTTTAGTAATATGATTTCATGTTTCAAGTTCCAAGTGTTTAGTGTATGATAGTTTGCATTTGTACTTTGAAGCTTCATTTTAATGTTGAACCCCCATTTTCGTAACACCAAAGGAAACCTCCTACTAGTCCTTTTAGTAGCTCTCCCCTTCCCTTAATTGAGTCTGTTGGTTGAGAGAGCTTGGTTTCCTAATGAACTAAGAGTGAAATAGGTCCTAAGCCCAAAGTTCTATCTCCCAACAGGTGGAATGCCTATTTCCTATGGTTCAGTTTGTATGAATATATTACCAACAACAACATGTTCTATCCTAATTATTATCCTGGACATTTAATACACTAAATTTATTTACTCTAACCAACAAGATCATAGGATAATGAATTTATTTTAGAATGATGAATTGATTGTAGAATTTATGTGGCACTGATATGCCATCCCATCATGATATCATAAATAATGTCTCAACATAAAACTCAGTGCATCAACATATTTTGGGGAGAAAGGAGAGTTACTCTAAAAAATAGTAAAAAATCAAATGAATTCCACAGTTAAAATCCTCTTAGAGGTGTTATTAGACTTTTTTTTTAAATGTTTGATTTGTTGGTGAAAAACTCTATGAGGTAATAATTGATGAGGAACTCAACTTTCCATGTGATACCATAGTGATAGGATGGTTCTAAATTTATTGTTGATGATATCATTGATATAAACATTAGCACATATAATATCCCAAAGTTATTAATTTGGTAGCTACTTTCAATCCTATTTAAGTAAGCTCGCATAGGTAGAATGATATATTGGTTTATATTACTTTATGAGTATGACAATGAGTACATAAACTAGAAATATATAAAGGGAAAATTATTTATAGGGAAAATTCAAAAATAAATAGTATAAGATAATAAATCTTTAAACATATATTTCTTAAATGATTTCTAAATCATAGATTTTTGGCACCTTGCACCTTTCTAGCTCTTCTATGGTTTTTCACCTAAAAGGAGAGAGGTAGGCCAAAAATGCTAAAGGGTTCGTTCAAATTATGTTATGTATGATGTTGTATGAGCTAAATGAGAATATAAAAAATGAAGTTATGTGAACTAATTTATTGATTATGAATGCAAGATCTAAGGATTATGCTATGTTGGAAAACACATTGTGTACTACAAAATCACCTAGAAATGAATGGAAAACTGCAACAAAAATGAATTGGACTAAAAGTGTGCACCTGGAACCTTGATTACGATTGGAAATTACATTTGAAATTTTTTTGATGCTATTTTTTAGTCCTGGAGGAAATCATTCGCCATTCTGGGCAAATCAATCCCAATTCTATCAAACTGAGCCAAAACCCATTTTTGACAAAAGGGTACTAAAAAATATAGAAGACTCAAAATTGACCTTGGAGTGGGACTCATTCACCACCCATGGTGAATGAGTCCACTTTTGAATTTTTGGATTTTCAAAAGTGGATTCTGAAGCTTCTGATTTGCACTTTGATTTCCTACAGGTGTTTGCTTCTGAAACACTAATTTTTGAACCTGAATATGAGTTTTTGTTGATGTTTAGACTTGTTGAATGAGGATAAGACTTTAGAAACCTTGAAACTTTATCTTCAGTTCTTTCCAAGCTTCCAAGAGACCTAAATCTACAAACACACAAGAAGAGAAGAAGAAATGGTGAATGTTAGGGCATCGGGGTTTTCCTTGGTCAAACTCCGTTTAGGTAATTAAACCAAAATGATGAAATAATGTAACGAAACATGAAATAATGGATTTTATTACCTTTCCATGATGATTGATCTTAAAATTCTGCAACAAAACATGAAGGATCTACCCTTGAATATCTAAAGATTGATGTATTGGTGACTTGAAATGAAGAAACCCTAATTTACTTGACTTGAGATGGAATATTAATGAATGAAAATAGATAAAAGATGTGAAAATGAGTTAAAATACTTCTATTTATAATCAATTCATCTATTTTACCCATTAATACCTCATCACAGGCTGACATGAAGCAATATTAAACTCAAATTTCACTTTTTTCCTACTCAAAGGTCAAAATTGAGCCAAATGGGACTCATTCACCACACATGGTGAATGGGTTCAACCTAGATGGGAATTATTCACCATTCATGGTGAATGGGTCCCATAAGGGCCAATTTGACAACTCAAATGCCAAGAGATAAGGAAATAAGGTCTAAAATGCAACCTTGTCAGGTATTTGATCAATTTAGGCATCGAGATGCACAATATGGGTTAATAGTGGCTTATTAATGATGATGTGAATGTAAAATAGGGCTTGGGATATAGGAATCAATGTGAAAGTATGATTAAATACACTTTACAACACTAAAATGGGGTCCACACAGCATAGAAAGGTACAAGAACCAATGTGAATGTGCAAGACACATTACAACACTATTTTATCATTATGTTCAGTTTACAAGCCTTCTAGATTGATGTAATAATGTTACTAAAAACATTTTATAATGTTTAATTAGAAAGAAATGGGTTCATTAATTCTATAAAAGCATGAAATCATCTTACAACACTTTACAACACCTTTACAAGACATCATTAAAAGCATGTTATTTGATTTGAAATGCTCCAAGACCTAGTGTGGATGCATAAAATGCCTCACAACACCTGAATCAAGGCCTCATTAATTCCAATTTATCATGAATTAATCCCATGTCAATCAAAGGGTCCTTTCTCCTATGACACAATTTCATTTTATCTCTTGATGAATTACTTGAATCAAAATTACATTTGATGGATCCTTCACTACTCATTGTTTGGTTGTAAGAATTTTATTTTTATGTTCCCATACCAAAATTATTTCTAGCATGATACAAGCATGTAGACCTCATTCATGTACGTTCTCAAGTGTTCTAGCCAATAAAAACTCTATGGTGCATAGAAAAAATATCTTTTTGGATGTATAATTTTTTTTATGTGATATGGAATAAAACTATGTATAAATTATAATTAATTTTACTTCATTAATTAATAACAATAAAATATGTAGCCAAAATATATGGTAAAATATCTACATAGTATATATTGGCGTTACCAACCTATATTTAAGAATTTATAATTTTATGCTCTTTTCTTAAAAATTTATATGATATGGAATAAATGCCACTTTTTAAAAAGTTCTTAAATATAAAGAATAAGTGTTTAAATCTTAAATAACCAAATTTATAAATAGTTTTAAATATTTAATAAAATATATTTACAATATTCATAAAAACTCTCAAAAATCACTAGTTCACATTGTTAGATACATAGGACAACTGATAGGGAGGGTGAATCAGTTGTGCATTAAAAGGATAAACCCTTATCTAGACTTATCATGAATAAAAATAAATGAAATAATGACACATTAAACACCATGCACAATAGAAAAATAGATTATGTGGAAAACCCAAGAAGGGAAAAACCACAGTGAGGATTAGCTCACAATATAAATGAATAGAAATAATGAATACAATAGGCTAAATATTAGAGGGCTCACTACTAGATTAGAAAGAAGAAAGAATAATATTGTTACAGAGAGAACACTATCTTAGAGCAATAGGAAAATTTTCCATAATAATTTCATACCATATGCAACCTTCAACTCAATGCCTCCAGTAGTCTTAGTCATTTAAGCTTGCACTCAGATCACAATACTTGATCACATTTTATAATTCAACATGTGCCACACCTTCTCCAATTATTTTTCTTTCATATATACCATCCACAACTTGAAAAAAATCTTCAAGTCAACTACAATGAAACATATGCACCTCAAACATTCAAACACCAAATAGGTCAACACCAAAAACCTCTATAGTGGAAAGAGATGAACACAGTCCATGCTAAGGGTTAACTACCTAGACCCAAATCTACATCGAGACACTACACCATGCTTCCACAAGAAATGAAGCACATACACAATTAGTGTTAGCATGCCAAGTTGGCCAAACTTGTATTAATGTCCATAAGAAATTAAGTTAATGCTTCACCAAGTCCAAAAACAACATATAGACCACATAGTTAAACCAAACAAAATTATAGAATATTCCAACATCAACATAATATCCAACATCACTACCACAACCACATACAACTAAAGAACAAAAGCATCTTGTGTAACCAGTTAAACTGCCATAAATAACAACCTGTGAAACCAACCTTATGAAGCAACTAAACAAAAACCACTCTAAGGGAAGATGGATACAAAAAATATTAGAACATTCCCAAATCCACACGACATGAAAATTGAGGATGGAGAAATTTGGAGCAATCTCATTTATCCTGGTGAACACAACTTACACTACCTCACAATACATAACCTAAAACTATACATATAACATCTATGAACACCTTTGATAAACATATCCAAACCGCACAAGAATAAATTTGATAAGTTCAAGAAATGCAGAGAAAAACATAGAACATCACTTAGGAAAACTATATACTCTTTTATTAAAATTTTCTCAAAATCACTTGGAAACCAAGTTACATCTACAACAAATGATCATCACAACCATACAAGACATCAATGATAATGTTGATGATAGAACCACAAAAAATTCTTCTCATTAAGACTACACCAAGGGTTGACATCAATTTGACATAAAACCACAACATCATAGTGTGACACTTTCCAACAATATCCAAATATAAGTGGTTGAAATCAATGACAACATTAATTACAACACCAACAATCCCCAACAATCTCCCCCTTTTTCATTGATGGAAACACCTTATGAAAAACCATCAACAAAAAAAGTAACTTTATATCTCTCTCAACAATAACACTCCCCCTTACACAATCATTTATATCTTTCACTCTTTTCAAACTTCTATTTCTCCTGTTCTATGGTTTTTCAACCAACTATTCCTCCTTTGGTAGCATTAGAAAAGGGAAATATCTGCACCTTTCAAACATACTATTTTTCTCTCAAAGTGAAAACACCTGAATAGAATTTTTCTTTTCCACTCTTCCCCTTTGATAACATCAACAAAGGGAAATAAGGTTTGAATACAACATATTGAAAACACTTGCTCCCCATAACTACAAAAACCAAAGACACCACTACCTGCTCCCCCTGAGACATAGCCACCATTAGTCTAGGACAAAGAATAAATCTTGAATAGCTTTCCTTGATAGATGCATAATATTATCCATCTAGTTGAAGGAAGGATGAGAAATGACCCCTAGCTTTTGCCAAAGATATTAAAATGTATCTTTTGGAAGAGCCTTTGTGAAGATATTTACAACTTGATCCTTTGTAGGCAGATACTCTAGCATCACTTCATTCTCAACAACATTTTATCTTAGAAAAATGACAATAGATTGAGATATGCTTTGTTCTTGAATGCATTACTAGATTCTTTGAAACGTTGATAGAATTAGTATTATCACACAACATAGAAATAGGTTCATCATATGATAATCTAATATCCTTCAATGTTTTCTTCATCCACAACACCTATGTGCAACATGGGGTTGATTTAATGTACTTTTCTTCTACATTAGATAATAATAATGAATCGTGCTTCTTAAACAAGAAACCAATCTATTTTGAAGAAATAAAGCACCTCAACTCATACTTTTTGTAACATTGGTGGTTGCCATTGCACCAAATGATTGACCTGTCAATGCCCGATACAACCTCTAGATTTATGTAAGATCCACAAGAGGTGGTTAAGCAATGTCACAAACCCAAGTGCCATGCTAGACAAGGAAGACCAAGGGACACACCATCTTGCAACAATCCCCCACAATGCAATCGAGGGGTTTGAACCTTTGACCTCAACTCTAATACCAATTGTTGCATTGGTGGTTGTCGTTGCACCAAAAGATCGACCAGTCAATGGCTGATACAACTGCCAGATTAATGTAAGATCCACAAGAGGTGGTTAAGTGATGTCACAAACCCAAGAATTGTGCTAGACAAGGAAGACAAAGGGACACACCACCTTGCAACACATTTTTTGGCATCCACACAACCTACCCAATTTGCACCTATATAAGTATTCAAAGAGAGATAAATACCCTTTGGATATTGTAAACGATAGGCCAGAGTGCCCTATAAATATTCAAATATCCTCTTCATTATTTCCACATGTGATTCTCTAGGATCTCCTTGAAATCTAGCCATACGACAAACTTCATGCATGATGTCTAGTCTAGTAGCAGTTAGATATAGTAGTCTACCAATAATTGATCTATACTTTCTCTGATTAGTCTTAGGAGATTCATCATTCTTGCTCAATTTGCAACTAGTAACCATAGGAATACTATACCATAGAAAAAAAGGATCATTGGCATTCTCATGGTCTTTTAGGACTTTCTCTCATAATGCTTGATCTATTTTTCTTTGATTTAATGTTGTAATGTAACTTTTGCATTCACATTAGGTCTTGAACATTCCAATTATAATATCTTGTGAAGGTGTTGTGAACTATTGTAACACATTTCTACACTTTTCTAGACTCTTCTCATTATAATTCATCTAAAAATCACCTCTTTTATCACTTATCAAGTCCTATTCTAAAGTGTTGTAAAGTCTTGTAACAAGATTTCATGCTTTTCTAGGATTTTCATCACGAATTACACCTTTATTATGCTTTATTTGACCCCTTTATGCACTCATAAGACTTATTTAAGTGTATTTTTGAATGTAAACTCGACAAAAAAAAATTTAAATACAACTTAATTCCAAACACCCACTTACAAGCCTAGAGTGGGACCCATTCACCATGGGTGGCAAATGAGTCCCTCTTAGCTCCAAATTCAAAATAATTCAAATTTTCTTTTGTGTTTTTATTCAAGAAAACCTTATGTCAGCCTGTGATGTTGTATTATTAGGTAATTAGGGCATAAGTGTATAAATAAGTGTTTTTCCATCTATTTTAACCCCCATTCCCATTCACTCACTAGTTCATTCAAGCATTCAATTACATTCAATTCATCAAAGAATCATGCAATCAAGCAATCACCAAGTATCTTGGAGTAGCTATTGACATATCTTTGGACTTATTCAACAAGGTTTTGGTGAGTTTAGGACACTTACATGTTGTTTATTCATCATTCATTTCTTTATCAAGGGTTTGATTACCAAAGTGGGATTTGACCAAGGCAAATCCCTATACTCTAACCCTTAACCATTTTTCCCCTCTTGGCATGCGTGCTTGCAGGTTTTGTAGGCAGATTTTTCAAGGAAATAGATCTTGAAAAGTGGTCAACAAGTCATCAAAGTGTTTCAAGTCAACCAAACCCTAATTCAAGCTTGGAGACAACCTACAATCCATTTTCTGCAGATTTAACTCTATTAACCCGACAAGAAGACAAGTGCAGATCTAGACCTACATAATTGAATTTTGAATTTGTAGATTTTTGGAGGAGTATTGATTCACCATCAATGGTGAATGTGTCCCACCTATAGGTTGGAAAAGTTTATTTTGTTAGAATCTAGTTCTCGACAGTCGGAAAGCAATTTTAGTCTTTTTACCAGTAGGAGGACTGATTTGTCATCAGTGGTGAATGAGTCCCACTAGTGATAGAAAATGATTTCTACCAATTTACATAATCTTCTAGAATCAACAATCAACTTTCGGGTGCACTCTATTAAACCTCATTTAATTTTGTTTGCATTAGTTCATGTTTTTAGTTAATTTCTACATGTCATTGTGTTCTCAAATATTGCATATTTCATTAGTTTCACATTCATAATCAATCAATTTCATCACTTAGTTGCACTTAGATCATTGAATTTAGTCTTAATCCCATCTTTCATACCTTAGTTTGAGTGAACCACCTCAATTTTAGTGTTCTATCTCTCTCCTTTTGGGTGAAAAACCCTAAGAGTGCAAGAGAAGCACATAAAACCTCCATTAAAATTGATGGTTCAAGTGCATACTGGTTTAGATCCTTTCATTCCAGACTTCTTCAACATTTCCTTGACATATTTTGACTGGGAAATGAATACTCCTTTTATGTTTGACTAATTTGTAGCCCAAGGAAGAAATTCATCCTCCCAAATATTGACATTTCAAACTCATTCTACATTTCTTTTGCAAACCTCTTACACATTGCCTTGTTTCATCCAAATATTATGTCATCAACTTACATAGCCACAATCAAGATTTGGTCTATCTCAACTTTGAAGTAAAGATTGCTATTTGTGGTACCCTTTTTGAATTCTTTTTACAAGTACCTATCTAATATTGCATACCAAGCTCTAGGAGCTTGCTTGAGTCCATAGCACACTTTCTTCAATTTGAAAACCATATTAGGATCTTTTAATAACCAAAATCCTTCTGGTTTTTCAATATATACCTCTTCTTCCAACTCTTCATTCAAGAATGCAAACTTCACATCCATCGGATAAACCTTGAAGTCCTTGTGCTGAAAATTCCAAAAGCATCCTAATGGCCTCCATTATTGCCACTGAAGAAAATGCCTCCTCAAAATTTATTCCTTCCACTTGTGAATAGCCCCCTACACAAAATCCTAACCTTACTTTTGGAAACTTCTCCATTCTCATTCAACTTGTTCCTGAAAACCCATTTAGTTCCTATCACATTCATATTTGGTAGTCTTGGGACTAGTTCCCAAGTCTAATTCTTCTCAATCTCCATAAATTATTCTTCCATATCGTTGATCCAATTTTCATCCTTGCATGCTTTAATCACTATCTTAAGTTCTACATTAGAATTTAAGCACAAATTTACCTATTCCTCTTTCATAGCTCATCTTTTCTTCTTGTCAGCAAATTTTTTCTCTTGTCTCCAATGATTTGATACTTGAAATGATTCTTCTACACATACTTAGGAGTCTTATAATTCATTTCCAAAGATTCTTCCTCTTCTTCTTCTCTATAAGAGGGCTCATCACATGCATATCCTTTCATCAGTATTGAGTTTTGATGTGGTTCTTCATCCACTTTGACACTTGTACTTTCAACTATCTTCTTCAACCTCTTGTTGTAGCATTTATATGCCTTTCTATTTTTAGAGTATCCTAGGAATATTCCTTTATTTGATATTGCATCAATTTTTCTATGTTTTCATCTCTCCTAATATAACATTTTCTTCCAAACACTCTAAAATATTTAATAGTAGGAGTTCTTCCATACCATATCTCATAGGAAATCTTTAAACTGTTTATCCTTGCTTGTACCCTATTGAGTATGTAAACCGCAATGTGAATAACTTCTCTCCAATAGACATCTAGTAGGTTTTCTTCCTTCATCATAGTTCTTATTGCTTCTTGAATAGTACTATTCTTCCTTTCAATGACTCAATTTTGTTGAGGAGTCCTAGGAGTTGACAAATGCCTTTTTATTCCATGATCTTCATAAAAATTGTTAAACTCATTGGATGTTAACTCACCATCTTTTTCAAACCTTAGAAACTTGATTTTCACATCCATTTCATTCTCAACCATAGATTTAAATGATTTAAACTTTTCTAGAGCTTCTGATTTTTCTTTGAGAAAGGTTACCTAATACATTTTATAGTAATCATCTATTGATAACATGAAAAACATGTCACCTTTAAAGCTTATTATTCTTGTAGGTCCACATAGGTCTATATGCACCAACTCCAAAGGTCGTATAGTAGAATATTCCTTGATTTTGAACCTTTTTATTGTCTACATTCTAGAAACTGACATTATTTGCAAATTACATTAATAAGCTTTGTAATTCTTGGTAGATCTCTCATAGCTTGAGTAGACCTAATCCTCACTAGGCTATCAAAATTGATGTGACACTTTCTTCTATGCCATAGCAAACTTTCATTAATTTGAGTCATAAAGAAATTACCATTTTCACCTTTGAACTAATAAATATTCCCTTTTTTCCTTGTTCCTACAACAACCATAGTTTTGGAGCTTCCTTTTCTGATCTCACAATCATCATCCTAAAATAAAATATTATATTCTTTGCTACATATTTCTCCTACACAAAAGATTATATTAGAGACCCTTGACATAAAAACCATCATCTTTTTATTCTTGTCATCAAAACTAATTGAACCCTTTCCACAGATCATGGAAAATGCATCATCACCAAACTTAACTAGACCACCTTCAAACTTCTCAAGTTTAACAAACTTACACTTATCACCTCTAATATGATTTGAAAATCCACTATCAATTATCCTATAGTTTTTCTCCTCTCCTGTATGAAAGGTAGTCATCATAGTTCCTTTAATAGTGTGACCTGTTTTAGGAGCCATTTCCTTCATACATCTTCCAAAGTCATTAGAATTAGTTCAACCATTCAAGGCCTTGAACAAGCATTCATCACTTTCAATATCTAGGTATTCATATTATTCATCATTAGATATGATACTATCCTCTTTATAATATTAACTCTTCTTGATAGATTTACCTTTGTGATCTGTGTATTTGTCATTTAAAACTTTGGATAGAAATTTTGAAGCATAGTGACCTATCTTTCCATAGTTAAAATTTTTGAATGGTAACTTACCTTTGTATTTTCCAGTGCCCTTTTTCAATCTCTTTAGAAAATTTCCTTCCACTTCATCAAGATCATTCAGATCTAGTGCATCGTCCTCTTTGTTTAGCTATCTTTAAAAGTAATCTCTTTTCTTGAATCATCTTTACCAAAATCTCTTAATTCAAAATTTGTTAAAGTACCAAACAATTGATCATTGGTATACTGATCTAAATTATGAGCTTCTTCAATAGTAGAAACCTTAGCACTATAAGATTTATGAAGAGTTCTTAATGCCTTCTTTACCATTTCATTTTCCTCCAACTTTCCACCAAGGCCATTGATGGAATTGACAACTTCATCCACTCTATGCATGTAGCTTGCAATATCTTCATGCTTTGAAATTTTTAGGGTTTAAAACTTGGTCTTCAGATTCTCCATATTTTTTGTCTTGACTTTAACATCTCCTTCATAGATACCTTCTATCTTCTTCAAGATCTCTTTAGCAGTTTTGTAGCTTATCACCTTCACAAGTTCTGAATCAAAAAGACCACTTGAAAGAGAATTCCTTGCTTTGAAATTGTTCTCGTAATCTTTGATGTCATCATCACTTGTCAAGCCATTAACAAGTTGATTATATCTAGTTTCAAGTGAATTTCATACACTGAACCCTAATGAGACAAGAAATCCTTCCATCTTGTTCTTCTAAAATGCATAATTTTTTCCATCAAACAAAGGAGCTTTGACACATTTCCTTGTGCCATCCCAATCTACCTCAAGCTATCAATATTCTTATGAGGAACTACAACTCTAATACTAATTGTTAGAAACATAAGAAAACTAAGAGGGAGGGGTGAATTAGTTGTGCATTAAAACATCAAGCCCTCAATAATATTTAAACCCTTATCTAGACTTATCATATGAAAACAAATAAAACAACACATTAAACACCATACATAATATAACACCAGATTTACATGAAAAACCTAAGAAGAGAAAAACCATGGTGAGGATTGGCTCATAATATAAATTAATAGCAACAATAATTACAATAGGCTCACTACCTAGAGGACTCACTATCTAGAAATAAATAAGGGCTCACTACCAGATTAGAAAGAAGAAAGAAGAAGACTATTACAGATAGAATACCATCTTAGAGCAATAGGAGAATCAACCACAACAACTCCATACCATCTAAAACTTTCAACTCACTTCCTCCAATAACTTTTAGCTTACTAAAAATGTAGACACCTTTTGCTCATTGCTTCTAGTAACCTTAGTCATTTAAGCTTGCACTCATATCATAATACTTGATCACATTTCAAACTTCAACATAAGCCACACCACCTCCAAAAATTGACCTTGCATATATACCATTCATAACTTGAAAAACATCAAGTCAACTACAATGAAACATATGAATCTCAAATGTACAAACAACAAATAGGTCTGCATCAAACACCTTTGCGGTGGAAAGAGATGAAGGAAAACCATTCTAAGGGTTAACTAGGACCCAAATCTACACCAACACATTACACCACACTTCCACAAGAAACAAAGCACATGCATAATGAATGTTAACATGCTAGGTTGGCCAAGCCTATATTAATTCCCATAAGCAATTAAGTTCATGCTTCATCAAGTCTGAAAACACGAGGACCACATAGAAACACAAAACAACATTTTATAATATTCCAACATGAACATTATATCTAACATTACTGCCACAACCACATACAACTAACGAACACAACCATCCTGTGTAGCCAATCAAAATGCCATAAATAACAACTGGTGACTCCAACCTTGCAGAGTAACCAGACATGAACCAATCTGTGGGAAGATATATATAAACAATATTAGCATTTTATCAAATCTGCAAGACACTAAACAACGTCAAGAAATGTAGAGCAATCTCATTTCTCTCGGACAAGGGTTTGTGCAAGAAGTTGAGTCCACTTTTTGGCCAAAAAGTGAGTGTTTTCCCTAATTTTCAGAATTTGTCACATTTGACCTTAAAATTTGGAGCACTTAGAGATGGAATCTTGAAAAAAGTCACTAATAATAAAATGTAGTACCTGGAGTCTAGTTTCCAAATATGTAATTTATTTTAATACCCAGATGATAAAAATTGATTTTTAATAGCAATTTAGAAAAACCACTGTTTAAAAGTCACCTTTGTTTTACCATACCATGCATGTGTATGTCATCCATATTTTGACCTAAACAATCATATTTTTATAAATTCTTTGGGGAAAAGATTTGTAATTCATTGAAGCATGTTTTTGATATTATTTTGTATTTTTTATTGAATT
The DNA here is from genome assembly GCA_007258455.2 of Sequoia sempervirens. Taxonomy (NCBI): domain Eukaryota; kingdom Viridiplantae; phylum Streptophyta; class Pinopsida; order Cupressales; family Cupressaceae; genus Sequoia; species Sequoia sempervirens. The sequence goes on from VDFB02270651.1 coordinate 374,642,697, forward strand.
GTATTTTTTGTTAAATTTTTATTGGCCATATTTGTTGTTTTAAAAAATCATTGTGTACGTAACACATAAGATGACCTAAACTTATCATTTTTTGAATTTCTTTTCAAATTGAAAAGAATTGACTAAAGTATGTTTTGGTGGAATTCATATTACACAAAAAATATTTTTATAAAAAGTTATTAAAATACTAAAAACCCCTAATAATTCAAGTTTATGGACCAATTTCATTAGAAATTAATTGAAAAATAGAATTTAAAATAATCAAATTGTAAAAAAAGTTACATATTTGAAATGTACACTATCTCATCTATAATAGGTTTTAATTTTGTAAAAAAATTATGCAAAATAGGTCTTTAGACATATTTCCAAAGTCACTATTTTCCTATGATATTAACATGACCTTGAAGTTGCAGGTCAAACTAGGTCCAAAGTTTAGGTTCAAGTCCCCAAGCCATTTCATAAATTGAAAAGCAAGCCAAAAACCCGACCAAAAATTCATATTTTAAAAAACGGGATCCCGTTTTAAAACAAGATCTCGTTTCATTATTTTTTAATTTTTTTTATGGTTCTAAAATGGGATCCCATTTTAAAATGAATCATTTTTGAAAATTTCAAAAGCAGTATCCAAAATGGAAAAATTTCAAAGCGGGATACTCTTTTGAAAACTTTCAAAATGGAAATTTTTCAAAAAATGAAAGTTTCCAAAAATAGAAAATTTTCAAAATAGGATCCTGTTTTGACTTGTCATTTTTAGAAATTTTCATTTTCAGAAAAAATTCAAAATGGGATCCTGTTTTGAAAATTTTCCATATCATTTAGAATTTAGGCTCAAGATCTCGAAGCTAAATGAGATCCTATTTATTAAAAAGTAGGATTCCTTTTTTTGCAAGCCGATTTCAATTTTTTGCCTAAGGAAAAAACTTCCACATTTCATGGACTCATCTTCTTGAATTTACCCACAACGTGCTTCATTGTCCACACACTGGTGAACACAAATTTCATTGCTTCACGATCCAAAAATTGAAACTCTAGATATAACATCTCTGAAAACCATTGATCAACATATCCAAACTACACAAGTATAACTTTGATACTGAAGAAATGTGAAGAAAAACACAAAACATCATTCAAGAACAATGTACACTCTTTTATTCAAATTTTCTCAGAAGCACTTGGAAACCAAGTTGCATTTACAACACTTGATGATCACAACCATACAATAATTCAATGACAACATTGATGATGTCAACACCACAACTCCTCATCAAGACTAGACCAAGGGTTGACATCAATATGACATCAAACCACAACAACATAGTGTAACACTTTCCAACAATCTCTACATACAAGGGGCTGACATCAATGACAACACTAACGAAAACACCAGCAGTCTCCCACACACATCATCTTTCAATTTTTTATTTTTTCATTCATATGGGTGATAAAAAGTTAAAAAATAATTAAAAGGTAAAATTACAAAGCTATGACACACTTTATAAAGGAAATAACCAATGTTTCAATCCAACTTTTAAAACTAAATCACTAAAAAGTGGCATATATGTTTTGAATTTTGAAATGATGTAAACTAGTAAAATGTGTATTTTTTAATATATTTTATGTTTATATTTAAAAGTAAAAATAAAAAAATTATCTTTAAATAGTTTCTAATAAATTAACACTATAATTTAGTTGCTAATAAAATGTTGAAAAATGAAGTTACATGAGGCATCAATCTTTTTATAGTAAATTTTATTTTTTTGCTTTCAATTTTATTGTGTGTATTTATAACTTTAAACTTTAGTGCATGAATATATTTTTTCCAATTTTTATAAATATATTTTTAAATCAATATTAAAATGTTTGTATTAAAAGATAATTATTTCCATTTGACGTCAACTTTCATATTAATTATTTATCTAAAAAAGAAAAAAAAATCATGTCATCTTGATATAGATTCTTTTATCTAGTGCATCACATTTTTTTCAATTTAACAAAAAATAGTTTTAGTATTTTTCCTTGGCATGATAATCAACCTAATATTTTGTGTTGATAACCTAATTTTAGTAAAAATAATAAATAAATAATAATAATACTTAAACTACTGAAGTATACATATTTTTAAAATTACACTTATCAATCTACAAAAGGGTAATTTTTATAATTTAAAAAAAAATATTTACATGAGTAGGTGTTATTCAAACCTCAAGTTTAAAAAAAAAAACACTTTTTGGAAAATTGATGCAGAGGAAGGTGGAGACCTTCTCAAAATGACTCACAAATGACCTTCAGATCAATTACAAAATGGGTTTCAAAAAACTAATCAAAATTCCACCATATAGCATTTCCTCCCTTGTAGCACAGGCAACCTAGTTAAAGCCACTTTACACTCACGCTTTCCACAACACTTAACAAATAAAATATGGATTTAGACACCCATTAAGGACTTACATAACATACTTCAATATTAGATATAACTCCTTTGTACCAATTTAGACTTCCAATACATCACCATGGCAAAAACAAGGAAAATAGGTCAATTTAACAAAGGAATTACCCTTCAAAATTATCCAATCATCTTGAAACCTTGGTGCAGCAAATAAAATGGCTCAAAACCACAGAATATAAGTTTTTAGACCTCTATGACACATTTAACATGCTCCAGCACAAACCCCTCCTCAACTTGCCTCAAAAACTAGGGCTTTTTGATTCTAGGTCTTCCAAACACTTCCAGGTCTTAAATTTTAACTTTTCACCATTCATTCAAAATTTCACAACTATTAGAACTCAAAAATATACCTCTTGTTAAGTCAGATCATTCGCTGCTATACCCTAGGGTCCATCTTCATGCCTTTTTCATGCTAAATCACTATGCACATATTAATTTTTTTCTCTTCCCTAAACATTTCCTTGTTAGTCTCTTATGTTACATGTCAATTGTGATCCATTTCATAGATTTTCAGTCATTATACTCCATGAAATGGATCATTCTTTCATAAAAATTCTCAAAACAAGGAAAAATCTACACTTTTCTTCTGGACAGTCAACTAAAATTTGGTAGAATTGATCTATTATGCTTACCAAAACATGTAGGGAATGTTAAAACATTCAAATAAAAGTTAAAAAAGCATCCAACAATGTATATCTTCAACGAGAATCAATGATTCATCAAAAAAACTTCAAAAAATGCAAGAAATCTGTATTTTTTCCTTTGTTTCCAGAAATAGTCTGTACAACTCTTCTTCCAAGATGACCAACCCCATACAAATGAATATCTTGGGGTTATAAATCCATTCTCCAACTGCCCAAACTCTTTTTGATTGATTATAATGCCCAATTAACTCTAAAATGCTAAAAACTCCCTTTCCCGCCTAAACCAAAATTCAAAAATTTGAAATTGCAAACTTGAAATTTATTAACATCTACCCCCTAAAAGTTATTGCATCTTCAATATCCAAGTTTATTTGACCTATTTAAAGCATAAAATCACTAATCAAACTCCTAGATCATAGTTTTTCCTTTACATTGCATTTTTCTCCTAGGATCCTTATCAAGAACCTTAGAACTTTTAACACTCTCATTACACTTATTCATCTCAAATGCCATTATAGGCTCCAATACCTCATAATTGATGCTTTGACATGCTTGGAAGTCCTCCTAACCCCTACACTCTCCTGGTTCTTGAACAACTCCTTGAAGGCCCTGGGTGCTCCTACACCATTCTCCCTAGGAAAGAAAGAACTCTTGCCCCAAGAAGTGTCCCATGTGCTGCCACCAAAAGAACTTTTGTTCTCATGTGTTTTCATCTTCCATTGAGTAGGTATGTACTCCCCCAAAGTCACTGTCTTTCTCTTTTTCCAATCTGCATTCTTGACATTTATCATATGAGAACCAAAACAGGGTCTGGTTTGTCTTCTTTGCTGCTTGATAACAGTGGGTTCTTGTGCCTTGCTACTGCCCTCATTCCACTGCCTCCTTTGTGAAAGAACTCCACCATTAACACCATCATTTATAGGGCATTCAATGCCACCAACCTTGATACTATCTAGATCCCACAAGGACTGATTTGAAAGACTGTCCATCTCATAACCCTGCTGCAACTTATCTCTTTTCAACTTACCAATGCCTTCCCCTGTTTCACCCTGCTTATTCACCTACAAAATCTTCTCAAAACAAATCACAAAACTATCATTAGACTGCTCCAAAGGTAAAGAAACCAACTAATATTTAACATCTCCCTTGTGAACCAAATAGGTGTTAAGAAACCCATCATGCAAAGTTCTTCTAACATACTACCATGGCCTTCCCAAGATGATATGACCACAAGTCATTGGAATGACATCACAAAGCACCGTATCATGATATGAACCAATTGAGAAATCAACAAAAGCTCTCTTACCAATCTCTACATGCTATCCTTGAGTTACCCAAGTGTCCTTATAGGGAGTAGGATGATCAAAAGTTTCAATCCCTAGCTTGGTTACCATATCAACTCAAACTAAATTGCTATGTGACCCTGAATCTATAAGCAATATGCATATCTTACCATGACTGAGACAATTTGTTTTGAAAATGGTTACCTTTGGCTCTTGATGAAGTCTTTCTCCTTGCTTGATCATGAAAAACCCACCATCAGTCATAGGGTCTGCCATAAATGTTTTTAGTTCCTCCTTGTCTTCTTCTTCTTGTACCAAGTTAGCTCTCCTTTCTCTACCCCTATCAGCTTGTTCCCATTTAGGAGACTTGAAGGAAGGATGCCCTGGTTCATTGAAATTGAAACGTCTACTGGTGAATGGTCCTCTACCTTGTGCAAATCTGCCACCTCCTCTTGGAGTGTATCCACCTCTTTGATCAGAAAATATCTCTTTACCCTTGTCATTGCTGCTTTTATCATTACTGCCTTGTCCTCGCTCTCTATTACCTCTGCTGCTGTTTGAACTACCTCCTCTTCCACCATTGCTTGATCTTTCTTGCTTCCTTTTCACCTTTTCTTCTGCTCTAATGGCCAACTGAAAAAATTCTCCCAATGTCCTTGGCAATTGCAAACCAATCTCATCTTGCAGATTGTACCTTAAGCCATTGATGTACCTGGCTATTTTCTCATCCTCTTCTTTATAACCTCCTCTAATACTAAGCTTGTGAAATTGCTCAGTATAGGACATAACATCCAAGTCTTTTTGCTTTAAATTCTGCCTCATCCATTTCACATGAATGGTATAATCAGATGGTAGGAATTGCTACTTGATCAAACTCTTCATCCTTGCCCATGTAGAGACTTTTTCCAATCCTCTAGCCAACCTATCATTCTCAAAACTAGTCCACCATGTCAATGTTGTGCCTCTCAACTTGGTTTTAGCAAACTTAACCTTCCTCTCTTCATCCATCTCCTCAAACTCAAAGTAGTTTTCCAAGGCATCAAGCCATCCCAACACCTCCTCACTATCCATCTTCCCTTGATAGATAGGCAAATCTATGTGACTCTTCCCTCCATGACCCTGTACTGCCTTTAACAACCTCACTAACCACCCTTCCTCAGGATCCTATATATCATCTGCTTGTTGTTCCTGATTCACCCTCACATGCTCTTCATCTTCATCATTGTTTTCTTGGTCTTCTTGTTCTTCTCCCCTCCTACTCCTCTCAAGGTTATTGATCCTTGCCTACATAACATCTCTCCCTTCTCCATTGCCTTTCTTCTCTTGCTCTTTCTCCTTCTTTTTCCCTTCTTTCTCTTCTCTCCCTCTCCAAGATCTCTTTCAACTCTTCCAACTCTCTTGCCAATTGATTCTTTGGTGCCATTGCTATTTTTTCAACCCCTAAAGTACCTACTCACTGATCTGATACCACTCTGATGTAGAGGAAGGTGGAGACCTTCTCAAAATGACTCACAAATGATATTTAGATCAATTTCAAAATGGGTTTCAAAGAACTCGTCAAAATTCCACCATATAGCATGTCCTCCCTTGTAGCACAGGAAACCTAGTTATAGCCACTTTACACTCATGCTTTCCAAAACACCTAAAAAATAAAATATGGATTTGGACACCCATTAAGGACTTACATAACATACTTCAATATCAGATATAACTCCTTTCAACCAGTTTAGACTTCCAATACATCTCATGGGAAAAACAAGGAAAATAGGTCAATTTAACAAAGGAAGTACCCTTCAAACTTATCCAATCATCTTAAAACCTTGGGGAAGCAAAATTAAATGGCTCAAAACCATAGAATCCAAGTTTTTAGACCTCTATGACACCTCTAACATGCTCCAGCACAAACCCCTCCTCAACTTGCCTTAAAAACTAGGGCTTTTTGATTCTAGGTCTTCCAAACACTTCCAGGTCTTAAATTTTAACTTTTCACCATTCATTCAACATTTCACAACTATTAGAATTCAAAAATATACCTCTTGTTAGGGCAGATCATTCGCTGCTATACCCTAGGGTCCATCTTCATGCCTTTTTCATGCTAAATCACTATGCACATATTAATTTTTTTCTCTTCCCTACACATTTCCTTGTTATTCTATTATGTTACATGTCAATTTTGATCCATTTCATAGATTTTCAATCATTATACTCCATGAAATGGATCATTACTTCATAAAAACTCTCAAAACAGGGCAAAATCTACACTTTTCCTGTGGACAGTCAATTAAAACGTGGTAGAATTGATCTATTATGCTTACTAGAACATGTAGGGAATGTTAAAACATGAAAATATAAGTTACCAAAGCATCCAAAAATGTATATATTCAACGGGAATCAATGATTCATCAAAAAAACTTCAAAAAATGCAAGAAATCTTTATTTTTTCCTTTATTTCCAGAAACATTCCGTACAACTCTTCTTCCAAGATGACCAACCCCATACAAATGAATATCTTAGGGTTATAAATGCATTCTCCAATTTCCCAAACTTTTTTTTATTGATTATAATGCCTAATTAACTCTGAAATGCTAAAAACTCCCTTTCCGGCCTAAACCAAAATTCAAAAATTTGAAATTGCAAACTTGAAATTTATTAACATCTACCCCCTAAAAGCTATTGGATCTTCAATATCCAAGTTTATTTGACCTATTTAAAGCATAAAATCACTAATCAAACTCCTAGATCATATTTTTCCCTTTACATTGCATTTTTCTCCTAGGATCCTTATCAGGAACCTTAGAACTTTTAACACTCTCATTACACTTATTCATCTCAAATGCCATTATAGGATCAAATACATCATAGATGATGCTTTGACATGCTTGGAAGGTCCTCTTGACCCCTGCACTCTCCTGGTTCTTGAACAACTCGATGAAGGCCCAGGGTGCTCCTGCACCATTCTCCTCAGGAAAGAAAGAATTGTTGCCCCAAGAAGTGTCCCATGTGCTGCCACCAAAAGACCTTTTGTTCTCATGTGTTTTCATCTTCTAATGAGCAGGTATGTAGTCCCCCAAAGTCACTGTCTTTCTCTTTTTCCAATCTGCATTCTTGACATTTATCATATGAGAACCAAAATAGGGTTTGGTTTGTCTTCTTTGCTGCTTGATAACAATGGGTTCTTGTGCCCTGCTATTTCCCTCATTCCACTGCCTCCTTTGTGAAAGAACTCCACCATTAACACCATTATTTATAGGGTATTCAATGCCACCAACCCTGATACTATCTAGATCCCACAAGGACTGATTTGAAGGATTGTCCATCTCATAACCCTGCTACAAGTTATCTCTTTTCAGCTTGCCAATGCCTTCCCCTATTTCACCCTGCTTATTCACCTACAAACTCTTCTGAAAACAAATCACAAAACTATCATTAGACTGCTCCAAAGGTAAAGGAACCAATTGATATTTAACATCTCCCTTGTGAACCAAATAGGTGTTAAGAAACCCATCATGCAAAGTTCTTCTAACATACTGCCATGGCCTTCCCAAGATGATATGACCACAAGTCATTGGAATGACATCACAAAGCACCCTATCATGATATGAACCAATTGAGAAATCAACAAAATCTCTCTTACCAATCTCTACATGTTGTCCTTGAGTTACCCAAGTGGCCTTGTAGGGATTAGGATGATCAAAAGTTTCAATCCCTAGCTTGGTTACCATATCAACTGAAACTAAATTGCTATGTGACCCTGAATCTATAAGCAATCTGCATATCTTACCATGATTGAGAAAATTTGTTTTGAAAATTGTTACCTTTGGCTCTTGATGAAGTCTTTCTCCTTTCTTGATCATGAGAAACTCACCATCAGTCACAGGGTCTGCCATAAATGTTTTTGGTTCCTCCTTCTTTTCTTCTTCTTCTTGTACCATGTTAGCTCTCCTTTCTCTGCCCCTATCAGCTTGTTCTCTTTTAGGACACTTGAAGTAAGGATGCCTTGGTTCATTGCAATTGAAACATCTACCGGTGAATGGTCTTCTACCTTGTCCAAATCTACCTCCTCCTCTTGGAGTGTATCCACCTCTTTGATAAGAAAATATCTCTTTACCCTTGTCCTTGCTCTCTATTACGTCTGCCCCTGTTTGAACTACCTCCTCTTCAACCATTTCTTGATCTTTCTTGCTTCCATTTCACCTTTTCTTCTGCTCTAATGGCCAACAGAAAACATTCTCCCAATGTCCTTGGCAATTGCAAACCAATCTCATCTTGTAGATTGTACCTTAAGCCATTGATGTACCAAGCTATTTTCTCATCCTCTTCTTCATAACCTCCTCTAATACTAAGCTTGTGAAATTTCTTAGTATAGGACATAACATCCAAGTCTTTTTGCTTTAAATTCTGCCTCATCCTTTTCACATGAATGGTATAATCAGATGGTAGGAATTGCTCCTTGAACAAACTCTTCATCCTTGCCCATGTAGAGACTTTTGCCAATCCTCTAGCCAACCTATCATTCTGAAAACTAGTCCACCACGTGAATGTTGTGCCTCTCAACTTGGTTTTAGCAAACTTAACCTTCCTCTCTTCATCCATCTCCTCAAACTCAAAGTAGTTTTCCAAGGCATCAAGCCATCCCAACACCTCCTCACTATCCATATTCCCTTGATAGATAGGAAAATCTATGTGAATCTTCCCTCCATGACCTTGTACTGCCTTCAAAAACCTTAGTAACCTCCTTTCCTCAAGATCCTTTGTATCATCTACTTGATGTTCCTGATTCACCCTCACACGCTCTTCATCTTCATCATTGTTTTCTTGGTCTTCTTGTTCTTCTCTCCTCCTACTCCTCTCAAGGTTATTGATCCTTGCCTAGATAGTATCTCTCTCTCTTCCTGATTTCCTTTGTTCTCTTTCTCTTGCTACTTCTTGTTCCCTTCTTTCTCTTCTCTCCCTCTCCAAGATCTCTTTCAACTCTTCCAACTCTCTTGCCAATTGATTCTTTGGTGCCATTGCTATTTCTTCAACCCCTAAAGGACCTACTCACTTATCTGATACCACTCTGATGTAGCGGAAGGTGGAGACCTTTTGAAAATGACTCACAAATGATCTTCAGCTCAATTTCAAAATGGGTTTCAAAGAACTCATCAAAATTCCACCATATAGAATGTCCTCCCTTGTAACACATGCAACCTAGTTAAATCCACTTTACACTCATGCTTTCCAAAACACTTAACAAATAAAATATGTATTTAGACACCCATTAAGGACTTACATAACATACTTCAATATTAGATATAACTCCTTTGGACCAATTTAGACTTCCAATAGATCACCATGGGAAAAACAAGGAAAATAGGTCAATTTAAGAAAGGAAGTACCCTTCAAACTTATCCAATCATCTTGAAACCTTGGGGAAGAAATATAAATGGCTTAAAACCATAGAATTCAAGTTTTTAGACCTCTATGACACCTCTAACATGCTCCAGCACAAATCCCTCCTCATCTTGCCTAAAAAACTAGGGCTTTTTGATTCTAGGTCTTCCAAACACTTCTAGGTCTTAGATTTTAACTTTTCACCATTCATTCAACATTTTACAACTATTATAACTCAAAAATATACCTCTTGTTAAGGCAGATCATTCGCTGCTATACCCTAGGGTGCATCTTCATGCCTTTTTCTTGCTAAATCACTGTGCACATATTAATTTTTTTTCTCTTCCCTACACATTTCCTTGTTATTATATTATGGTACATGTCAATTGTGATCCATTTCATAGATTTTCAGTCATTATACTCCATGAAATGGATCATTCCTTCATAAAAACTCTCAAAACAGGGCAAAATCTGCACTTTTCCTGTGGACAGTCAATTAAAACGTGGTATAATTGATCTATTATGCTTACCAGAACATGTAGGGAATGTTAAAACATGCAAATACAAGTTACCAATGATCCAACAATGTATATCTTCAATGGGAATCAATGATTCATCAAAAAAACTTCAAAAAATGCAAGAAATATGTATTTTTTCCTTTATTTCCAGAAACATTCCTTACAACTCTTCTTCCAAGATGACCAACCCCATACAAATGAATATATTTGGGTCATAAATCCATTCTCCAACTTTACAAACTGTTTTTGATTGATTATAATGCCTAATTAACTCTAAAATGCTAAAAACTCCCTTTCCCACCTAAACAAAAATTCAAAAATTTGAAATTGCAAACTTGAAATTTATTAACATCCACACCCTAAAAGCTATTGGATCTTCAATATCCAAGTTTATTTGACCTATTTAAAGCATAAAATCACTAATCAAACTCCTAAATCATATTTTTCCCTTTACATTGCATTTTTCTCCTAGGGTCCTTATCAGGAACCTTAGAACTTTTAACACTCTCATTACACTTATTCATCTCAAATGCCATTATAGGCTCCAATACATCATAATTGATGCTTTGACATGCTTGGAAGGTCCTCCTGACCCCTGCATTCTCCTGGTTCTTTAACAACTCCACGAAGGCCCTGGGTGCTCCTGCACGAAAAATTAGCCTTAAATTGGTGCTACATATGTATTTAGCCAACAATTTTTTTTGGAAAAGTTTTGAAAATATCTAACATAGCTAGAATGAATCTTACTAGATCATATGTTTAACCAAAATTGATTTTTAGTTAGAAATACTTAAATTCAGTTGTGCTAATATGTTGTTCGAAAGTGTCACACAACTTTGTACTATTACCCTAAAAATACATATTTTAATGTCCCACTTTTTCCAAAATATGGGACACACTATTGTGGGATGAATTTTTTCTTTAATTTGTTGACATTGTAATTAATGGGAATAATTTCTCCTAGTTACATAATATTTATGTGTATATAATGATCCTTGTGTTCAAATGCTAATTAACTTGTATAGGAATAACCTTATTCATTTTTAAATGAATTCTTGTATTAATTTTCTTACTTATTATGGGTCATGAGTTCATCATTTTCATCATTGTAGATAATAGTATTTAAATTTTATATAAACATTAGGGTAGGATTTTGCATGCATGAGGTTTCTTGAAGTAAGGGAATTAATTCTCATACTTATTATGGGTCATCAGTTCATCATTATTATCATTGAAGATAATAGTATTAAAATTTTATATAAACATCAGGGTAGGTTTGTGGATGCACGAGGTTTCTTGAAATAAGGGAATTAATTCAGTGAAATTAAACCTCTTGTGAAAATGGGTGGCTTAAATTTTTTAGGTTGAATTTGGTTGAAATTTTCTTCTAGATGAAATAGATTTGGGCTAAATGAATTTTCTATGTTTAATACTTGATTTTATTCTAGCTTTAAGTATATTTATAGGTATGAATCTTCTTTATATATATATATATATATAGACATATATATTTACGCTAATTTAAAACATGGGGATGGAATAAAGAGTAGAAATATTAAAAACCTATCTATTCAAGTGGAGTGTTTGGTTTTTTTATCCTTAATATCACTCTAGGAAATGAGAGGGAATTATATGTGACACACTCTTCTATTCTTAATTTAATGAAATAATTTAAATTAGAGATGAATATGATAGGAAATATGCTACAATTACTTGATAATAATTGAGAATAATAAGCCACTTCAAGGGGACAAACCTTCAAATATATCTAATGAGAATAAAATTCACAATTTTATGAGAAAATAAGACTCACTACCTCTTATTTTGACCCTACTTATACCTAGGATATCACTCAATATGACTTAGATAACCTTATATAAGCCTTAGGCCAAGCAAATCAACATAATAATAAATATAATAATGATAATATGACTTAATTTGGAGTCAAAATAGATACAATCTAACTATTCAAATCTTATGTACTCTAATATTAAGGGTGTAACATGTGCCCCTCTTCACAAAATCATTGTCCTTAATCGTTATCAAGTGTGAAGCAGTTTGAATGAAATCTTCTTCCTCCCATGTAACATGTTCAACTAGTAAATTCTTCCATTGGATGAGATACTTAGTGAGTGTTCTAGTTCTTAGATTATTTGTGCATGTATGAAGAATGAACTATAGTTCCAATATGATCTTTCCTTTTTCATCAAGCTTTGGTAAGATTGTTTGAGTAGAGATATTACGTCCAATTATCTTTGTAAAACAAGAAACATGAAAAACTAAATGTATCTTTGTTTTTATCCTTTACATGATTTGGTATGAGTCATAATAATTCACAAATAACATTTTTATTCTTTTCACATCTCTTTAGTGATATTTTCTTGAAGGATACAATCTCAAGAAAAACCAATCCCTAACTTCAATATAATTCTTTCACTATGGTGTTCGTTCACCTAATACTTCATTCTATTTTTTTGCATGACTTGATTCTTCTTGAGTGTTGAAAGTACTTATTTTTTTATAATGCATGTTATCCTCCATTGACTGAATTCTTGGTGACATCTTCAATGATGATATGATGAAAGGAGGTTGATATCTATATAATGCCATAAATGAATACATTTTTTTATAAACTATGAAAGGAACTTATTTTCCATCATTTTTTTAGTGGTAACAAAAATACCCATTGATAGTATTTTTTCAAAGTGAAACAATACAAATATCCTACCAAAAACTTATTAACAACCTTAAATTTCCCATTAGATTGAGGGTGGTATGAAGAACTATGAGAAAATTGAGTACCCAAAAATGAGAATAAATCTTTCCAAAAGTTACTAGTAAGGATAAGATCACGGTCACTAACAATAACCTTAAGTGTATCATTTATCTTTTATATATTATACAAAAATTATTTTTCACTATACTTTCTATAAAAGATGTGATAATATACTGAGATATGCATATTTAGTGAGGTGATTTATGACTACCATGATTATATTCATATATTTAGATCTTCAAATCCCTATAATGAAGTCCATAGATACCTTTTCCCAAACTCTACTAGGAATAACTAAGGGTTTAAGATATATGGTGTCTTTGTTGTCTCTCTATTTTTTTGAAAAACCAAACATTCAGCCACAAATTCTTGAATATCAATTTTTATTGTTTCTGAAAATAAGTCTCGCTTAGCTTGATGATGTCTTAAAAAATCTTGAATGACCACCATTGTTTGAGAGTCAAATTCTTGTAAAGGTAAGATATCTCTTTACACTGGATAAAGGATCACCCTTCCAATAAAACTTATCATAACAATTGTAGTGTCAAAAAATGTCAATTGTGATATTTTCACACTTGTTTGGGTCCTTCTTGTTAAATTGAGCTTAATGTTACCTTGATTTTGTATTGTAATGTGTTTAACACATTCACATTAGGTCTTAGGCTCTTGTGAACTAAATAAACTTAATTGTACCTTATTTAGGGTGTTGTAAAGTGTTGTACCACACTTTCACACTTATCTAGGGTTTTCATTATTAATTGGGATTCTTTATGCTCTATTTGGCCCTATTTTGCATCCACAAGCCCTAATTAATGCATCCTTCTTCTAGGATAATCCTGACATAAACCAACATCAAATCATAATTCATGTCTTTTTAGGTTGTGTAGCCCATATTTACTAATCTGGGACTCATACACTACCGTGGGCACATGGGTCCAATCTAGGTTTCAATGTCCCAATCCTGATTTCCAATTAATCTAAGCATTTTCAAAAAATGTGTCTAATAGTTAGGCATAATGGGACTCATATGCCACTTCTGGCATATGATTCCTGTGTGGGACAAAATCAAATTTAATTCTTTAATTCAAAATTTTGGTGGGATTTTATCCTCCTAGATCTGATGTTTCCTTATAGTGTTGTTATTTTGAGAAATTTAGCATATACAAGTATAAATACAAGGCTATTTCACTCATTTTTAGCTAAGAATTTCAAGAGAGCATTCCTAATAGAAATGTTATGATTACAAGAGTTTAGAAGAGCATTCAAGCACATTCAAGATGATTTCTAAGACATTCAAGGGTAAAATTCTTCATCAATTATTGTAGCAATTCAAGATCCATCATCATGTCAAGGTTCTCAAGCATCAAGCATGTTGTTGAGCTAGTGCTGTGATGTTGCATTTAAGATCCAAGATTAAGCATTATTCCACATTTATTTCAAGATCTAGATATACATCCTTCATGGCCACTTCATGTTAGATTGCAAGATTTAGAAGACATCATTCAAGGTATCATTATTCATGTTTCATGTTCCATTTTTTATGTTTCATGTTTTTATTTCATTATCTCATCATTTGGTTTAAGTACCTAAATAGATTTTGACCAAGGAAAACCCTTATTCCCTAACAATCAACAAGTTTTTCTCTCTCTACATGTGTTATTATAGATCTAGGTGCTCTAAGGCTTGAAGATCCTTTGAAGATTAGGTTGTTGTAGAAGTTGATAAATCCAACTTCACAAAACCCAAGAACACTTTCATGTAAAAATACCTATCACAAGAGAAGAATGGAGGAAAAACAAGAATGGCTCTGAAAAAAGAGAGTATATTATTCAGAGAGAGAATGAAATAAAACATAATGATCAATCCTTATGAAAGGAGATTGTGCAAACCCTAAAGAAACCCTAAATAGAAAATTTATTTAATAATTAAAATAATTATCAAATACAATGCATAACTAAGTCCATTGTGCCTAGGAGCCAGTCCACAACCCCCTGGTCGTCCAAGTGACCAGGGGCCGAATTTGTTTTCCCTTGAGGGCTTAAGGGAGTTTTTTTTCCTTTTCAGAGTACTTTTAGTAAATCAAGTGTAAAATAGGCGCTTTAGCTCCGATTTTTCCAAAAAAATAGGAATTGGAAAGCTGGTTCCGAGCCTAATCTGATGGTGGAGGTTTAATTTTGTTATTTTTCCATTTTGATGCCGTTTGAGCTTGTTAAAGAAAGAACATTCTTTTTGTACTTCCGAGGGCGTAACTTTTGCATTCGGACTTTATTTTATGAAAACGAGTAGGTGTTGGAAAGGTGGTTCTATGCTCTCTTCAGATCTGTAGTTTATTTCATCAAGAAATTTCTCAGGTACACAAAATATTGTTTGAAGCATATTTTGTTTTTTCTCACCTTTCAGCTTTAAAAATTGTACTGGGGTTTGGGTTCTTGTGTTGTGGGTGGGTTTTTTTTCTTGCTTTATATCATTTACATTAGAAAACCAAAAAAATATTCCATAATTTTTTTTTAAAACTCATTCATTATGGCACACTCATCTTTTATTGAGCGCCTTACCCCACACAATTATCACACTTGGAAGGGACACATGACTAGACTTCTCATGTCAAAAGGGTTATGGTCATGTTTGGATGATGTTCAACCTTAGTTAACAAAAAAAATTAAGATCATTCAACACAAAAACAAAATGGATGAGGCCATGGGTTTACTATCCTTGCATATTTCATATAGTCTTCTATTCCATCTAGAGGGTTTTGCAACTCCTCAAGCTATATGGTTGTAGTTTGAAACTCTATTTCGCACCATTAATCAGTTTCAAGCACTTCAGATTGAAGCCGAATTGACTTCCTTAGTACCTAATTCATATCCTACCATTAAGGATTTTCTAATGAAGTTTAAATCACCAAGATCATTGTTACAGGGTTGTGGTAAGAACAAAATGGATGAGGAGTGTATTTACCTAATTCTTTCAAAGCTTTGAGGTCCTTTTCTGATATTCTCTTTGACATTTTATTCCACCATGGATGCATTGGGAACACACTTTACCATGTGTACTTTTGAGGTGTTCTATGATCGGTTGACATGAGAGTAGGCCAAAATATCATAGTTGGATGCTCTCACATGATCTAAGAACCAAGCACTGGTAGCTTAGTCATCTAAAGGGGAAAAGAAGCAAAAATTGAAGCCCAAGATAGATTCAGTAGGCAGTGAGAGTTCCTCCAAGCCACCTCCTAAGACTGATTCAAAACTATAGTTCAATTCTAAACAGGGAAAATCTTCAAAGTCTGGTGAGTCTTCCTCCAAGACTAAGAAGAAATCCAGTGATCCTTGTAGTTTTTGTGGCAAGGAAGGACATCTAGTTTCCAAGTGTTGGAAATGATTGCAGGCTTTAGAGGAAGCCATGCAGCAGCATAATATAACCTCACCTCAGGCTCCTTCCTAACCCATAGGGAAAGGTCATGCAATTTTGGCACGAGCACTATCTTCAGGGTGCACTTGGATTCTAGATTATGGTGCTTCTCACCATATGACACACACAAAGGATTTGGTCACTGCACTTGCCCCTACTGGAACTACACACATTGTAGTTGGTGACTTGACACAAGTTTTAGTTTAGGGTTTAGGTACTATTTCATTGGATGGCGATTGTCTTCAGGATGTGCTTCTAGTTCTTGAAATTTTGACAAACCTTCTTTCCATTTATCAGATTTTCCATTTTGGCTCTAGTAAGACAGTCAAGTTCTCACCATATTATGTGGTTATTCGAGACCTTCAGGATCCTAATTTGGTTGTGGCTACTGGGAGTGTTGATTCTGCATCTCACTTATACAGATTTGATGGCTTTGAGAGTTCATATAGTTCAGGTTTCTCTCTTATAGCACAGGTAGACTATGTGAGTAGGCTTTGGCATGAGTGTTTTGGCCATGTCAATTACAAATAGCTACAATAGATGAGTACTCTAGCACTAGTGATTGGGCTTCCTCAGATTTCCTATACTGATGGTGTATGTCAAGGTTGTGCTCTTGGAAAACATCACTGAGATCCTTTTCCTAAGGGTCAAGCCACATGTGCTAAGGCACCTCTAGAGTTGGTACACAATGATCTTATGTCCTTTCTGACTCCTTTTTCAGGGGCCTGATATGTGCTCACTTTTATTGATGACTTATCCAGATGTACATAGGTGTACTTTCTTAAGTACAAGTCTAATGTCTTTTATTCCTCTAGGAATTTTAAGAAATTTTTGGAAAAGCAATCTAGACTTTCTATCAGGAGGATACACATAGATAATGGGGGGAATATGTTAATCAGGCTTTCAGGTATTTTTGCATTGAGCATGGTTTACAACATTAGTTTATAGTACCTTACACCCCTCAATAGAATGGTGTCACTAAGAGAAAGAATAGAACCTTACGGGAGATAGAAAATTGTTTGATACAGTATTGAGCTATGAGTTCATTTTGGGTTGAGGTAGTCAATTGTCCCAATTATATTTAGAATCAGATGCCTTATAAGGCATTACACCATATGACTCCTGAGGAGGCTTGGACCCATGTCAAGCATGATGTTTCTTCATTCTGAGTTTTTGGTAGTGAGGCTTGGGCATTTATTCTCAATGCTCAGTGGAAAGCCATGGAGAGGAAGAGCTGACCAATCATATTTTTTGGCTACTATGAGGGTGTTAAGGTGTACAAGTTGTTTGATCCTAATTCTAGAGAGGTCCTATTTTGTTGGGATGTTCAATTTGATGAGCGCTATCCTCAGATGGATTATCCATCACTAGCTTATCCCTCACTACCTACTCCTCCCTCTTCATCTCTTGAGGATTACTTATCTCTTGTGGATGATGCAGATGATGATCCACCATCTCCACCACCACTAGTCACTCAACATTTTCCTAGGTGGGCCCATGTTACTATTAAGGTAGCTAGATCTTTGGGAGGTGATCCTTTAGATACTCGCCATACTTGTGCTTAAACATCTGGTTCTAGTCTTTTGAGTCATGTCATTTTTGATGATCCTCAAAACTTTTTAGAGGTGACAAGTCACCTTGAGTGGGATAGGGCCATGGATGAGGAGTATTCTTCTTTGATGAAGAATTATACTTGGGATATTTGTCCTCTTCCTAAGGGAAGAAAATTGGTTTGGTACAAGTGGGTGTACCATACCATGTATGCTACAGATGGTTTGATTGATAAGTATAAGGCACGTCTTATTGTGAAGGGGTTTTCTTAGGTACAGGGTATTGACTACTTCAATACCTTTGCTCCTGTCACCAAGATGAATTCTATTCACTTTGTACTTTCACTTGCAACTTCAAAGGGATGGACAGTGTTTCAGATGGATGTGAAGAGTGCTTTCTTGCATGGAGACCTACATGAGGAGATCTATATCGAGAAGCCTCAGGGATTTGTGTAGGACTCTTCCTTGGTTTGCAGACTTCAGCGTTCATTATATGGTCTCAAACAAGCTCCTCGAGCTTGGTATGAGAAGATGGACATTATTTATTTCCTCTCACTTCACATGATGACATTTTGATCCCATAGTTTACATTCATCATTAGGAGGGTGATATTTTGATTCTTGTGCTATATGTTGATGATCTCATTCTTACAGGTAGCTCATCCTCCATGATTCAAAGTGTTCAGAGAGCTTTGATGGAGTAGTTTGAGATGACAGATCTTGGTCTTCTCCACTTTTATCTAGGGCTACAAGTTATTCTATCTTTGGATGGGATTTCCATATTTCAATAGAAGTATGATCTTGATATGCTTCAGCAATTTGGAATGCTTGATTGCAAGCCTTCCCCCACACCATTTTAGTCAGGTGTTGTTATGTCTTCTACTTGTACTAGTCCTTCAGTAGATTCCACTTTATACAGGCTATTGGTTGGAAGTTTTCCGTACCTGACACATTCTCATCCTAATCTTTCCTTTACCGATGGCCTTGTTTCTTTGTTCTCCCATGATCCCCATGAGAGCCATTTACAAGCAGCCAAACGTATTTTGAGGTACATTCAGGGCACCACTCATTATGGCATTCACCACACTTCAGGATCCCCACATATTGTTGGCTTCACTGACTCAAATTGGGCTGGTGATGTCAATGATCGAAAGTCTACTTTTGGCTTTGTTTTTTTCCTTGGTTCTAGTAATTTCACATGGTCTTGCAAGAAGCAGTTTGCTATTGCATTATCATCTACAGAGGTTGAGTATTGAGCAGTAGTGTTAGCCAGTCATGAGGTTTTATGGCTTTAGTAGTTGATGATAGAGTTTGGGTTTCCTCTTGATAGTCCCACTATTTTTTGGTGTGACAATCAGAGTGCCATTCACATTTCCTACAACCTTGTGAAGCATCAATGGACTAAGCACATTGAGATCCACATGCACTTCATCAGGTAGTTGATTTAGGATGGTTCCCTTATCTTGTAGTACATTCCTATAGGGGAGTAGGTTGCAGACATCTTCATTAAACCTTTGGCATCGATGTGCTATCTTTAGTTGTGCTCCATGCCTGGGGTGAAGTTGTCCTTGGGGGGTCTCTGTGAGGCCTTCCTTCCTTCATGTTATTTTAGCATGTTTCTTCATCTCTTTTTGGAGAGGAGTTTTTTCCCACTAGGTTTTCTCCTTTACTCTGCTTTATAGAGATTTGGTTGTATTTGGGTACCTAACATGGCCTTGTTGTTGGGACCCATCTTTTGCATCTTTGCATCATTTTCATAATAATCTTCTCCCTAAGTTACACTTATGGGGGGTGTTGGTGTAATTATTTATTTAATTACAGTTGCATAAGTTTACATATGAATTATTTTAATTCCTAGGTTGCATTTAGTTATCCTTATCTAGTTGAGCTATCTTTTTTCTCAAGTTAGGTTTAGGGTTGTGCATGCTTATGAATTTTTAAAGGAATTTGTATCAATTATATTTTAATAATTCAGTCAATACAATTTCTCTTCAATCTTGTAGAGCACCCTTTCTTTTTTGTCTCCATCTCTTCCTTTCTATGACATGTTATTTGCATGTAGGCAATCTTCAGGTTCTATGAAGTTATATTTCTCAACTTCTACAGTTGCAAGGTTGGAGAAAGTCATCAAGTCATTACAAAGTTTCTATCTTCACAAAAAGTCACCTACAGGTTGCAAATCGAGGTTTCATATCCAAAAATGAAGTGTGGAAGAAAGAGAAAAACTAGGAAATAAGAATAAATACTTAACCCTTCAAAAAATATAAGGGGAATTGATACACCACTTCTGGCATGAGTCATAGTATAGGTATTTTTCCAAATTTCAATTGTTTTAGATCGTATAGTATCAAATTCCAGTTTTGGCACAAAAATCCTAGTTTGGGACTAAATCACCCAGATTGGCGTATGAGTCCCAATGGGCATCAAACAATAGGTTTTCAAGGTTTTGGAGATTTTTTTGACCTTATCACTCTCCTAGGTGTACCTCTATAATTTTTTAGCCTTTTATTCTACATCTCAGTTTCACTTCCTAGGTCATTTAGTTAGGTTTTGCATGGTACTTTGCATATTACATTAATTTATTGTCTTTCCAAGCCCTAGCTTGGTGGTGTACCCTCTTAGTATCTTTAATCACACCCTAGGACAACCCTATTGTATATCTCTTTCCCCTTTCCATCCTTGGATTGAGATCTCTAGGGTTTCCTTGAATGTTATTTGGAGAAAACTTGTTGTTCTATGTACCAAACCATAGGACAACAATTTTTGACAAATTTTTTTGGTGAACCTGACTTTAGAACATTTAATTTTTTTATTTGGAGTCCATTATAGTCCTAGATTTATCTTGCAATAAGTTTGCATTAGCGTTTTCATTAGTTAATTGGCATTCTAGGGTTTCTAAATCTTGCATTAGTGAAAGTGCATGTAGGTTGCATTTTTGCATCTTTCATCATTGAATTTTCATCTAAAAATTGTAATTTCACTTATCCTAAAACCATCCTATCTATAAAACATAACATTCACACAAACTTTGCTAAAAACGGTGTAAAAACCCTAACTCAGGACTCATTCGCCCCTTTAGGTGATTTAGTCCCTGTCAGTTTGTTTTTGCTACATTTGGGATTTTTGTGTCATGCACTTTTCAACATTTGAACCCTTAAAAAACCCTGAATAGGACTCATACACCCGTTTGGGAGAATTAGTCCCAGATAAGCCCTAAAACTTCCTTTTACAAATTGAAAACCTTGTTTCTACACTTCTATTTGCTATCATTAGTTATTTGTTTTAGTTGGCTGAGTTTTTGTTACATGCATTTCACTAGATCTAGCTTAAATTGGTTCATTTCATGCATTGCTTAATTTTAAATTTGTATTTACAAAATTTCAATTTATAAATTACCTCATTTGAAATCTGAAAATTGCATTTACACATTTCATTCTAGGTCTTTAGATTGCATTTTAAGTCTCTTTCCATTTTATGTTTGCATAGATTACTTTCCTCAAATGTTGGTATCTATCTCTCCCAAGTTTGCAAAGAAAAATTTAGTCAATAAGCATGTTAGTTATTCGTTCAATACATTTCCTAGTTATGAGAGTCACTTAGTGCAAGAGAGTGGAAATTTAAAAAAATTCCTTAAGCCCACAACCCTTCTTATCTCTCCTACTTTTGGGAATGATGTGATAGAAGAGGATATAATCATAGATAACCATGATGATCATAATTGTTCTTCTCATGATATCTCTCCTTTCTATGACAAAGGTATCTTGATAAAATAAGATGTAATTGTTGAGAATCATGAAAGTCTTTCTTGTCCTTCTCCTTCCCGTTGGGAAGATATTATGGCACAAGAGAATGAGATCATTGACACATTTCTAGACATCACCTTACCTAGTTTCCATTCATCTTTTTCTTTTGAGATTCTTTTAGTGAAGGAGGATGCAATTGAAAGTGAGGACAATAGCTTGGTGTTAGATGATAAAAACTTTAAGATCTCTAACAACCCTCTATATGTTTTCTCCCCTACCTATCCTATTTTGGAAGGCAATATGGGAAAAGGGAATGAAATTATGCCAATATTAAAAATTACATTTTTTCTTCTAGTATCTCTCCTAGTTGTGAAGACAATACTTTGATGTTATAAAATATAATCAATGAAAGTCATGAGAATCTTAGTTGCCCCTCTTCCCCTAGTAAAAAAAATTATTGAACAAGACAATGACATCATTGATGAACAAGAAAATTTGACCATTGATAACTCCCTTGTGATTAAGTCATTTTAGAAGAACCACCCTTTAAATGTCATGAACATCTAGCTTGTAGTTCTCCTAAAAACTCTCCTCCTAAGGAGGATATCATGATGCAAGAGAATGATAACATTGACAATAGTGATATGGTTTCTATAGATGAGTATGATGAAGTAACATTAGACTCTCCTTCATTAAGGCATGCTTATATTATTCAACCTCAACTCATCCTTTACCCACCTTCACACAAATCTCCAACTCAAAAAAAAACCTAAACATATCCTTTACCGACCTAAAAATAATGTTTCACAACAATAAAATTATAAAACCATTTCTCATACATATAAGACTAGAAACAATCTACAACCAAGAGAAATACCTTCAACATCCCTCTCACTTCCTAACCCTATCTTACTAGGTCCTCCTCATTTTCCTTCACAAAGTGGAAAGGAGTATGATCTTGTTGAACAAATAAAGAATACTCCTACTAAAATATCATTACGAGACCTTATTCAAACATCCCTTCATTATCATAACATGATTAAAATTTTCTTGCAACAAGTTTTGGTCCCCTCTAGTGCAAACCCAAATGACATAGCAACCATGATTCAAGGAATAAATGTTGACATTGTTTTCCACCAAAGTGAGCTCCCTCCTTTGGAAGTGTAAAAAAAAATTATGCTTTTGTGGTAATAGTTCAGTACAAGGGAAGAGGCATAAAGTGAACCCTTGTTGATAATGTATCTACCCTTAATGTGTGTAGTGTGACCCTTTTGGATAGTCTTGACATGGATAAATTAAAAATTCAACCCGACTCTTTATCTATTAAGGGATTTGATAATGTAGGAAAACAATTGCTTGGTGTGATCACTTTACCCATTACAGCTCAAAAGACCACATTAGAAACACTGATACATGTCATGCTTCATCATATTTCATACAACCTTCTTTTACGTAAACCATGGATTCATGGAATGAACGGGGTGCCTTCTACTCTTCACTGTGTAATGAAGTATGTCTACAACTACAAAGTTTACACACTTGAAGCTAACCCTGAACCAAATAGTTGTTTAAACATTGAGAAAAATAAGGAAAATCCTTTGAAAACATTGAAACCAACTATTAAACAAGACAATTGAGAGGGGGGATTGAATTAGTTGTCATGGATTTAAAATTTAATTCACTCACAGGAACTAAACCTTAACATTGCTTAGCATATTAAACAATAAAAACCATCACATAAACACAATAACACAAGATTTTTTTGGAAAACCCAATAAGGGAAAAACCATGGTGAGGATTAACTCACACTATAGAGAATATCAAAATTGATTACAAGAGGCTCACTACCTAAGAAACAAGCTCACTTCCAAAACAAGGACTCATTTTCCAATAGGGGTAACAACTCAGAGGGCTCACTACCACATAGATACAAATAAGATAAAGAAGACTTGTTGCAAAGATAAGATAATCGCAATGCAACAAAGGGTTCCACCATAATTCACTCAATCCACTTGCAAACATGCACAAATGATAGAGTGTGCCTTCAACTCACTACTTTTGGAAACTCAACATTTAGGCTTCACTCTATTTTTCCATACTCGCATCATACACACACTGTTTCACACTTATCTCTATTCTCTTTATGCTCTTTTCTCTATTTCCTTTATTCTCTTCCTCACTTCTTCTTCCCTATCTCATTCTACATTTATATCATCTTCGACTTTGAAACATATCCAAAGTCCCCCACCCAAATTCAAATTCAAATTAGGTTGGTGCCAAACATCCTAGTGTGGAACTAGAATGAGGGCGACCCAAACAAATGTTGCATCAGGACCCAAATAGATCCAACATGCTTCTCTAACTCCAAAAGTAGTTTTCCACACAAGGTCGGCCAAACTAGTGTAAAACACATAGAATAATTAAGGACAAACTTTACAAATACTAAAATTATCTTCATTATAATCAAAACAACTCAACTCTAGAATTGCAAGTCATAAGACTTCATCAAAGAAAAATTCATACCAATAACATATCTCCTGGACCTCAACCAGAAATATAAAAAACCACAGTTCACAACTAGTGAACACAAATCACACTATAAAATGAATCAATAGCCAAAAAATTAGGATATATTAACTTCCAACAACTATGATCAACACATCTGAACCATACAAATATAGGATAAAATCCTGAGCAAAACTCAAAACAACCATTGAACACTTGCAACATATCTTCATTACAATTTTCTCAATATCCTCAACATATACAGCCAATAACTTATAACCATGACATTAATGACAACAATAATCAGTTGATAACCGATTGAACAATTCACATCAATGATAACACCTTCAATCTTTCCATTCTTGTAACAATATCCCCTTTTATCATTGATGGAAACACATGATGTCAAAAACCATCAAAGACACCATACAACTCTAAATACACTTCTCAAGATTTTTCTTTCTCTTCCATTCTATTTGTCCCCCTTAGTAGACAGTCCTTTATATTCTTCCTCTTTTCTTCACATGTTTCCTCTTCTTTTTCACATGCTTCCTCTCCCCCATTGCCATCAATGGCAAAGACAATAAATATTTTACATTGATTTCCTTTTGACATCAAAAACAAAATACTCACAATGACAACACCTGATACTACCTGTTCCCCTTGAGAGGTAGCCACCAAAACATCAATCCAAATGAATGATAGATCCATAGATTCGCAAGAATAATGCATATCCATATGCACCTAGTTCAAGAAAGAAGGGGAAATGACCCCTAACTTTTCACGAAGATACTCAAAAGTATCTTTAGGAAGATCCTTTGTAAATATATTAGTAATCTGATCCTTTATTGGAACATACTCAAGCTTTACTTCATTCTCCATGGCCTTCTCTCTCAAGAAATGATATCTATTAATAGATGCTTCATCCTTGAGTGCATCACAAGATTCTTTGAAATGTTAATTGTACTTGTATTATCACATAAGATAGAAATAGGAGCATCATACACCACTATGATATCTTTCAATGTTTATTTCATCCATAGAACTCATGTACAATAAGATGCAACAACAATATATTCAGATTCAACATTAGACAAGGAGAATAAATCTTGCTTTTTACTCAACCATTCCACCAATTTGCAACCAAGAAAGAATCCACCACCACTTTTACTCTTTCTATCATCTACACATCCAACCCAATATGCATATGTATAAGCACTTAGAGTAAAGTCAATATCTCTATAATACCATAATCCATAATCTGTAGTGCCTTTCAAATATCTAAATATTCTTTTAACAAAGAATTTTTTTTTCTCGAGATCTTCTAGAAATCTAGCCACAAGACAAACAACATGCATAATATCTAGTCTAGTAGTAGTCAAATATAATAGTCTACCAATCATAGATCTATACTTTCTCTGATCAACCTTAGGTGAATCATCATATTCACCCAATTTGTGACGAATGACCATAGGAGTAAACACTGGTTTGGATCCATCCATCCCAAACATCTCTTTCACATACTTAGACTGTGAAATAAAAATTCCTTTCTCTTTTTGATTGATCTGTAGCCTAAGGAATAAATTCATCTCTCCAAACATAGACATTTCAAATTCTTTTTGTATCTCTTCTATACAAACATATTGCACATATTTTCAAAAAAATATACAACCACAATCAAGATTTTTTCATTTTCAATCTTAAAATATAGATTACTATCCATCATACCTTTGTTGAAACCTTGCTGAATCAAATACATGTCCAACCTTGCATACCAATCTCTAGGAGCTTGCTTCAATCCATATAATGATTTCTTCAATCTACACACCATATCTAGTTGCTCTGATAATTGAAATCCTTCTAGTTGTTCCATGTAAAGCTCTTCTTCTAGCTCACCATTCAAAAATGTTGACTTTGCATCCATTTGATAGACCTTAAAGTCTTCATGAGCAACAAATGCTAAGAACATCTTTATAGCTTCCATTCTTTCTATCGAAGAATTTTTTTTGAAAAATATATTCCTTCTACTTCTGAGTAACCTTTACAAACAAGCCTTGCTTTGTTTCTAACCACTTCTCCATTCTCATTCAACTTATTTTTGAATACCCACTTCAATCCAATAATGTTTTTATCTATCGGTCTTGGGACCAATTCCCAAGTTTGATTCTTCTCAATCTACATAAGCTCTTCTTTCATGGCTTCCATCCAATGTTCATCTTTACATGCTTCACTTATAGTCTTCAGTTCAATCTCAGAAAGTAAAAATAGATTAACTTCAGAAGCAGCTCTGCTTCTAGTTAATACTCCTTTAGTCTTATCTCCAATAATTTGACTTTCTGAATGATTCTTTTGTACATATCTAGGTGTCTTAGGTGACATCACCAAAGCATCTTCTTATATTTCATTTTTCCCATTCTTCTCTTCTTGCTCATCCTTTTTCTATTCTTCCACAATCTCTTCAATTCTTACACAATCAGGTTCATCCAAGACATATCCATTAATGTCAATTGAATTATTCATAGTATCATTAACCTTGACATTTGTACTTTCTACAATCTTTCTCAACCTTTTATTGAAACATTTGTATGGTTTTCTTTGATTAGAATATCCATGAAAAATTCCTTCATCACTTCTTGCATCAAACTTACCTAAAGTTTCTTCATCTCTTTTGATGTAACATTTGCTTCTAAATACCTTGAAATACTTAATAGTAGGAATTCTTCCAAACCATAGTTCTTACGGGGTATTTGTATTGTTTTCTCTTGCTTGAATTTGATTGAATACATAAACATTAGTATGAATATCTTCTTTCCAGTAAACTTTTGATAAACTGGCCTTAGTAATCATTGATCTAGTAGCCTCTTGAAATATTTTTTTTACCTTTCAACAACTCCATTCTATTGAGGATTTCTTAGAGCAGATAACTGTCTCTCTATTCCATGTACTTCAAAAAACATATTAAACTCATGGGAGGTGAATTCTCCACCTCTGTCAAAACTTAAGCAAATTATCTTCAAGTTCACTTCATTTTTAACCATAACTTTAAATGTCTTCAATCTATCTAATCCATCTATGTTTTCTCTAAGAAATATAACCCATATATATCTAGAATAATCATCAATCAAGATAATAAAGTACCTTTCAACTTGTAGAACTCTCACTCTTATAGGACCACATATATTTTTATGAACTAAATCTAGTAGACTAGTAGTAGATTGTTGCTTTGATTTGTAGTGACTTCTTGGTTACTTTCCAAACTAATAATTCCTACAGATAGCATTAACAGGCTTTGTAATTCTTGGTAAATCACTCATGGGCTGAATTGAACTAATACTTACCAAGTTATCAAAATTCATGTGACATATTCTTCTATATCATAACCAACTATCATTAATCTAAGTCATAAAGCATCATCCATTAGTACATTTAATTTGATAGATATTTCCTTAAGATTTCTTTCCTGCAACAATCAATGTTTCAGATCCTTTCCAAATCTCACACCTATCATGCTTAAAAAAAAGATCATATCCTTTACTACACATTTGACCAACACTCAAGATATTATGCCTTAATCCCTTAACATAGTAGACATCATCAGTATTATGCTTGCCATCAAAACTTATTGAACCTATCACACAAATTTTAGCACCATATCATCTCCAACCATAACCAAGCCTCCATCATATTTTTCAAGCTTAACAAACTTACTTTTATCACTAGTCATGTGATGTGAGCAACCACTATCAACAACCCAATTTAGTTCTTTTCTTGTTTAGCATGTAGAGTAGAGATAACAATACCTCCATTTTTCTCCTTCTCTAAAGGGCTTTCCTTCACCTATTTTTCAAAATTAGTAGAAGTAGACCTTCATCCTTTATAGACAAGAAAAATTATTCATTATCATAACGATCTTCAGACTCAAAATATTGACTAGATATACTAGAATAATCATTCAGTGTATGTGCAAGATCATGATGGACCAAAAAGTGGTGATGTGATGGGTATGTGTAGGGTATGTGGCTGACGACATTTTTTAACCAAAATTGATAAAAAAAAAAGGGTTTTTAAAGGATATTCTCAGCTTTCCACCAATATAATTATGCTTTACTTTGAATTTAATAAATAATTATTATTCATTTTTCTTTGAATTATGACTAAAGTTTTGATTGATAGGCTGATTGAAAAAAATCTATAGCTTTCACACGATATCACATTTTTTGAATCTGAAACATGTGTCACATTCTATGCTTCACATACTATAGGATTAGAAAAATAAAAATTTAATTTCATGAAGTTTTGACCAAGTTAAGGTGGTCAAACATCTGAGTTTTTATATTTTTTAAAAGTTGTAATAAAAAAACAATAATTAATTATTTACTTGGAAAAAATTACAAAAAAATATCCATCACATTGGGACATGAGTCCTTTACTTATATCTAAAATCTTATTAAAAAAATATTATCATTTAATTGTGGTTAGGGTGGTTAGACAGACACCTACATCTTATTTTCCCCTTGAAATTTAAGTACTATTGCGTTGAAATTTCAAATTTTCACCAAATAGATTTTTTTTTTAGTAAATAAACCTAATAGTTTAGAAACTACATTCAATTTGCTACAAATTATATTCTTACATATTTTTGAAATAATATAGATAACTTATTCAAATTTTTATGTCAAGCTACCTAACTCTGATTTTTTTGAATTCTTCGCCACTTAAGGGTCTATTTTTTCCATGATGATCCTGCACATACCCTTCACATAATATTCTATGTTAATCTTCTTTCCTTTCTCTTATTTTTCATATCTCTGTTTATTCCTCTTAGCTCTTTTCAGACACTTTGCAACATAATGACCTATTTATCCACAACTAAAGAATTTAAATGGTAACTTACCTTCATACTTATCAAAGCCTTTCCTCATCCTTCTCACAAAGATAGCTTCTATTTCATCAAAGTTTTCTTCATCCATATATTTAGATTTTGTAGCCTTAAAAGTAGTTTTTGATTTGCATCCATTCCTCAGACTTGTCTTCCGCATCTCATACGATGTCAAAAATCTCAACAACAAATCTTTATTATAGGTCTTATACTTTATAATCTATTGAATAGTACACACCTTCTCTCTATAAGCATTAGGGAGAGTTCTAAGGATCTTCTTTAAAATTTTGGTTTCATCTATAGTAGCACCAAGTTCTCACATTTAAGCCATTATCTCATCCAATCTTGGTACATAATCTTTAACATTATGATCTTCAGACATATACAGAAGCTCAAAATTTGTCTCCAAACTCTATAATTTTTCCTCTTTAACTCTCTCATCACCTTCATGCACCCTTTCCAAATCATCCCAAACTTTCTTAGTAGTCTTCAGATTCTGAACCTCAATCAACTCAAAATGTACCATATTTTTCTTCAAAATATACTTCACCTTATTGTTTGCTTCATATGCTTTGATCTCATTAGTCATGCTTGGATAATTATCAAGAGGAGTGTAAGGATTATTTTAAGCTTTCTCCACATCATACTCCAGATATTCTTCCATCAATATTTTCCATATAGCATAGTTAGTTTCATCAAACCTTGAATAATCAAAAGTCATCTTGCCAACCATCCTAGACCTTCCTCAAGTAGTTAAGCTCTTCACCAAGGAACCAAGCTCTAATACCAATTATTTAAAAAGACAACTAAGAAGGGGGGTGAATTAGTTGTCATACATTTAAACTTTTATTCATTCACTGAAACTAAACCTTAACACTGCTTAGTAGATTAAACATTAAATACTAGTGCAAAAACTAAAAACCATGATCACATAAACACAATAACAAAAGATTTAAATGGAAAACCCAATAAGGGAAAAACCATGGTGAGGATTAACTCACACTATAAAAAATATTAAAACCGATTACAAGGGGCTCACTACTTGAGAAACAAGGTTCACTACCAAAACAAGGATTCACTATCCGAAACAAGGACTCACTCTCCAATAGGGCTAACAACCTGGAGGGCTCACTACCATAGAGATAAATAGAAGATAAAGAAGACCTAATACAGAGAGACGAAAATCTCAATGCAACAAAGGATTCCACCATAATTCACTCAATCCTCTTGCAGACATGCACGAATGATAGAGTGTACCTTCATCTCAGTGCTTCCAAAAACTCAACATTTAGGCTTCACATTGATCTACCATACTCACATCATACACACATACTAATTTACACTTACCTATATTCTCTTTGCACTCTTGTCTCTATTTCCTTTGTTCTCTTCCTCGCTTCTTCTTCCCTAACTCATTCTGCATTTATACCATTTTCAACTTTGAAACATATCCCAAGTCAACCATCCAAATTCAAATTCAAATTAGGTTAGCACCAAAACATCCTAAGGTGGAATTAGAATGAGGGTGACCCAAACACATGCTTCATTAGGACCCAAATAGATCATACATGCTTCTCTAACTCTGAAATTACTATTCAACACAAGGTTAGCCAAACCAGTGTAAAACACATAGAATAATTAAGCATAAAATTTCCAGATGTACCAAAATTATCTTTAATACAATAAAAACAACTCAACTCTAGAACCACAAGTCATGAGACTTAATCAAAGAGAAATCTAGACCAATAACATTTCTCCTAAACCTCAACTAGATGTACCATAGAAAAAAGAAAACTTGCTTGATTCGGGGAATAATAGATGATAAATTGGACTTAATAAGGCTGTGGTTTGTTGTTGTGAGCTATTTTTCACATCCAAACTAGGTCTTGGACCCTTTCAAATGCATTTAATGATGTCTTGTAAAGGTGTTGTAAAGTGTTGTACAAGACTTTCACACCTCTCTAGACTTAATAAACCCATTTTTCCTTAATTCAACATTATAAAATGTGTTTAATGACATTTTCACATCAATTTAGAAGGCTTGTGAATTAAACTTAATGTTAATCTACTGTTGTAATGTGTCTTACACATTCACATTGGATATTGTGTCTTCCTAGGCTGTGTGGACCTCATTTTAGTGTTGTAAAGTGTAGTTAATCAAACTTTCACATTGAATTTTGTGTACCAACCACTAATTTAACTTCACATCATCACTAATAGGCACCTATTACCCCATATTGTGTATCTCGAGGTAATATTTGATGAAATACCAGACATAGTAACCATAAAAACCTTATTTCCTTACTTCTTGGTATCATATCTATCAAATGGGCCCCATTAGGACTAATTTCCCACTTGTGATGAATGAGTCCCTACCAAGTGGGACTGATTCACCCAAGGTGGTGAATGAGTCCCATTTGGTCCATTTTTGACCTTTGAGCAGGAAAAACTGAAATTTAAGTTTGTTATTTTTACATGTCAGCCTTGGGGATCTAATTTATAGGAAAATAAGGTGAATTTACTATAAAATCAAGTCTCTAAACCATAAATCATAACCATTCTTCATGATTCATCAATCATTCTTCCATCTCAAGTAAAGCAAGTTAGGGTTTCATCATTTCAAGATATTAAGATAACAATTTTTAGACATTCAAGGGAAGATTCTTCATGTTTTGCTGCAAAAATTCAAGATCAATCATCATGGAAAGGTAATAGCTCAATTGTTGCATTTTTCA
Source organism: Sequoia sempervirens (assembly GCA_007258455.2). NCBI lineage: Eukaryota > Viridiplantae > Streptophyta > Pinopsida > Cupressales > Cupressaceae > Sequoia > Sequoia sempervirens. The sequence goes on from VDFB02270651.1 coordinate 374,674,556, forward strand.
TTACATTCTTTCTTCATTTGGATTCATCACCTACAAGGGGTTTAACCAAGGAAAATCCCCATGTCGTAACATTCAACATTTCTCTTTCTTGCCTTGTGTGTTTGCGGATTTAAAAATATTGGAGGCTTAGAAATCATTGAGGATTTGTATTGAAATTTTTTCAAGTAATATCTTCATTGTATAAGTTAAAATACCCTTAAAAAGTCTCTTTCAGGTGCAAATTTAATAGTTTCAAAACTAGACACCTGGAGAAGCAGAAAGTGTAGACTGAAAGCTCCTGTTTCCATGTTTGAATATTTAGAAATTAAAAAGTGTAATAATTCTCCATGGGTGGAAAATGAGTCCCACATCTAGGCCTGATTTTGGTTTTCTACATTGTTGGATACCCTTTTGTTTGAAATGAGCTCTAGAATAGTTTCATAGAACATGGACTAATTCGCCCAGAATGGCGAATGTGTCCCACCAAGCCCAAAAATGAGGATTATTAGCATTCTAGAAGTCATTTCCATTCTCCATCCATATTCCAAGTGCACACTTTTAGTTTCATCATGTTTTGTTACAATTTACTCTCATTTCTAGGTGCTTTTGCATTACACAATGTGTTTTCCAAAAAGTTGCATTTCAATAGTTTCCATTTGATAGTCAATACCTTTCATTATTTTTATGAATTTAAATCATTTTATTTAGACATATTGCATCCATATCAGATTAATCTTTGAATGTGAACATTGCATTTTGTCCCATCTTTCTCCTTTTAGGTAAAAAACCCTAGAAGTGTTAGAAAGACCTTGGATACCAAATTCTTTGTCTACATTTTCATAAACCTTCTTTTTGAATACTTTTCTGATTTGGATTCCTTCATAATTGATCTATCCTCTCATTGATTTTGCATTATGGTTTTAATAGATTCATTTGCTTGCTAGGTTTCAAATTTTGCATTCATGAAAAGTGCATTTAGGTTGCATTTTTGGCATCCAAGTTCATTTAAATTTTTTGAAATTCTACATTTTTAACTTAGGTCTACATCATACAACTCAAAAAACATAAAACTCACTCAAAATTTTCTGAAAATTCTAAAAACAGTCCATACTCATACTCATTCGCCACCCTAGACCAATCAGTCCCTTTTGACCCTTAAAATTACCTTTTATATAGCTAAAAACCCTATTTTTATGAGTTTTTTTGCTTTCATTAGTTATTTGTATTAGTTGGCTGACTTTTTGTATCATACATTTCATTAGATTTAAATTACATTTGCACTTCCAATATTTCATCTTTTAGATTATTGCATAGTGTCATCAATCAATTACTTTTTTTGAAATATGAAAAGTTACATTTCATCCTATAGATCCTTACATTGGATTTTAAGTTTTCATAGCTTCTATTACATTTTACTCATTATAAATAAGCATTGTTTACATTCATGGCACTTAGAATTTTACAATTTTCATTTCAAACATTAGTTCCTAGTTCATTTAGATAAAATTCAATAGCAAATGAAAGCAAAAAACAAAAGACATCAAACAACCCAATTCAAAAAATGATTCAATTTTGAAAAACCATAACATCCAAGCCATTTAGTAGTGATTATTTAGACATGTTTGATGAAGCCCTTAAGGACTTCCTATCACTAAGATCATCCACTAAAGATTTGACATAAAAGGATGCATGGATTGATAATCATGGCAATCATAATTGTTCTACTGCTGATATCTCTCCCATTGGTGATGAAGGTAACTTGATGAAAGAAGACACAGTCATTGAAGATCATGAAAGTCTTTCTTTTATTCCTTCTCCTCCCCCTTGCAAAGACATTATGACACACAAAGCTAAAATAATTACCACTACCTTATTGAGTCCCCATTCATCTCCCAAACCTCCCCTACTTCTGAAAATCCTTTAGTCATTAAGGATAGACTTGTGAATGATCATGAAAAAAAAATTTGTGTGGAGGATATTATTGAGATCTATGAAAATCCTACCTTTCCTACTCAAGAAGAAATTCTAGGACATGAGGAGGTAAGTTTCAATAATCATGACAATCAACCCTTTTCTTATCCTGATATCTTCTCTACACATGAAGAGGATAATTTAGTGTTAGAAGATATAATTCGTGAAACTTGTGAAAAAATTATTCCTCCCTTCCTTGATCCCATCATTGGTAACCTTGAAACTACTAGTTATCCTTCTCTTGATGCCTCTCCTATGAGCGATGAAGCTATATTGCTAAATCCAATTATGACATGTAATGAACATATTAGCTCTCCTCCTAGGGTTGATATTATGCCACATAATAATGATATCTTAGAGAAAGTAGACAACCAATTAAATCCTTCTTCTCACATCACCACTATAGATACTCAAAAAAATCCAACCATTAATCATCCCCCTATGTGTGCTAAAGTTATTTTGGGCACACCTAAGAATCCTATAATTCTTTACCCACCACTACACAAGGAACAAACTCACAATACACCTAACCTCATTCTTCCAAATCATGGTCTTCATGATTGTCCTTTCATACAAATCAACCCATCCAACAAACCTTCACTCAACATTCATACAATTACACAAGATTCTTCCAAGAAAACTCTAACCTTGGTACATCCTAAATTGATAGATATCTTATTAAACATGTATCAATCAAAAACTTTGTTTCCTTATTCACATAAATAAATTTGGTTTTTTCTCCTTGCCATGCAATAGTTGTTTGATCATAACATACTCACTATTGCATGTTTTGCATCCATTGCAAGGGGCAGCATACCATCATCCATTCTAGGCTCACCTTTGTCCTTCACTAAGTGGGGTAAAGGGGTTTTATAGCCTTGTTCTCATATGTCACTTGTCGTTGTCTCTTTTGACTAGTCATTAACCTTTCATGAACATATAAGAGCAAGCTTGGGATGTGGACATGTCTTAAGATTGACTCTAATGTGACATACTCCCTTTCTTTATGATGTAGCTTATTGAAAACATATGACTTGGCATAGGGATTTTCAAATAAGCTCTCATATTCTCTTCTACTTTAAAGAAATTGCTCACAGTAGTGGTGTTAGGAACTACTTTAAAGTGGGAGCGTACATAGAAAAAATATTTTTACAAATTTCATGGTGTGATTTACTTTTTCTTGTGACATGTCCTCTCCTTGGTCATTTCATTGGGTTTGATTCCTTCCAAGAGTATGATCAACTGAAGTGGCCTGATGCAAACAAAGCATCCCATGGATAATGATTTGACATCCTAGCTTGTCCTCTCTTGGAGACATTAGGCACAATTCTCCCTAAGAAGAAGAACTTACATGCACAAAGCAAAATACCATTTAGAAAAACTTTTACATAACATTCAAAAACATCTACAAAAACCATTACATTGTGGTGCCTTATCAATGTTATGAGGAGCATAACTTTGGTATGGTTCATATAATGGGAATCCAACACACTAGCATGAATTGCTCATTATATGGTGGGAAGTTGACACACTGGCATGACTTTCTCACTAAACCACTTCTTTCATATATCTCACCCCATGGACAACCTGATGTTCTATGGCCCCAGAGTGAGCACATTACCTAATTTTTCTTTCCTCTAGTTCTATCCATTGCATGATTATATATCTTGATGGTTTGACTTAGGATTTTGGATCCTCAGGGATTGAATTCCTTCTTGATCTTTTTCATTCTTTGTCATTTGCATTTGTACACTTGACTATCTACTTTAGTGTGAGTTTGAATCAAGTTCATCCTCTCCCTAAAGTGGGGGCTAAATGTACCATAGGAAAAAGGAAACTTGCTTAATTTGGGGAATAATTAATGATAAATTGGACTTAATAAGGCCTTGATTTGGTGTTGTGAGTTTTTTTTCACATCCACGCTAAGTCTTGGACCCTTTCAAATGCATTTAATGATGTCTTGTAAAGGTTTTGTAAAGTTTTGTAAAAGACTTTCACACTTCTCAAGACTTAATAAACCCATTTTCCCTTAATTCTACATTATAAAATGTGTTTAATGATATTTTCACATTAATTTAGAAGGCTTATGAATTAAACTTAATTTTAATATAGTGTTGTAATGTATCATACTCATTCACATTGGACATTGTGTCTTCCTAGGTTGTGTGGACCTCATTTTAGTGTTGTAAAGTGTAGTTAATCATACTTTCACATTGAATTCTATGTCCCAATCCCTAATTGAATTTCACATTATCCCTAATAGGCCCCTATTACCTCATATTGTGCATCCCAAGGCAATATTTGATGAAATACCCAACATAGTCACCATATAAACCTTATTTCCTTACTTCCTAGCATCCTAACTATCAAATGGGCCTGACTAGGACTAATTCACCACTTGTGGTGAATGAGTCCCTACCTGGTGGGACTGATTCACCCAAGGTGGTGAATGAGTCCCATTTGGGTCATTTTTAACCTTTGAGCAGGAAAAAATAAAATTTAAGTTTGTTATTTTTACATGTCGGCCTTGGGGATCCAATTTATAGAAAAATAAGGTGAATTTCCTATAAAATAAAGTCTTTAAACCATAAATCATAACCATTCTTCATGATTCATCCATCATTCTTCCATCTCAAGTCAAGCAAGTTAGGGTTTCATCATTTCAAGTCATTAAGATAATAATTTTTAGACATTCAAGGGTAGATTCTTCATGCTTTTGTACAAAAAATCAAGATCAATCATCATGGAAAGGTAATAAATCCATTGTTACATGTTTCATTACATTCTTTCTTCATTTTCTTTAATCACCTAAAAAGGGTTTGACCAAGGCAAACCCCCATGCCCTAACATTCAACATTTCTATTTCTTGCTTTGTGTGTTTACAAATTTAGACATCCTGGAGGCTTAGAAATAATTGAGGATTGCATTGCAAATTTTTTCAAGTCCTCTCTTCATTGGATAAGTTAAAATACCCTTAAAAAGTCACTTTTAGGAATTTGATAGTTTGAGAACCAAATACCTAAAGAAGTAGAAAGTATAGAATGAAAGCTCATGTTTCCACCTTTGAATATTTAGAAATTAAAAAGTGGACTCATTCACCATGGGTGTTAAATGAGTCCCACTTGCAGGCCTGATTTTGGTTTTCTACATTTTTGGATACCCTTTTGTTAAAAATGAGCTCCGAAATAGTTTCACAAAACTGGGACTAATTCACCCAGAATGGTGAATAAGTCTCACCAAGCCAAAAAATAAAGATTATCACATTCCAAAATTCATTTCCAATTTCCATCCATATTCTAGGCACACACTTTTAGTTTCATCAAGTTTTGTTACAATTTACTTTCATTTCTAGGTGCTTTTGCATTACACAATGTGTTTTACAACAAGTTGCATTTCAATAGTTTCCATTTGATAATCAATACCTTTCATTATTTTTATACATTTAAATCATATTATTTAGACATATTATATCCATAACACATTAATCTTTGATTGTGAACATTGCATTTTGGCCCATCTTTCTCCTTTTAGGGGAAAAACCCTAGAAGTGCTAGAAAGACCTTGGATGCCAAAATATTTGTCTACATCAAAAACACAAGAAACCACAATTCACAACTGGTGAACACAACTCACATTGTACAATGAATCAAAAACAAAAAATTAGGATATAGTAGCTTCCAACAACCATGCTCAACATATTTGAACCATACAAATATAGGAGCAAATCTAGAGCAAAACCAAGAGCAACCACTGAACACTTGGAACATGTCTTCATTGTAATTTTTTCAATATCCTCAAAATATTTAGCCAATAATCTGTATCCATGAAACTCATAACAACAACAATCAATTGATAACCGATTGACTAGTTGACATGAATGATAACACCTTCAATCTCTCCATTCTTACAACACCAACTACACAAATATAACCTGTGCAATAGAAAGACAAAGAAACACACATTGAGGAAGTTTCTAAGCTATTAGAAGATGATTGGGGTTCCTTAGATTTCATATCCCTCATGGGAGACTACAATATCATAGAAAAAGACTCTGAAAAGGGAAAAGAGAAAGTAGTAATGTCAACAAAAAATTTAGAAGACCCTTCGAAAGCATCCACCTCAACCACCTTAGAAAATGAAGCAAATTATACAACAAACTTTGATGAAGTTGATTATGCACAACCACCGAAGGCTTTATGGAAAAGATTATGAACTGGTGAAATAACTTGCATATAGTGGAAAAGGATGTGGTGCTAGAGAACAAGGTATTTGTGTCCCTATAGAGCCTCAAATACAAGAAAAGATAGTGGTCTTGGTTATCATCTCTTGAAAGAAACAAGCAAGTCTTCACTTAATATCAACACTCTTACAAAAAATTCTTCTAAGCCAAGTTTAACATTGGTGCATCCTAAACTCATAGAAACTAGTGGACTTGATTATTATCCTTTGCAAGAAACTAAATAAACAACAAAATCCTTGCTAACATTAATGTCATCACGTAAAACACTTATGATTCAAATTTGATAGATTTAACTTCCTCCTATAAAGGATGGTATAAAATCTCACAATCTAAAGAGTCTTGTGTAAGTATGACACCTTGTACTATGCAAGAGATTTCTTTTCCACACTATAAAGGAATATATTCTACTATTTATCAATAGAGTATATTGTCAAGACTTCTCCAAGACCATTTGATATCTCTCCCTCCAAGAACACAAAATAAATTTTACTACAAGAGTTCATTTTGTGCATATCATAGACTTCATGGTCATTCTACTAATGAATGTAAGGCTTTGAGTAATTGAATTCAACCCCTTGAGGATCATGGTTCTCTTCTGTATGTTGAAGAACCTAGTTCCTCTAATTGATACTTATTTTCATTTTGGCTCATCCTTGTCCTCTACTAAGTGGGGGCAAGGGGTTAAGTAGCCTTGTTCTCGTATGTCACTCATTGTTGTCTCTTTTGGCTAGTTGATTGCATTCCATGTATATATGTAAAATCAAGCTTGGGATATGGATGATATGCCTTAAGTTGACTCGTATTTGATGTACTAAATTTTGGGGTAACCCCTTATCCATGACATAAATTCATTTAGAAACATATGACTTAGCACAGGGCTTTCTAAATAATCACTCATGTCTACTTCATTGGCTACTTTAAAGTAGATTATTCACAAAAATGGTGTTAGCAATCAATTTAAAGTGGGGGCATACATTGAAAGTCATGTTTCACTACACAATTTTCTTTCTTCTTGCAATGTTTCCTTTTCTTGGTGGTTTCATTAGGTTTGACTTCCTTAGAGAGTGATATTTCTTTGACTTGTCCTATATTGGTGACATTAAGCATGATTTTACCTAAGAAGAGACCTTGCATGAACTAAGAAAAATCCCTTTGAACATATCTTACACTTTTTTTGAATTTACAACATTGGTAATATGGCCACCTTGCATAACACACTTTGCTTATGTGTGGTGCCATCTTGTTTGTTCATGAGTTTCAAGTGCACGAAGCCTTTCTTGTCTCATGAATCTCAAAGTTCATTATTATGTGGTACCTTTTCAAAGTTATTAGGAGGTATATCTTTGGTATGGTTAATGCATGATGAGAAGCCTAAATGTGGGCATGAATTTCTCATTATATGGTGATAAGCCAATACAAAGGCATGAATTTATCACTAAGCCACCCTTTTTGGATAATCACCTAGTAGAAAGCCTTAAGTTTCGCTTCCCTAGAGTGAGAATACATTTTTCGACAAACAACCTAGATCTAATCCACAATGTGTGGGACAAGTGGTCAAGGCTTGATCCACCTCTTTTTGTTTTTGCTTGTTTTTGTTTTTCTTTCTTTTAGTTATTTCCATTGCATGTTTGTTTATCTTGATGTTGCATATCATACACCTTGTGTGTTTCCTTTTGTGCTTATATTGGTTTGATGTAGGATCTTAGATCCTGGGGGATTGACCACCTCCTTTGATCCTTGTTAAATACTAGACCATCTGCATCGAAACAATTGGACCCCTCTTGATGCAAGTTTTTATACTTTAGTGTGACTATGAAGTAAGTTCATCCTCTCACTAAAGTGGAGGCTAAATGTAGTGTCAAAAAATGTTGTTTGTGACATTTTCACACTTATTTGGGCCCTCCTTGTTAAATTGAGATTAATGTTGCTTTGATTTAGTTTTGTATTGTGTTTAACACATTCACATTAGGTCTTGGGCCCTTGTGAACTAAATGAACTTAATTGTACTTTATTTAGGGTGTTGTAAAGTATTGTACCACACTATCACACTTATCTAGGGTTTTTTGTATTAATTGGGCTTCTTTATGCCTTATTTGGCCCTATTTTGCATCCACAAGCCTTAATTAATGCATCTTTTATATGATAATTCCAACATAAACCAACATCCAATCATAATTCATGTCTTTTTAGGTTATGTGGCCCATATTTAGTGATCTAGAACTCATACACCACCTTGTGCATATGGTTCCCTCCCAGGTTTCAAGGACCTTATCCCAATTTTGCATGCATCTAAGCATTTTTGAAAAATGTGTCCCATGGTTAACCCTGATGGGACTCATATGCCACTTCTGGTGTATGAGTGTTGTATGGCCCAAAATAAATTTTATTTCAAATTCTTGGACTGATTTTATCCTCCTAGATCTGATGCCATCTTGTAGTGGTCTAATTTTGAAAATTTAGCATAAACAAGTATAAATATAAGGCTATTTCACTCTATTTTAGCTAATACTTTCAATAGGTCATCCCTAGTAGCAAGTTTATGATTAAAAGAGTTTACAAGACTTTAAAAGAGCATTCAAGAGCATTTAAAATCACTTGTAAGACATTCAAGGGTAGAATTCTTCATCAATTGTTGCATTAATTCAAGATCCATCATCATGTCAAGGTTATCAAGCATCAAGCATGTTGTTGAGCTAGTGTTGTGCTGTTGCATTCAAGATCCAAGATTAAGAATTGTTCTACATTTATTTCAAGATCTAGATCTACATCCTTCATGGAAAATTCATGTTAGATTACAAGATTTACAAGACATCATTCAAGGTGTCATTGTTCATGTTTCATGTCCTTATTTCATTATCTCATCATTTGGTTTGAGTATGTAAATGGGGTTTGAGCAAGGAAAACCCATATTCCCTAACAATTTACAAGTTTTTATCCCTATAAATGTGTGATTATAGATATATGTTCTTTGAGGCTTGAATATCCTTTAAATATTAGGTTTCAAGGTTGGAGAAAGTCATCAAGTCATTACAAGGTTTCTATCTTCACAAAAGGTTACCTATAGGTTGCAAATTATGGTTTTAGATCCAGAAACGAAGTGTGGAAGAACGAGTAGAACTAGGAGATTAGAATTAGTCCTTGACCCTTCAAAAAATATAAGTTTTACTGATACACCACTTGTGGCATATTAGTCCTAGTATAGGGATTTTTCCAAATTTTAGTTGTTTCAGATCATACACTATCAAATTTCAATTTTTGCACAAAAACCCTAGTCTGGGACTAAATCACCTAATTGGCATATGAGTCCCTATGGGCATAAAACAATAGGTTTTTAGGGTTTTCAATATTTTTTTCACCTCATCACTCTCCCATGTGCACCTCTTTACTTTCTCAATCTTTTATTCTACATCTCAATTTCATTTCCTAGGTCATTTAGTTATGTTTTGCATGGTACTTTGCATATTACATTCATTTGTTATCTTTCCAAGCCCTATCTTGGTGGTGAACCCTCTTATTGTCTTTAATCACACCCTAGGACATCCCTTACATATATCCTTTTTCCCTTTACATCCTTGGATTGATATCTCTAGGGTTTCCTTGAATGAGAAGTGTAAGAAAACATGTTCTATGTTCTAAACCATAGAGCAACAATTTTCTTCCTTTCAACTACTAGGATCACTCTATAAATGTTGAATGAGATTTCTTTTAGTAAGATCATTTGACCACTTTTCCTTGGATTCTACTAACTAATATTCTTTTAATATGAAAATCAAACACAATAAAGCTTCATTCTTATCATCCTTCCTAGATGGTGCATGTACCACATCATTTTCCTTTAATTTATTATATAAAATCTTAAAGTCATCCTAACATCTTAGTTACCCATTTTTGTTTCTCTTCAAGAGATAATATTTTTTCCAAGAAATATCTGAGGTTATCATTATCTATCTTAACCTTGAAGTGTCTACCCATCAATTAAGGCCTCTGTTATTTTCTTGCATGAAGAATAGCTAGAATTTATGTCTCATAAATAGGTTTGAGTTGATTCTTACCTTTTAAATAATGACTCTCAAAAGTAATGGGCCAAGCCTCCTTGATAATTTCTCCTATACCATTTCTTGAAGCATCAAATTCCATAATAAAATCCTTGATGAATTCAAGAATGAAAAGCACTAGAGTAGTACACATAGTTTCCTCCAATCTCTCAAATAATGTATTAGTAAACTCATTCCAATGAAAATGACCCTTCTTTAATAATTTTTTAAGGGGTGCTACTATTTGGGCATAATACTTCACACATATTCTATAGTATCAATTCAATCCCAAGAAAATTATCAATTTCATAGTGGTTTTTGGAACATGATAGCCCATGATAGTCTATATTTTTTAGGAATCCACCTTTACTCCAAGTGAAACTATATGTCCCAAGTACTCCACCTCTTTGAGATTTAAAGTACACTTGGATATCTTAGAATAGAGTTTATGATCTTTGAGAACTTTTAATGCTTGATCTAAATGTTGCATAAGTTTCTCTCATGTCTTTCTCTAAGTCAATATAACTTTAAAGAAAACTAATATAAACATCCTTAAAAATTCATTAAAATGAAGTTCATAACACTTTGAAATGTATATTTTATATTGGTAAGACCAAATGATATCACTAAAAACTCACAAAGAATCTCATGAGTCCTAAATGTTGTCTTATAAATATATTCTTTCTTAATTGAAATATTGTGATAACTTGATCTAATATCTAAATTTGTATACTACACAGCTCCATTCAATTCATGTATAAAATCATCAATGACTAGAATAATAAAATTATCTTTGATGGTGTATATGTTGAGAAATATATAGTTTGAGAACATGCACAAAATTGTATCCTTCTTATACACCATCACCACAATCACGGAGTAAGAACTTTGGCTATGCCTAACAGTTCTTGCTTCTATCATCATTTGAATAGTCTTTTCAATCTAACTTTGTTGTACATGTTAGTATTTATTAGGCTTGATGTTGGGTGGTTGGGTCCCTCACACTAGTTGTATTGAATGACCATGATCCCTCTTAGGAGGAATTCCTTAGTCCAGTATATTAAAAAATCACCAAGTCACAATATACAATTGTTTGTAAATTTAGATGGGTTGGATCATTTGATTGATAAGATTCTAATGAACATAATTTGGATGTTCTGGAAGCATCCTAAGATCATGGACTAGGAATATTAAATAATGTGTCGAAAGGATGGGATTAGGGGTGCAACTTAATTCCTACTAAGTGAACAAGGATATTCAGACAGTTTACAAGGATCACACAAAACAAGATGAAAGGAAAAAAAGATGGCTTGTGCAATGGAAAAATAAATAGTAGCATTTGGAAAAATGTGAAGTGGTAGCATGTGAAGTTCAAATTTAAGTGGTGGTGCCATTTAGGTCTTAGCCAACTAAGTTTAACATTTTTGAGGGATTGCATATAAGTTAGGAAGCATTTTAATTGTAAGAAGCATGTTATGTTATGTATTTTTGGAAACTTTGTATTCAATATTATATAGAAAAAAAACCCATAAGAGACTATGATTAGTGGAAAAAACCTCATTGATCACTGGAATTAGAGGATGAAAAAGCTTTTGATCTTGGGAGAATTCTCACTCACAAAGTACATTTGAGCATCAAGGAATTTTAAGGAAGTCTAGAGTGAACACTTTTTTCCAATTAGTAATTATTCTTTTTGTTGTTGTGTTGATTTTCATAATAGTCCATTATAATCAATATAATATATTATTAGAGTTGTTTAATTTGTGCCAATGCATTCTATCCAAATTCATTGTTGATCTGCTAATTTCTTGTGCATGTTATTTGAGTGTGACCAAATTGTTGTTAGTTTAGATATTGTTTATTTGTGACAAATATTATTTTATTATATATTGGGAAAGGGAAATGACATTTTTCAATCGTTTCAATTAAATATTACATCATAATCAACTCACTCCATCAATTTTATTATTAATTATTAGTTGACTAATTCTATTGTCTTCATTGGGTCACCATATTAAAGGTTTATCAACTCTATTATGCTAATTTTACTTGTCAATTAATTTTGATTTTGATTTTAGACTACAAGAATTGGGTAGGCCCCCTATAAATTGTAGTGGTTTTACTTGTCAATTAATTTTTATTTTTATGTTAGACTAAAGGAATCAAGTAGGCCCCCCCTAATAAACTATAGTGTGCCTAGTAAACTTTTTTCACGTGACCATTGATGTTGGTACAACATGCCCACTGACACCACATGGATGGAGAGAAAACTAGACCTCATGACCTCTTGCATAAAATAGGATGCTTTAGCCAATCGAGCTAGTCCCTATGCCCTACTTGTCAATTAATTAATTATAATATATTAATTAATTATAATATATTAATTAATTAACCTTATTCACCCTATATCATCTCATGTCTAATTAATTTAATAATTATTAATAATTATTTATTACCTCCTAATTAACTTGTGCACATATATTTATTAAAAAAAAACACAATTTTATAATTTTCCATAGCTACATTTCACTCATCAGTCAAATTAGTTAACTAATTAGTTCAACAGGTTGAATCTTGATTAAACTAATTGACTAATAAATCAATTCAATTGAATGTTAACAAGTGAATTAGACTAATTAACTAAACAACAAGTTGAGGTAACTAGTCAATCAAGTTGCCTAATTCTAAGTGAAATCTCTAGTCTTCAAGATTGATTAGATCAATCTTAACCAGTCATATTTTCACCTAAAAATATTTAAACTTAACATTTTTTATGGAATTGAGGGATCCCTTTGAATAATAGTTGATCTATTTTTAAAGAAATGAATCATCTCCTTATCATGATACTATTTTTTTTGTTTTGATCGCTAAATGTCTATAATCTTTTGTGGAAACAAAAAAAAATGTACCAATAATTTATCTAAGATTTACATATATTTAAAATAAATAATTTTAATTATTATTACGTATTTTATCTAAAATTCAATGCATTAAATACCAACCTAAACACACACCTAATAAAATAACAACAAAACCATCACTAAAAACAATAAAAGGACAACTCTCCATTCTAGAGAGATCCCAACACCCATAACTTTGATTACAGCCCATTCCTCCACCATAAAATTAAGATAGTGCTTAATCAATGATAAATCCTTTTATCTTTTTTCCTCCAGTGTCTTCTCCATCTCATAGTTTTGGTTCTTTTACTTGATTTTTGTTTCCATATAACTTTTATCTTTTGTATTGAATCATTCATTGAACATATTTATTCTAGGTTCTCCTTGATAGTCTTGTACTTAATCTCCATTTGACTTAATTTTTTCTCTAGAAGAACCATATTTTTACTTTAGCCCATGATCCTTTTGAAATATGGATTATTTCCATTCTCGTTATCTGCAATTAAGGATTCTATACATTCTCTCTAATTTCTCTATGGTCTTATTCCTCGTTTTAGAACCATTATAAGATATTTCTCTCTTGTCAAACCATTCAAATTCAATTTTATTCGATGTCCAAATATTCTTCACCTAGAAAGGTTAATTACCAATATCTTTTTAAATGTGAAGAGCATTTTTTTTATAAATAGGCAGCTATCTATAATAATTCAAATAAAAAGATACATATTCACAAAAAAAGGGTGGGTGGTAGAAAGGAACACCCCAAGAGTCACATGGGAAATGCCCAGAAAATTAATAGAGCATGTGGGCTAAGCCCAGAAGTCCAAAATTACAAAGATAAAATAAGCCATTAAGTGGCTAGAGCAGTGCCAGCAGAGCCAAAAGGGTCTTTGTCATCCAAATTTTTCCCCCATACATCAGCAAGGACTAGAGTGATGTCAAGAGGAGGATCCCAACCATCATCAACATCTTTTTTCTCTTTATCTTCTTCCTCACGTTGGGGCGAGATTGCAAGCACCAGATGCGGGAATGTTTTACCAATGACTAGCCAACTAGAGCCAAAAGAAGGAGGATAATTAGAGGGCCACCCGGAACCACCACCGCCACTCCCCAAAGCACCGCTAGAAGGCCACCCCTGGCTAGTGCATGATAGAGAAGAACAGTTATGCCAAGGAGTGCGAGAATCCCACTGGGGTGGGGGTTGTGAATAGGAATGCATAGAGCCACTCTGCCACTCACCTCTAGAGGGTGACTGAAAATGGGAAGAGGTGGGAAAAATGAGGACCCGAGCAACAGTACAAGGGGCATTACCCTAGTGGTCTAGAAGAACCTGGAGGTGAGCAACCTCAAGTACAACTTTGTTAGCTTGCACTTGAACATGTAAAAATACATTAGAGAAAATCATAGCTTTAGCATATAAAGATACATGAATATCCATTTGAGTATGTGAAAATATGCAAGCATTTTTGTCCTTCCAAATATTGAAGAGAATTTCCACCCTAAAAGTGTGCCAAAGTTGGGTGTATTTTGCAGGAATTTTGGGACAATCTCCAAGCAACACCATATGCTAGGAGAAAGGTTTTTGCCAAAAGGGCTAAAAAAGTCATGAATCCAAGTCCAAAGTTGCTGAGCTCTAGGAAAAAACTAGAAAAGATGCTTAAAATTCCCATCTTTCCCACAAAAAGGGAAGTGAGTGTCCTGGACCCAGGTGGACCAGCTGAGAGCCCACAGGAAAACCCTGGAAAAGAATACACAAGGAAAAGTGGGAAAGCTTCAGCTCAACACTTGTAGACTAAGTGGCAACAAATATTTTACACCAGACATGAGTGCGAGATTGAAGAAGCCACCTCTGGTTCAAACTATGAATCATAGGAAAATATGGTGAGAGCCACTTATAACCAAGCCGAGGCTTGTAGTTCTTGAAAGGGGTGTTTGGATACCACTTCCAGTCTTTCCACCAAGCTTTGGTCCCACAAATTCCAACCTTATGAAGCATTTCAATAGGAATGGAATTCACCAGACCATCATAAGTAGCATAGTCCTGGTTATGAAGCTTGTACTAGGCACAAAAAAATCCCATGACATGATACACATGGTGGGTCTAGAAAAAATCTGTTGCAGGGTCTGGATACCCTTTTTGTGAAATCTGAGTGCCTTGAGCCTGGGAGACTAAGCTAATGGCTGATCATCGCTAGCAAAAATAGGTGACCACCAAATATTATGCTGGTTGAGAGAGAGCCCATCTCAAAAACTAGAGCCAGCCTAATTGAGCCAAAGTTTGACAACTTCCCAAGCCTGCCAAATGCTTTTGGCCACAAAAGTACCAACAATCTGGATTGGTTCATTCATAACCAGAATGGTTTGAAAGCCAATCCCCTTCCAGGTAGGTCTATGAACAGGGAAGCCAAATTGAATATTATGCCTAAGAATAATTTTTCAAGCCTTGTCCCCAGTAAGGGCATGAATAATCCATTTAACACACAGAGCAATCCCTTGTCATTTAGTAGATAACAACCTGAGACATCCCGAGTCTCTAGGAATGCAACAAAATTCCCAAGCCACATAATGAAACCCTCTATGAGTTTCAAAGGAGGCCCAGAGAAAGTCACGAAGCAACTTATCAAGCTTTCCATGGGCAGTTTTGGAGGGGGCCCAACAAGAAGAATAATAAACATGGGTGGCTGCAAGAATTTTGGAAAACACCTAGAATTTGCTTGTTAAAGAGAGGGGCTTGGTAACCTAATAAGCAAGTTTCTGCTCAACTTTGGAGAGCATGGCTTTCCAAAGCTCAATCAGAGATGCCTAAAAAGCAAAGGGAATGCCCATAAACCAAAAAACTTTGCTAGGCCCAATCCACTTCCAACCATACTATTGCGGCCATAGCAGAGAGGGCAAGATAGACTTTCAGTAACACAAAGTTTTATGCCACCAGATGGCAGAGCCGGAAGCAATACAAAAGGTATTAAGACACTCGAGAGCCACCGCAATGGAATCTTCATCCTCTAGAAGGGTGAGGAATGAGTCATCAGCAAAATGGCCATTAATAAGCTGAGCCTAAGAGTTGAGCAGAGAAATTCCTTTGGCTCGCTGCTAGGAAACCACATTGGCCAAAAGGTAACCAAAACCCTTGGCTGCAAGCACATATAAAGAGGGGGCTAGTGGGCACCCTTGCCTAATGGAAAGAAAGAGCCCAAAGGTAGAGGATTGGTGACCATTGATGGTGATACAAGCTGAGGCATCCACAAAGAGCATTCAAACAGATTAAATGAAATTGGGCCCAAAACCCAAGGCTTGTAGCATAGAAAGAATAAACAACCATTCAATGCGATCATAAGCCTTGGAAAAGTCAATCTTAATGAACATGGCTTTCTGGTTTGAGCAGCTGGCCCATTCCATGCCTTCCCAAACAATGATGATATTATCCAAAATAAATTTGGATTTGATAAACCCAGTTTGTTATGGGTGCACGATCTGAGGCAGAAGATGGAAAATTTTAAGAGCCAAAGCCTTGGCGATAATCTTGTAGGAGACATTAACAAGCGTGATAGGTCTCTAGTTGCAAATGTCTTCTGGGTCACCCAGTTTAGGTATGAATTTTATGTTACCTTTATTAATTAAGTTACCTAGGGAATTAGAATGAAAATCTTCTAAGTAAACTTGATGCAGATCATGCCCAATATAGTCCAACATGGATTTGTAGAACTCACAAGGGAATCCATCAATTCCCAGGGATTTTTCATCAACCATGTAGTAGACAACCTCTTTGAGATCATCAACTGATAGAAGTTGATCACAAATTTTTTTTTGAGCTGAAGAAAGCTTATTTGGCACAACAACAAGGCAATCCTAAAGGGCTTGTTGTTGCACAGGCATGACTTCATGTGTAGTGAAAACTTGCTCATAATGATGCACAAAGGCTTGGAGAATGGCAGGCAGCTCAGAGAGTACCTGAGCACCATATTTTATTTTTTTAATGCTCGAGGATGAGTGCCTGGCACACAAAGCCAAAAAAAATTCTTTGGAAGCATGATCACCAACTTTTAGCCAATGTAACTGGGCTTTGATTTGCGCTCCTCTAGCAGCATATTTGTCAGCAATTTTTTTTGTTTCGTAGCTCTGCCACCCTAACTTGTAATGAAGGAGAAAAGGGGTTGGTTTCCAAAGCCTCGAAGGTAGCACGAAGGTTAGCGGTCATAGTGTCATAAGACCGATGACTAAAAATAGCCAGCTGGCACCCATAAATGTAGAAAAATCTAGCTGTGCAGATGATAGCTTCATTCCACCAAGAAATCTAGCTTGTATGATGAGCTAGCCTACACTCCAAATTCTAGACTCTATGAATGTGGGCCAGGGTAGACTTGTGGTAGAGTAAAGACGTGTTTAAAAAAATGAGTTGTACACGTACTAGGCTGTCAAGTCTCTCATTCAATGCAAAAAGAAATGGGGAAATGGTTTGAAAAAGTCACATCCATTAACGAATTAACTGGGAGAGAGGAGTTGTCAAATGATAAAAAAGATTGCCCCAAGATCATGGAATGATCAAGGTGCTTAAATATTTTGTTATAATTGGCTCGATAATTTCACCAAGTGTGCCAGAGAGAATGAGAATGGTAGCAACCAATATTGGGATCAAAAAGCCCCAATTTACTGCGCATGTAAAACCGCACCTCCCTTTCCCCAACTGTCCATCTGAATGGAAAAGTGCCATCTTTGTCAGATGCCATTTCTACCATATTGAAGTCCCCACATAGTAACCAGGTAGCAACTGGTAAAGAATCAACAATCCAACAATAGAGCAAAGAGCATTCCACAACATCATTAGAAGCATAGACATTAATAATCTGAAAGGAATGATTATCAATGTTGAGAAGGATCCAAATGAGCCGATGAGTGGGATCAGACCCGTGGTTGACCACAGAGGAGTGCCACTGTGGGGCCAAAAGAGTGACAACTCTGCCATGCCCAACATCATGGGTAGTACAAAATATTTTATTGGCTGGCCAAATAGAACGACTAGCTGTGACAAGCACAACACTAGAGATTTTAACTTCCTGAAGATAAAGCACTTCAACACCAGAGTACTTGCATAAGGTATCCCTGACATAATACTTTTTGGAGAGGTCTGTCAGACCTCGAACATTCCATGAAAGGAACTTCATGAGTGAAACTCCTCTATGTTTTCGAAACTCGATTCCTCTTCATTTAGAGAAGAGAAACGATTCTGTAAAAATTCAGCTGGAACTGATCCAATCTGAATGGATGGGGAGGGCATCCTCTATTTTTGATGAACATATTCCCCTTCTTCCCTAGGAGGGGAAAGGCTGTGAGAACGCTTGTGAGCTCCTATCACAAGAGAAGACACATTCGGCTGTGTTAACATGATAGCAATCGGCCGAGGTGTAGCCTTTGGCCTAGGCTACTGTAAAACATAATCAGTTTGTATGACCTTCACAGGGAATCCATGCAATTTCTCTTTCTACTTTTAATGTGTGATAGACAGTCATAAACCTCCGAGCTCTCTGAGTGGAGCCTTTCCCACAATATGAAAGAGCTTCTTCTTAATGGAAAACCTTGAGACAAATAAGGATTTTCATTAGAAACAAAATTATCCTCTTAAAAGAGAAATATTTATAATAAAATGAGTAATATAATGGTTTAGATTGAAAATATTTATTCAAAGTGAATTAAATTTATATGATTTTTTCACAGTTCATGAAGTTATAATGCTTGGTTTTTGGATTACTGAATGTGATTTGAAATGTTGACAAAAACATACACATAGTGGAATCAAAAAATCGAACATTGTAAATTTATATGACTATACAAAACTGATTTGAGAAAGTAGATAACAAGATTTTGTGTGGCCAAATTCTTCTATTGAATTTTCCCATTGTTTAGGCTTCTTGAATGTGACAATAGTGGTTCCATTATACAGTTCCTCTATGTGTGACAATGAATATTAGAATATGTTCATAGTTACTTCTGAAAAAGCGAGCACATATTGTTAGAGTAAAGGTTTTCACTTAATTATATTAATTAAGTCACCTTTATTCTACTCTTAAGATTTCGCTTTAGTTGCATATTGTGACATTTAATAATTATATTAATTATTAAATGTCTACCTATTAGGGTTCTTTTTAGGTTTTGCTTGATCTCCTTTTATAAGGATTGATCTTTGTAAATAATTTACTTGATTGTTCTGATAATAGAGCTCTGATACCATGTAGAAGATTTGAAAACCAACTTCAGAGTCCAAGAACACCTGCATGCAAAGGGATACCTGCGAGGGGCATAACTTGCTCAATTTTGCTCCATTTTTTGAAAGCGAATAGGCATCAGAAAGGTGGTTCTGTGCTCTTTCCAGATCTATAGTTTATTTCATTAGAAAATTCTTTAGGTACACAGAGATTTGTCTCAAACATATACTACTATCTATTGTTTTCTAGCTTTCAGTTTGTACTGGGGATTGGTTTTTTGCATTGTGGGGGGGTGTTTTTTCTTGCTTTCTATCATTTACATCAGAAAACCAAAATCTATAAACACCAAAACACCAAAACCCCTTCTACATCTTCTTTCTAGTTCTAGAAGACCACTAAATAATAATAATAATAAAAATTCAAAGCAGTTGAGGCACAGTTCACAACATGGCCGACAGATCTATTGAGCCTCTCACATCACATAATTATCATACTTGGAAGGGTTGCATGATGATACTTCTCCACTCTCGAGGGTTATGGTCCTGTTTAGATGAGGTTTAGCCTCAATTGACTTGCCCCTTTGAGGTTATGCAACACAGGAACAATATAGATCAGGCTATGGGATTGATGGCTTTGCATATTTTAGACAGCCTCTTGTTTCATCTTGAAGGGTGTCTCACACCTAGAGCCATTTGAACCAAGTTTGATGGAATTTTTGGCGTTGTCAATGAGTTCAGAGCATTGCAGCTTGAGGCCGAGTTGAATTCCTTGGTACTTGATTCGTTTCCTTTCATTAAGGACTTTCTGATGAAGTTCAAACAACATAGATCTATCTTGTAGGGTTGTGGCAAGATTAAGACTGATACAGAGTGCATCTTCCTAATCCTCTCCAAGCTTTGGGGTCCATTTCAGATCTTCTCTTCGACATTCTATTCCACCATGGATGCATTGGGAAACTGCTTTACCATGCCTACATTTGAGGTGTTTTGTGATTGGTTGACATGAGAGCAAGCCAAGATATCACAGTTGGATGCCCTCATAGGATCACAACACCAAACATTGGTAGCATAGTCATCTCAGGGGAAGTAGAAGCAGAAACAGAAACCAAAGACCATAGAGCATTGGAAGGATTCCAATTCACAACACTCCTCTAATTCACCTTCTCCTAAGGGGGAAATCATCGAAGAAAGACAGACCTAAGTGTGCTTATTGTACTAAGATAGGACATGATGAGTCCAAGTGTTATGAGAAGATATAGATGCATATGCAAAACAGGTTTCAGATTTGACAGCTCTTCTTGAGAGGAACAATATTCATCACTCTTCTTCATCTACATCAGGCAGGTCTTCTTCTTCTTCATCATCTTCATTCCAGACAGATGAATAGGCCCCACATAAGGGTCATGCATTATGTGCAACCACTAGTTCACATTCATCTATATGGCTATTGGATTCAGGTGCTTCACACCATATGGCATCTTCTCAGGATATGTTCTCATCTTTCGAGGCTACATCCTCACCACACATATTGATGGGCAATAACACTTATATGAGTTTATGTGGGAAAGGTTCTATCAACATTGATGATGGTACATTCAATGATGTACTATGTGTTCCATATTTGTCCACTAACCTTCTCTCCATCTATCGGATTGCTCATAGTGGGATAGGGAAGATAGTTGAGTTCACACCTGATTCAGTGCACATCAGAGACATTTAGACTGGCAACATTGTTGCAACAGGGACAGTTGATCATTCTTCCCATTTATATGCATTCACACACTTTGGTCCACCATCTCCACTATCTGAGTTTTCCTCTCTTTCTACAAGAGAGCATGTAGTATCTAAGGTGAAGTTTGGTCACTTGAACTTATGTGTTCTTCCATCTGTCCATGAGACTAGTGTTGAGACTTCTACACCTCTACCTCCTGTTGAGATCACATATGTTCAGCAAGATTCCTCTTCAACTATGATTGACATTGTTGCTCCACTCATCGAGCCATCAAGTGTAGTTGTTAAGGCCATATTAGAGGATATTCCTATCCTCACAAATGATAGTTTCAACACACCTGTTATCCCATCTTCATTGGAGATTCCATTTTAGAATCATCTTGAGTTGTTTGATTCACCATCCTGTTATTTAGAAACTCCTACTGCAGTTCCATTCTTCAGTGAGCATCATCTAGGACTTCCATTTTCACCTCACATCCAGGGATTTCCTCTTCCTCGACCATTGGATCTATTTCTTCCTCTAAGGAGACACATTTTTTTGATCATTGGCATAGGGGTTCTCTCATTTTGGGGGGGCTTTGGAGTCTCTTCTCTCTCCTATGGGGGAACATATTTTGTACTTGTGTGATAGAAGCAGTTCTTGGGGGGTCATGTTGAGTCCTCCTTCTATCTCTCTTCTTCTTTCACTCTTGTTCATCTCTTTTTGGAGAGGAGTTTTTTCCTACTGGTTTTCTCCTTTACTCCACTTTACAGAGATTTGGTTGTATTTGGGTACCTGATCAGGCCTAGTTGTCGGGACCCAAGTTTACTTTCATGCATTGTAGTTACATTTGCTTTTTTTGCACATGTTTGTAGCTACACTCTTGCTCATCTTAAAGGGGGACCATGTTAGAGTAAAGGTTTTCACTTAATTATACTAATTAAGTCACCTTTATTCTACTCTTAATATTTCACTTTAGTTGCATATTGTGACATTTAATAATTATATTAATTATTAAATGTCTACCTATTAGGGTTCTTTTTAGGTTTTTCTTGATCTCCTTTTATAAGGATTGATCTTTGTAAATAATTTACTTGATTGTTCTGATAATAGATCTCTGATAATTACAACGCTTCAAACCATCGCTTGCTTGTTTCTCTATACTCTTCTCTGTGATAGGTATCCCTTTTCATGCAAGTGTTCTTGGACTCTGAAGTTGGTTTTCACAACTTCTACACATATTTTAGGGTATGTGCATGATAATGATGGGCCAAAAAGTGGCAATATGATGGGTATGTGGCTGACAACTTTTTTTTACCCAAAATTGATGAAATGAAAAAGGTTTTTAAAGGAGGTTCTCAGCTTTCCAAAAATATAAATTATGCTTTACTTTGAATTTAATAAGTAATTATTATTCATTTTCTATTCAAATTATGACTAAAGTCCTCATTGATAGGCTGATTGAAAAACATCTATAGATTTCAAACGGTATCACATTTTTTGAATCCAAAACATGCATCACATTCTATGCTTTGCATAATATAGGATTAAAAAAGAAAAATTAAATTTTATGAAGTTTTGACCAAGTTAAGGTGGTCAGACATACAAGTTTTTTATATTTTTTAAAAGTTGTAATAAAAAATTCATAATTAATTATTTACATGGAAAAAAAATACAAAAAAATGTGCATCACATTGAGACATGAGTCTCTACTTATATCTAAAATATTATAAAAAAATATTATCATTTTATTGTGGTTAGGGTGGTCAGATAGACACCTACTTCTTATTTTTTCCCTGAAATTTAAGTATTGTTGCATTGAAATTTCAACGTTTCACCAAATAGATTTTTTTTTATTTAAAACAAACCTAGTTGTTTAGAAACTACATTCAATTTGCTACAGATTCTATTCTCGCATATTTTTGAAATAATATAGATAACTTATTGAAATTTTTACGTCAAGTTTCCAAACTCTGATTTTTCTAATTTTTTTGCCAGTTAAGGGCCTATTTTTTCCATGATCACATACCCTTTATGGATACATGGAAAACTTGGATTATTTGAGCTAGGGTGGGGTTCTTCTTTCTCAATTTTTTCCCTTGTGTTAGATTTTTTTATTTTAGTAAATTATGTATAAAAATCATATATTAGTTTAATAGTCAAAGCCAAATTTGAGTATAGTCAAAGATAAATTTTAACAAATAAAACTACAATGTTTAAGATATTCAAAATAAATTTTAGGCAATGAAAAATGGAAAAAAAATAGACTTATGCATCAATATATAGTCAAAACTTCTCATTAACTAAATAAGAAAAGTCTATAACATTTTTTTCAAACCAAATAAATAATTTTTCTTAAATTCATTTAGTTAATAGATTTACTTATTATTAAAATTTTGATAAATTAAATAGGTATTTGGATAGTACACATATTTTATATATTAACAATTAACATCTCAATATTGATGTTATTAGAAAGTTGGTTGTTAGACGATAAAAATAAGATGTATAAGATGGTGAAAAAAATTAACCAGCAAGAATGTGATGATTAAGTAAAATGTAAGTAGTACATTAAAAATATCTAAAAACTAGTCAAAAAATAGAAAGAAAACACATTCCATACATCAATTCCAATAGTAAAAACTCCCTATATACTATATAAGAAAAAAAAAAAGAATAAAATTCATTTTCAAACCTAATACCTTTTTAACATACTCATTACACTTAGGAATTCATGTATTAAAATTATAATAATGTAAATAGTTAAAACTAAAAGAGGGGTCAAAAAAATTTCAAACCAAAATAAAGTAGTACAAAACAAGGGCATTACACACCCCTATCAATATCCACTTAGTGGTCCAAATTTTGAGACAAATCCAAGGGTAATTGACCCCTATCCACAATGTTCCAATTCTACAAATGATCATAATCACATTTGGCCAAACAATCCGCAACCCCATTCCATTCTCTAGGAATGTGACAAAAAGTAATAGATCCAAAGGAAGCACACAGATTAAAAGAATATATTTTATAATTACAACCAAATTCCAACTGACATTCTCTACATGTTGCCTCTTCAAAAAAGTCACCACCACCTGAGAATCAGATTCACAAATCATTTATTTTTACCCAAGAGTGCAACCATGCTCCACAACATATAAAATGGAAAGAGACTTCATCACATTGTTAGTATGCAAACCCTTATAAACAAAGAAGATAAACTCAACAGTCCTAGAACTATTCTGCCCAACACCCCCAATACCAGCATGACTAGGATTTCAATAAGAAGAACCATCTATGTTAATTTTCAACACACCTTGAGGAGGACACCAACACCCCTCCCTATTTATCTTCTGAAGAGGATGTCAACATTTATTTCTCACGATCTTCTCAACACCCTATGTAGCACTACTCTTAAGAGGATGGTTGAGATGAGGGTAAAAGCAAGAAGTTGAGTACATGAAGAGGGGAAATTTCGGACAACAAAATTTTTTTTGCAATAAACGCGTACGCATTTTTAAAAAATGCGTACGCGTTACGGAACGGGTACCCGAACCTAAATCCGAACACGTACGCACTCAGGAACGGGTACTTGAGACTAAAACGCGTACGCATTATGAAACGCGTACGCGTTACAAACGCATACGCGTTTTATAATGCGTACGCGTTACTAACGCATACGCGTTACTAATGCATATGCGTTTATAAACGCATATGCATTATTGAAAAGTATTTATTTTTTTAAATAAACTACTGGCTTTTCATTTTATCCACTGTTTTTGGTGAATCGAGAGAAGTCAAGCAAGAGCACGTATGCATTTAGAGGTTGTTGCTCGCTCCTCCCGTCAACACACTTGACCTCTGAGACCTCTAGGTTGGTTGATTTCTACCCTTTTTTGCTTTGTATCTTGTTTTTTTGTTTTATAATTAGAATTTAAATTTTTTTGTTTAATGCATTTTATTTCAATTTTTAATAGTTTTAAATTGTATTTAAAAAATAAATAACGTTAAATTATAAATTGAAAACTATATTTTATCTAAACCTAAATTGGACATAACTTAGAAATCTAAACCCTAAAACGTAAAACTAGAAACCTCTTAGAAACCTCTCTCCCCTTAGGTGAGCTAAAATTAGAAACCCTAATACAATTTTATCTCTAACCTTAACCCTAACCATAATTTTAACCCTAGCTCTAACCTTAACCATAACCCTAACCCCAAAACTAACTCTAGTTCTTACTCTTACACTAACCTGAACCCTATCCTCAACCCTAACTCATGTTTTAACCTTAACCCCAATCGTAACTCTAATTTTTACCCTTTTCCTAACCATAACCCTAAACCTATGCCCAAAAAATAACTCTAATTTTAACCCAAACCTAACCCTAATTCTAACTCTAACCCTAACCTTAACCCCAATATTAAGCCTAACCCTCACCTTATCCCTAACCCTAATTATTTATAACCCTAACCCTAACTCCAATCTTAAGCCTAACCCTAAACTTATCCCTAACCCTAACCCCAACCCTAACTCTAATTTGTACACGAATTACAAACCATAGGTTCCAAGAGAGACACTTAAAACTTATAAAAAATAGGTATTGTAGGAGTCACTTGGATAATAATTCAATGTATCTTAATTACTATCCCTATATGGAATTTCTCATGATTGATTTATGAATTTTCATCCATTAACTATATATGGAAATAAATGGGGTTCCCTCCTCTAATCTCTAGTGATAGGAAAATATGGTGTCCAATCTATTCAAGTAAAATTAATGGATAAACAAGAATACCACTCTCAATCTTAGGATTTAATTAAATAGCTATCTTTTAATTTCTTTCCTTTTTACAAGCTCCAAAATAAACCTACATGTACAAACCTTTTTATCAATGCCACTTTAAAATTACATTCTTTATTATATAACACTAGTGGCCCCATAACTAGGGCACTCATAACATACTTAAATATTATAGTCATTTCCCTATTTTATTTTTGTAAGTCCAATGAGAAATAAGAAATATTTTAGGTATCATAAAATTTTATTGAAAAAAGGGTAAGGAGAAAAAGAGGAATTCTAAAAGAATTTTCAAATTCTAAATCAAGGCTAAAGGAGTCAAATGGGCTAATTCTAGGAAGTTGGTTGAATATTTAATCATAAAAAATCCCAAAAGGAGGGAAAAATCAACAAAAAAAAATAGTAGAGCAACATGTGACACCCTTTTGAATTCCTAAAACCCCATGTTTTATAGGAAGATGAAGAAGAATTTGAAACCATTCCCCTCATCCCTTAGGAATAATCTATTAAGGAGAAACAATATAGATTAATAGAAAAATATTTGAATCAATGAAAATATATGAGAGAAGCCTTATCTTTTGAAAAATGTTTCAATATGGTAAGAAGTTCCATCTACAAGAAATGAGCAAGGAATATAGAAAGTGAAGAATAGGGAGATAAAAAGTAAGCTAAAAAACTTTATGCACCTAAGTTTGATTGTAGTGACAAGATTTTTCTCAGGCCCAGTTGGAGAAATTAGAGACTTACTTCACCCTCAACCCCATAACCCTAACCCTAACCCTAATTCTATCTCTAATCTTAACCCAAACCCTAATCTTAACCCCAACACTAATTTTCACCATAACCCTAATCCCCACCATAACTCCAATTCTTATTGTTACCCTATCCATAACCCTTAATCTAATTTTAACCCAAACACTAACCGTAACCCTAACTCAATCTCTAATCATAACCCTAACCTTAACCATAATTTTATCTCTAACCTTAACCCTAACCATAATTTTAACCCTAGCTCTAACCTTAACCATAACCCTAACCCCAAAACTAACTCTAGTTCTTACTCTTACCCTAACCTGAACCCTATCCTCAACCCTAACTCATGTTTTAACCTTAACCCCAATCGTAACTCTAATTTTTACCCTTTTCCTAACCATAACCCTAAACCTATGCCCAAAAAATAACTCTAATTTTAACCCAAACCTAACCCTAATTCTAACTCTAACCCTAACCCTAACCCCAATATTAAGCCTAACCCTCACCTTATCCCTAACCCTAACCCTAACCCTAACTCCAATCTTAAGCCTAACCCTAAACTTATCCCTAACCCTAACCCCAACCCTAACTCTAATTTGTACATGAATTACAAACCATAGGTTCCAAGAGAGACACTTAAAACTTATAAAAAATAGGTATTGTAGGAGTCACTTGGATAATAATTCAATGTATCTTAATTACTATCCCTATATGGAATTTCTCATGATTGATTTATGAATTGTCTTCAATGATTTTCAATATTTTTCATCACTTGTTCTACTAACCTTCTGTTTTTATTCAACTCTCATTTATAGTTCTTAAGTGACTATCAGTTTCTATTCAACTCTCATTTATAATATGAATTTTTAATGCTATGATTTTTTAATGTTATAAATTGAATGGTCTTCAAATGAAATATATTTTGAATTTGTGTATGTTCAATGTGATTTTTAAATAACTTTGAAATTGTGTGCATTATTTAATTAGTTTGTTGATATATATTTTTTAATTGTTTAACATGCAGTTGCCATATCATTTCTCATCCATGGATCCACTTTTCACTTTAGAGGATTTCATGCCTAATCCAGAAATTCCTATAGATCCTGGTGCACACCCCACCCCACCACATGAGGATATGCCTCACTCACCTCCGCATTCTCCACCACCTGAACCCCCACCCCCTCCTCCATTTGACCAAAATCAACTAAGAGACAATATTCGAGCCAACTTAGTTGTGATTCAAGGGAACATAGATCTCATAAAAAATGAGACTAGAATCCCTCCACATTTCGTACGGTTTGCATCTACGATGCAAACTATTGTCGATTCTGTTCGATCTATCGATGCGGACCTAGATAGGTTCCATCAATGGAGAGAAGAGAGGAGACAATTCTATGCAGATGGGTTGTCATATAAAGAAATCAATGACCTAAAAATCACTAAACAAGCTATGTGCCAATATTTTGTGAACCCCCAAACAAACGAACCAATACCATCCACAAAAAAAATAATTTCAATTTTATGGTGTAGGCACCCGCAGATAGCTGCAAATTTTTGGGAGAGATGGTGGATGGTGTTTGATACTCCACCACATGGAAATAGTGAGGTGCCCTTATATTTTTTGAGAAAGTTATGGGCTGAGTTTGAGTTGGGTAAAAAACCCAACTATTTTGATATGAGGTCATTTCAGGGAGCTGGGCGTGGCATGCCCCAACATAGACTAGGAGCACGTGTCGATCCTCAGTGACGTGCTCCAGTTGCGCCTCTTGTTCCTCCTCCTTCTCCTGGTATTCCTCCTGCATTTCAGCAGCAAACCATGTTATCTACACTAGGAGCATTGAGTTCACTTTCAGGACATCTCACTCAGCAGACTACACGCGCAGCCACTGAAGTGGCCAATACAGAGCATGGAGGCTCGGGCTATAGGGACACTCAGACATCCACTTCAGGTGAGGCATATGCATCTGGGGCGGGATCATACCTAAATTTACTATATTCTAAGGATTGTCCCAC
The DNA here is from genome assembly GCA_007258455.2 of Sequoia sempervirens. Taxonomy (NCBI): domain Eukaryota; kingdom Viridiplantae; phylum Streptophyta; class Pinopsida; order Cupressales; family Cupressaceae; genus Sequoia; species Sequoia sempervirens. Next base: position 374,703,152 of record VDFB02270651.1, read on the forward strand.
ATAGGTATGTTCATCTTTTGAACTTAAATTTAATTCAAGTTTGAAATGTAAAAAATTTATGTAAATAATAACATCAAACTATATATATAATATAATATTAATTCAATAATTTTGTGTTTGGTGTATAGACACATGATGACGTGATTCCCGAAACTCAATATCATCATCGTGTGTATATGTCGAGTGCTATAGATTTGGGCTCACCTTTTCGACAGGTACTTGAACCAAAATATATTAAATAATTTGTGTGTCCATATATATATATATAATTTAATTTGAATTTGTACACATGTGTGAATTGATATATTATATCTAGATGCAGGGAAGTCATACTATTCCTAGTATTGACGAGCCACAAGTTACAGTGGTGAGCGCTCCTGAGACATCATCAGCTCAGGTGCGTGCTTTCAAAAGTTTGTTAAGTTTAAATTAAATACACATCATAGATCTAATTTAATTTTTACATTTACATACACATGTGTGAATGATCTATATGAACTGTTGTACATCTATATGTAGGGATTTGATGAGATAACCATGGCGGGCCGCGCACCTGAGACATCATTGACATCTATTCATGGGCAATCTCAGGTGCGTGATCATGAGGTCATATCATTCGAGGTTGTAAACTTTACTTTAAATCTCCTATACAATTTTTACGAACATTTTATATATATATATATTCAAGGTTTTCACATATTGTTTGCTTTATATGAATATGCAGGATATAGTGGATCAGGCATTTGCATCTTCTCAACAGACAGTTATGTTACCTGTTGAAGAAAATGTGCCAGTTGATTCACATGACCATATGGTAATTTATGCATACTAGAAATCATTTTTACTATATTTAGTTGATATTTAATTAGTTTTTTTTATCTAAAAGTTTATATTTTCAATTTTAAATATGTTTAATTATATCAAAATTTCTAAATAAATTTAAATCTAATTTTGAGTTTCTTGAACTCTTTTACAGCATGATGCAGGTACATCTAGTCAACGTGGAACAAAGAGGAGACTTGATTTGACCGATCAGCCTGAGAGTTAGATAGTTTTATATTTTATGGACTACAAACCTCTAGTTTCATTTCAATATATGTGTTGGACTTGACATATAAATTTTATGGACTATGTAGATCTCTAGTTTTATTTTGAACATGTTATTATCATATATGTGTGTTTATTTATATCAGTTGACTTTAATATGATGATTATATATGCAGTCAATTATGAGATCATGTTATGTTCATTTTCATAATTATATGCATTTATATACATATCTATATATTTATATTTTATCAAATTGTTCAAGTAATACATGCACTATATAATAATTCTTATCTAGAATCAAATTTCATATATATATATAACTTATCAGATGGTTAGGTGACAAATTAAAACATTCCTTAAATAGTTTCTTAAATCATATTCATAATAAATTAAGGGCAAGTAATTCTAACTATTTTCCAATTACATAGCAAATATTTGAATCAATAAAAAAAAAACCATCTCCTTGTATGTATATTTAATGTATAATCTATACAATTGAATAATTATATAAAATGTGGTAAATAGAAGACACATGAAATATGTATAATCTATACAATTTGAATAAGATATTTAAAAAGTGACATCGAACAAACATATATAATGTACATCAAGAAGTTTAATGTATAACTATATAACATGATGAAACATATATGTGCATGTAGATACAATTAAAGCTTATCAACTTTTAGGTGAATACCAAAAATTGATATTTACATAGTCTCCAGATAAAATAGTTTTTCAGTTCAACAATCACATTGTAGACCCACTTGATGAGAACTTGCAAAAATAATTAATGTAAGTAACTACAGTTTTTACGAGTCATTTAAGTAAAAAATTCATGCAAGAAAAGAATTGCATATAGTAAATTCCATACAAATTCAAATGATGTTAGCCATAGGATGGATTAAGGGGACCTAAGAGGTTGGATTAAGGGGATGAAAGAGGGTGGATTAAGGGGAGTGGATAAAATGAGTTAAAGTGATGTAAGAGGGTGGATTAAGGGGAGTTGAGAGAATGAATGGAAAGGACAAGAGAGTGGATTAAGGGGATGCAAGAGGGTAGATATGGGGAGTTGATAGAATGAGTTGAAGGGATGCAAAGAGGGTGGATGAAGGGGAGTTCATAAAATGAAAGGGAAGGTGAGAATGGATATGGATTGGTGGATAAATGAGTTAAAGTGATGTAAGAGGGTGGATTAAGGGGGAGCTGAGAGAATGAGTTGACAATATGTAAGAGAGTGGATTAAGGGGATGCAAGAGGGTAGATTAAGGGGAGCCAATAGAATGAGTTGAAGGGATGCAAGAGGGTGGATTAAGGGGAGTTCATAAAATGAGTTAAAGTGACATAAGAGAATGGATTAAGGGGATGCAAGAGGCTGGATTAAGGGGAGTTGATAAAATGAGTTAAAGTGATGTAAGAGGGTGGATTAAGGGGAGGTGATAATACGAGTTAAAGTGATGTAAGAGGGTGGATTAAGGGGAGCTGAGAGAATGAGTTAAACCCTAAACCTAAAACCCCTAAAATGGAGTTAAACTTTACACAAGAGGATGGATTAAGGGATGCAAGAGGGTGGATTAGAGTTGATAGAATGAATGAGATTATGGTTTAAACAACCTTTCAACAAGTTATGGTTCCTCCTAATACAAATTCAAACGGTGTGGCAGCATTAGTTCAAGGAATGAATGAGATTAATTTAGATATTGGTTTTCACCAAAGAGAGTTGCCCTCCTTGGAAGTTAAAAAATGACATGAAGCATTCATGATAATAGCCTATATTAATCTCGAATCATGATAAAGAGAACCCTTGTTGATAATGGTTGAACCCTTACTGTGTGCAGTGTAAGCCTTTTGGAGAAGATTGATATGGATAAGAGTGACATTGTACCTGATTCTTTGTCTATCCATGGATGATAATATAGGAAAAAAACCGCTTGGAGTCACCATATTACCTATTAAAGTTGGGAAGGTAACATTACAAAATCTGGTCCATGTTATGCCTCATGATCTTTCTTACAATCTCCTCTTGGGGAGACCACATTGAAATGAATGTTGTGCCTTCAACCCTTCACCGTGTAATGAAGTATGTCTATAAAAACAAAGTTTACAGACTCAAGGCTGACCTTGAACCTAAAAGTTATTGCATGCCGAGAAAGAAAAACAAAGTCCTACAAAAACATTGATACCAACTACAAAAGTGGAAGTCATGAAGGAAGAAAAAAATGAGAAGAACATTGATGAAGTCACTAAGCTATTAGAATATGATTCCAGGTGTTCCTTAGATTTCACACCAACATTCATGGGAGAATACAAATTACAACGAAAGAAACCTAAAAGAAAAAACAACCAAAGGTAATTTCAAAGCAAAATTCAAAAGAAAACTCACAAGCATCTACTTCATCTACTCTAGAGGAAGACACAAGTTATACAACAAACTTTGATGAGATAGACTACCAACAACCACTAAACCCAAAAGAGATGGAGAAAATTTATGGAAGAGATTATGAGCTCTTAAAACAACTTGGTTACAGTGGAAAAGGATGTGGAAGAGAAGAACAAGGCATCTATGTTCCTATAGAGCCTAACACACAAGAAACAAAAAGTGGTTTGGGATATATTTTCCTTCTAAGATTTAACATGTAAGCAATGAAAAGACCCTCTCTCAAGATCAACACCGTCATGTGTAACTCCACTAAGACAACACTCACTTTGAAGCATCTTGAATTGATTTCAATACAACATGTGAAGAATCATTGGAATACTTCAAAGATGATGAAGCTTTGAAAGAAATGTTAGGAGTTTATGAGAAGTCATTTACTCCTCCTAAGAAAAAATGGGTCACATTTTCTATGGTTAGTGCTAAACAAGCAGATGAAGAAAAGGAAATTAATGAGATTGACAATGAAAAAGACGAATACAATCCTGGAATTCCAAAACAAAATGCATTGAACCTTTGGGAGATACAATCAACATACCGATGGATACAACTAATGAAGAAAGAGTGATTCAAATAGGAAAGTTCCTTGATGAAGATGACCAAGATCATGCAACATTACTTCATGAATTTCACAAACTTTTTGCTTGGACTTATTCAGATATGTCAAATATCGATACTAAGATAGTGACACACAACATAGTTCTTGAAGAAGATGCTAAACTGGTGAGACAAAATATACAAAAGATGAATCTTAAGATAGCTTTATTGGTTAAGGATGAGATTGAAAAACTTCTTGAAGTTGTTTTTATACGACCTATCAATTATTCTCCTTGGTTTTATATGACAAATCAATAATTGTATTAGGAAGTGTACGTACTTTCATGATTTGAATAAAGCATCTTTAAAAGATGATTTTTCCCTTCCTAATATTGACATGATAGTAGATTCAACTACCAGACATGCTTTGTTGTCATTCATGGACATATTTTCTGGATATATAATCAAATCTTTATCAATCCTCAAGATCAATACAAGACAACACTTACTATAGCTTGGGGAACATTTTGTTTAGTAGTTATGACTTTTGGATTAAATAACGCGGGTGCAACATATCAAAGCGTTGTGACATTGATATTTCATGATTATATACACAAGATTTTGGAAGATTATGTTGATGATATTATATCTAACTCTTTAACTCGACAAGACAATGTTAACATCCTTTGTAAAATCTTTGAAAGAATGCAAAAATATAACATGATATTGAATCTGAAAAAGTGTGTCTTTGGTGTGGATAGTGGAATTTTTTTAGGTTTTATAGTATCTCATAGAGGAAATGAGGTGAACACAAAGAAAATTTATGCTATCATTAACATGCCACCTTCTAAAAATATCTCTCAAAATTTTGTACTTTACAAGGAAGAATTCAAGCTATTTGTCGTTTTGTAGCATCCTTAATAGACTAAACATTACCCTTTACACAACTCCTTAAGAAAGAGGTCCAGTTTAATTGGAATGAGGATTATAAATAGGCCTTTGAGAGTTTGAAAGATATCTTGCTACTCTAATTGTTCTACAACCCGCTATGCAAGACAAACAGTTTATCCTTTATACAACAACATCAACCCATGCTCTCGTAGTATTGTTGGCTCAACAAGACAACTGTGGTAGAGAACATCCTATTTATTACATTAGTCGAACCCTGATTGATTATGAGACATAATATACAACAATAGAAATTTTTTTTTTATCTCCCATATTTGCTACTAGCACATTGAGACATTACTTATTGAATGCAGGGGTAAAAGCAAGAAGTTGGGTCTAGGAAGAGGGGGAGTTTCAACCAAAAAAAAAAAAATCTCGTAGAAAATGTGTACGCATTATTTAAAAAATGCATGTGTTATGCTTCGGGTACCCGAGCCTAAAAAAATGTGTATGTACTAAAAAACACATACGCGTTTTATAACACGTACGAGTAATTTATTTTAAAAAATAAATACCTTTTAGAAACACGTACGCATTTCTAAAAAGTATTTAATTTTTTAAATAATCAAATAAATAAAGAACACATGCATTTTGTAACGCGTATGCAATTTTAAAATTTTGAATCCCCAACCCACATGTTGCCTTGGTTTTAGGCTCGGGAAAGGCTTGGCAACCCAACCCTTAGCCTTTGACATACAACTAAAACACTAAGGAAGGTTCAAGAGAAATGCCCAACTTTGGCAATATGGCCAATGGACTTTTTTTTCTGAATCAATCTATGAAATTAAAACCCATTAGAGAACACGATGCCTAGTTTCCAAATATATATATTTTTAAAAGATTGGATTATATTTGTTATTTTTTAATCAATTTCTAAGCAAACTAGTCCATAAACTTGAAATATCAGACTTTTTTTGTTTTTTGATAACTTGTTTTTGGTTGATTTTCTTGTAAAAAAAATTATATGGCATCAATCTTCAGACAATTCTCTACATAATGAAAAAAAAAAGATTCAAAAAATGTTTAGTTTAGGTCCAATTATGCTGTTTGTACATGTTGATTTATAAAAACAACAATTAAGGCCAATAAAAATTCAATAAAAAAAATTACAAAAATATCCTCATCAATCTTCATGTTGTTAGCTATCTTTCCCCAAAAGGAATTAGAAAAATACTTTTATTTGGGTCAAAAAGTTGTGTCCGTACACGTGCATGGTATGGTAAAAAAAGAATTTTAAAAAGTGGTTTTTATACACCCTATCAAAATTCAATTTCTATCATTTGGGTATTTGAATAAATTACATATTTTGAAACTAGATTCAAAATTCAAAATTTCATATTATTGAATTTTTTAAAGATTCATTGTGTAAGTGCCTCAAATTTTTAGACCAAGTGTACAAGTTCTAAAAAATAGCAAAAACACTTCCACTTTTTGAGCTTTTTATGGACCCAACTTCTTTCATCAGCCCCAAGAATCCATGTGATGACAAAATTTGATCCTTTAAAGCACCCTTTTGCTAATTTTTTTTTATCAAAATGTTTAGGTAAGTGGGTTTGATCTTAAATTTGTCTCTCAAAAGGAAATCAAAGGACAAGCCTTGATTGACCAATTAGCCGATGCTCCCTCTCCCTTAGCATTACCTAATATAGACTCATTCCCTGATGAGAATGTGTTGACTATTCAAAGAGAAAAAGAAACATGGGAATTGTACTTTGACGGTTCTAAGTGTCAAATTGGCTCTGGGGTAGGGGTTATATTGATTCCTCCTTTAGGTAAGACTATTCCCTTATCTTTCCATTTAAACTTCCTATGTACAAATAAAATTGTAGATTATGAAGCTTTAACAGCTGGTATATGTGCAATGTTAGATTTAGATATCAAACACATTTCTATATTTGGTGATTCCCTACTAGTTATTAAACAAATAAATGGTTCATATTAAGAAAAGCATGATAAACTCATTCAATATAAGACCTCATGATGACATTATTAGATAAATTTGAATCATATAGGATTGACAACATCCCGTGAAAGGATAATCAACATGCAAATGCAATGGAAAGCGCTGCTTCCCTTGTGTCTCTTGAAGATCCTTTGGTTGATTTCACATTTACAGTTCAAATGATTCCTAAACCATCGATATATGATAAAATAAATGAAGTGTTATTAACCGATACTGGAAAATCTAATGAATGGTACACAATGAAATTCAACTATTTAAAAGAAGGTACATTTCCTGAGCCTACAACTAAGAACACTCGAGCTCCTCTTTGAAAATTTGCATCTAGGAACATAATCCTTGTGAACGTGTTATATAGAAGATCATTTAATGGTATTTTACTTAGATGTCTTAAACAATTTGAAATCCCTATAGCACTTGATGAAGCTCATGTAGGTGCTTGCATGGGGGACATTTTGGAGGAAGATCGTTAGTTCAAAAATTAGTTCATATAGGATATTATTAGAAACATGGAACAAGATTGTTTTGCCTACGTTAAGAAATGTCATAAATGTCAAGAGCACAATAATTTGATTCATGCTCCTACTTCTGAGCTTCATGCCAAAGTTCCTATTTGACCATTCTCAGTTTGGGGCCTGGATCTTATTAGAAAAATATCATCACCCTCCTCCACTGGACAAATGTTTATCATTACCGCAACTGATTATTTTACAAAATTGGTAGAAGTTATTCCTCTTCATTCCTCGATAGTTAATGCACTATGTCATTTCATATTGGAACATATTATTGCTCACTTTGGTCTCCCTTTCACATTGATTTCAGATAATAGAACTCCATTTAAGAACAATGACATGAAGAAATTCTTGGAAACCTTTCATATTCAATATCACTTTTCAACACCATACTACCCACAATCAAACAAACAAGCATAATCAACTAACAAGACTCTTGAAAAAATTCTATAAAATATAGTAAGTAAACGTAAAAAATATTAGCATACTCAACTAATTTATGCATTGTGGGCTTACCATACAAGTATTAGAATATCTATCGAAAAAACTCCTTATAGCCTTGTTTATGGTGCTAAAGCAATAATTCCCTTGGATTAAGAGATTCCTTCATTACAATTTTCTCTTAGAGGGCTTATTGACGATACTACTTATGAAAAGCAATGATTGCATCAACTTAAAATGCTGGATGAACATATCAACGCTCTTGAGCATCTCCAAGCTTATTCTAAAAGAATGCAACATAATTATAATGATATGTAATCAAAGAAAACTATGGGTCCAAAGCGTACACATTAACGGAAATGGATGGTACACCCCTAAAAGAACCTATCAATGCCACACATTTGTGTCAGTATTATGCATAACATCCTCTCTTTTGAATAGTGTGTTAAAGCAATGTTGTTAAATTAGATAGATGGTGTTCTATTTTATATCGCATTGCTTCATTCTTTGACAAACAATAATAGTGTGTCATAGAGTCTAAAGTGATTGTTCACTTGGTTTTAATTATTACTTTAGTTTCCATACTACTCAAAAGAAATTCTTATGTGTTGTGTTAATTTAGATCCTTACATACATTTAATGTTATTAGATCATAGGTGCATTTAAGTTAACATAGCATACTGCATTGAACAATGTAGCATCTAACATAAACTAATTTTTTTTAATTAGATCACATAAACATAAAATCATGGAGATATTTATTAGACATTCTTGCAAAGGATATTTAATAAATCACATTGAAATTTAATTCAACACAAGATTATAAAAACATAAATGCTCATATATCATATATATATCATCAAAAGTTCAAGTACATATATCAATGAGTACAATGCTAATAGGCCCTTTGACTATTAGACCCCTTGACACCTGGTGGTGGCCCCTATCGGGAGACAGTGGTATGTAACCATGTCCTGCTCAAGGACCTCATGGCTTCCTGTAGGCCTCATACCTCTCCTCTCATATCTGCCTCTCATATGAGTGTCTCGACATGCTCCTACTCTATGTGATACCTCTTTCCCTGTAGCCTAGCCATATCCCTCTCTAGCCTTGAGATTTGAACTTAGAAGGTGGACTCTACAGTCCCACTATTTGATGGACCTCATGAGGCTCAGAGCTCATCCAATCCTGTCTATAGTGTAAAAATTTATCTTGTAGCTAGGTCGACGCATCTAGTTGTGCTCTCGTATGTTATCCTCAATCTAGTAAAAGACTCAAAGAGATCTACATGTTTCCCCGCAGAAGGTTGGAGCATGTACTTTGAGGGTAGATCATCATCCATGCATAGTACATGCATCATCTCTATACTAACACACTAATAGAGCTCATGCCACTCTCGCGTGGACCTTGCAAGATGGAAAACATAAAAGATATCAGTACACATCATCACACATATATAAAAATAATATATACACTGTTAGCTCTCAAAAACGTAGGTTTGAACCATGAAAGGTTGCCAAGCTTTCACAATGTTTTAGGGCAACAAAACAAGGTTTGAAACAATTAAACCTTCTACTCTTCAGGTGCTGCTAGACCTAGGCGGGTGTACCTTTCTGAATAGTGCAAACTTATCTTATAATTATCCCTCTGAAATACTTTGTCCACAATGGCAGATAACAGTGAACGAAATGAAAGCAAACTTGATAGCAATAGTAAAAGCAATTTTCTAATCTAACTCCTAAAATGATCAACAAGCAGATGTAAAGAAATTGAGTGAATTCAAATAATGGAATTGCAGAGACCAGTGCCTTGTTGGGTATGCAGAGTCGAATGAAACAGAAATGGGCAACTTATTCTAGAAAAAGATCAAATTGTAGGCATATGATCTATTCATAACTTGTATGAACAATGCAAGATTATGACTACTGAGCTCTACTTTAAGATCCAAATGAATCTTCCTGATTACTGTGATCAATGAAAAGGATTTAATCTCTACTTGAGAGAACCAATTGATTAACCACACAAATGCAACAAATGTGCACAGATAAACTGAAAGTAAACTTGTTACATCAATTTAAACAACTAGAAAGAATCAACATGGAGACAACTTTAGCAATGCTTTTCAATAAACTCGACACACAATTGATACCAAAATAAAACTGCCCCACAGCTGAATTTCATTGAAACCACCATTTGAAAACATGCACATAGTCTCTAATAAGAGAAAATGATCCTACTATAGCCATGCCTAATCTATCTATCTATGATCTAAAATATGATCCCTGTTCAATTACAATCGAGGCATATTTATACCCAGCATTCAGGAAAATAAATCATTTTGAAACTCCATGTCGGCCACCGTGGAATTCGGGCAAAACCAAGTCGGCCTGCAACGGTTAAAATTCCACATGCATGTCGGCTAACAACATTTTGAAATTCTATTTTCACCAGTGAACAGTCGGCGAGACACCCGTATTGTCATGCCGAAGGCAATTCACTCGTTACATCCCCTGCGTTTGTATTTCGCTTTCGCTATGACTTATCCGAGTTGGGGAGATGTCCCGTAGATCACAATATGTTTCATCGGAAGCCCATATTGTTTTCCCAGTCGCCAAGACATGGGAAGACTCTCATCGAAAACCACCTTTGTTTCCTTCATAGTCGCTATAGCCCATCGCACTCGGGGAGACCCAATACCGATTACCTTATCTTTCACTGAAGGTCCTCATTAAACTTCATGTCGTTGTGACCACCCAATTGTCCTGCCGACAAAACCAACACCGTGACTCCATTTTAAGTAAGACCCCAAGCTCCTTTGCCAAGACCACACACCTAAAACACATAGGTCACAATGAGCTACCTTTTATAGTATCTAACTTCGCCAGGACTACAAGATTCTTCAATCGAAAAGAATACTCCTCAAGCTATCGGCAAAGACAAAACGATGTCAGGGGGACCTCATGTAGACTATACATCATTATACCGAAGGTCTCACATCATGTTACTTTTCAGTTTGTTGAGACAAAGCAATTCTTATGCCAAAAACCATTCCCCACTCGCTTTCGCCAAGACAATACAGTATTGGGGAGAGGTCATATAGAGTGCCCATGATATACCGAAAGTTAAACGCCCTGAGTGTTGCCGGTGATAAAACCATTAATTCTAATCGTAGGGAGCAACTCCACCAGACGTAGCGGTCACGAGACCTTACGGTGATCAGCCTCTAACCTATAACAATCACCGATATAAAGTTTCATATTCTTCTCGCCACCGATCGGTGAGAGACCAGAAAGTGAACTCACCAAAGAAAACCATATGGAAGTCGGCGACATATTGAACTTGGTAAGATGTTAGCCCTCGACCACGAAGACATATGTCGATAGAAGCCTTTATTGTCCCTAACAACATGGATGTTACCGGATAGCCAACCACGTGCAACCCGTCACCGTGAATGCAGAACATGTCACAGCCGATACACCTAAAATAAAAGATTTTAGTAGTAAAAACATAATGGGCCTGGGAGACCCAAATAAACTTATGTCGATAATGACCAAAGTGTGAAAAATGCAGACATGGATGAATCCTATGGGGTAGTATGGGCAGAATGTGGGTAAAACATCATGAAAATGGGGGAATGTGGCAAGGGTAAACCTTACATGGAGGCTCAGGGGGTATAAAAATATGCAAAAATCATTAGATTTTAATAGTTCCAATAGTGGCTCCGTCTGGGGATGAATGATAGTCAGATCATTGCAAGGATCCAAAATCTTGGGTGAGCAGACCAGACATAAAATGATGAACCAGAAGCATGATGGGAAGGATGCAAAATGAATGCAAGGCGGAGGTGAACCAAAACCCCTAAACTACTGTGCATGGATAAGAAATTTAAAGAGGACAAGTAAAAGTTGTCCATGCACTGGCAACCCTCAATCCTCTGTGTGTTAACTTCTCATGTCTTGAGCTGTTACAATTTCATACTTTCCCCTGTCAAATACCTAATTATCTCTTGAGTTCATTAGGCTTCTCTTGAAGACACAAATGCAATCCTTCCTGTCACTGAAAGTTTTTAGAGAATCACCATGCTCAACTTGGACCAACTTCCCAATAGTATTCAATAGAACTTGAATTCTCCATCATCAAATAAAACTCTGTTATCTTCAACATACAAAATATATGCATATGAAATACAATATTCCTCATTTTCTTTCTCACTGTTATGTATTATGAAACATTCTCCCAGCTGTATTGAAAATTTACCATCAAAGTGCTTCTCTTGAAAAACAAAAAACTTTGTCATATCATTTCTGTTTGAGGAAGACAAGTCAGAAACCTTCTGCACCTCTTCAGTATCTCTATTCAACTCGACAATATTGGATTATGACTCATATCCTCCATATCATGCATATGTGAACCAATAAAATCTGGACTTCTATCAACCTTGGTATGCAAACAAATGTCTTCTTCACATGAATTAAAAATTTCAAAATCACATACCTCGTCATGAATGGACACAGACTTTTGACCAACACCAAAGGTATCACCATCATTCCAAGAAATGCATAGGGAGTCATAAGAATTTTTACACAAAGATTCTTCACTGTCAAAACAAAAGTAAGCTGGAGACAAAACTTCAAGATCATCTTCATGTGCACATCCTTGGTATTCAAAAGTAAACAAATCTGCAATCTGTTCACTGACAAGTGAACAAGTCTCAATATTTTCCTCACTACAATTATACTCCTCACTTTTGTCATCATCAAACAAAAATCCAATACCATCAGAGAATGGGAAATCAGAAACATCATCAGTGCAGTTATTTATTCCATTTTGCTTGTCTGACATTATTTCCTCCTTTTCATAGAATGGATTTGAAAATATCTGAAACTTACTCATTGATGCACCTTGGCAAAAAATCATTTGATCTTCATTTAACTCTTCATTATACAACGAGTTTGAAAAAATTTGGAAATCACTTTCAAATGTACAAACCTCATCATGATCAGATATATCTTCATAACTCTCAACTGCAGCCAGAGGTATTGTATACTTACTATCTGATGAATCAACATTTCCGATTGCTTCTTCATCCTGATCTTCATAAGAGGTAGAAGAATCCCTTGACTGCAGATCAAAATCCTCAGGTTCATCATCAACATCAGAATATTCACTGGATGCCTCACAACATGCATTGCTTTTACTATGACAATCTGTTGTGCAAGAGAAATGCCCTGCACCTTCATCTTCCTCAACCTGGTGAAAAGTATCTGAAGCCAGATATACTATGTGATCTTCTTCATTGTTTTCCATCTGCATTCCCTCTTCTTGCATTTTTTGGGCTACAACACAATAATCTGGGGAATGTGGCATATCACAAAAATCATAGAAGTAATTGTTACTTACCATATAGGTTCCCTTTGTCAATGGATCAAGAGCCTCCTTGTTTCCAGGCCTAGCTGTTATAGGTTTGCTATCCTTCTAGTCTGTATTATAAGGCATGTCATGCAACCTCGGCCTTTCGTTCCTGTATGTGTTGCTTTGCTGAGAAACCCTAGGAATAACTGTTTTACTGATTATCCCAGCAGCCTTCCTATTGTTTTCAATTGTTTGTGCCATCTTCTGTGCTTCAACCAAACTTCTTGGGAATTTATTTCTCAACTCATACCCTGTCTTTGGATCAAATGCATTCAAATAAATACTCAGTGCTACGGAATCTAGCAACTTTGATCCAATAGGTATTTTATTCTGTAACTTATTGAATCTTCGATTGAAATCATAAATTGTATCACTTTGATCTTTTTGAATGTGTAATAATTCACGAAGAGAATAATCTGGTACACTCAGATTCCCAAATTGCTCGAGGAATTGATCTTGAAATCCTTGGAGAGAATCAATTGAGACAGCTGGTAGGCTGTTGAACCAATCCCTAGCATCTTCAACCAGTGATATCATGAATAGCCTCATGTGTAAATCTTCATATGGTACACCCAAATCTTGGATGAAAGCATTGAAACTTCTTAAATGCTCTTCAACAGTAATTGCATCACTCCTTGTAAACTTTGGGACAATACCTCTCCAACTGCCATCCATTGGATAAGGGGATAATTGAATCCCTGACAAATCAAACTGTCTGATCATTGTTGTATGCTGATGAGGGGGGCACAAGGTGGGTATTGATGCTGGTACATCGGACCATAGTGCTGTGCATGATAATATGGCATATACTACTGACCATGAGGAGCTCCAACATGACCTCCCCAGAACTGAGATCCTCCTCCAATCATGTTTGAACAAATGCAAAAATTCTTTCAGAGTTGCCACCTACTTTTCCAAAAGTAGGAAAATCATTATTTCTGATCTTTTCCCAGCAGAATCACCTTTTCTGAAACTTCTCAAATCTTTTCTTCAATGACTCTATAATATGGTCTCCAATCGAATTTTCTAATGTAATCCCCAGCAGAGTCGCCAATTTGTTAGGTCTCAAAAATGCAGGTTTGAACCACGAAAGGTTGCCAAGCTTTCACAACATTTTAGGGCAACATAACAAGGTTTGAAACAATTAAACCTTCTACTCTTCAGGTGCTGCTAGACCTAGGTGGGTGTACCTTTCTGAATAGTACAGACTTATCTTATAATTATCCCTCTAAAATAATTTGTCCACAATGGCAGATAACAGTGAACAAAACGAAAGCAAACTTGATAGCAATAGTAAAAGCAAATTTCTAATCTAACTCCTAAAATGATCAATAAGTAGATGTAAAGAAATTGAGTGAATTCAAATAATGGAATTGTAGAGACCAGTGCCTTGTTGGGTATGCAGAGTTGAATGAAACAAAAATGGGCAACTTATTCTGGCAAAGATCAAATTGCAGGCATATGATCTGTTCATAACTTGTATGAACAATGCAAGATTATGACTACTGAGCTCTACTTTAAGATCCAGATGAATCTTCCTGATTACTGTGATCAATGAAAAGGATTTAATCTCTACTTGAGAGAACCAATTGATTAACCACACAAATGCAACAAATGTGCATAGATAAACCGAAAGTAAACTTGTTATATCAATTTAAACAACTAGAAAGAATCAACATGGAGACGGCTTCAACAATGCTTTTCAATAAACTCGATACACAATTGATACTAAAACAAAACTGCCCCACAACTGAATTTCATTGAAACCACCATTTGAAAACATGCACATAGTCTCTAATAAGAGAAAATTATCCTACTATAGCCATGCCTAATCTATCTATCTATGATCTAAAATCTGATCCCTGTTCAATTACAATTGGGGCATATTTATACCCAGCATTCAGGAAAATAAATCATTTTGAAACTCCATGTCAGCCACCGTGGAATTCGGGCATTTACCAAGTCGGCCTGCAACGGTTAAAATTCCACATGCATGTCGGCCAACAACATTTTGAAATTCTATTTTCACCAGTGAACAGTCGGCGAGACACCCGTATCATCATTCCGAAGGAAATTCACTCGTTACATCCCCTGCATTTGTATTTCGCTTTCGCTGTGACTTATCCGAGTTGGGGAGATGTCCCGTAGATCACAATATGTTTCATTGGAAGCCCATATTGTTTTCCCAGTCGCCAAGACATGGGAAGACTCTCATCGAAAAACACCTTTGTTTCCTCCACAGTCGCTATAGCCCATCGCACTTGGGGAGACCCAATACCGATTACCTTATCTTTCACCGAAGGTCCTCATTAAACTTCATGTCATTGTGACCACCCAATTTTCCTGCCGACAAAACCAACATTGCACTCCATTTGACAAGACCCTAGGCTCCTCGCCAAGACCACACACCGAAACACATAGGTCACACCGAGCTATCTTTTATAGTATTCAACTTCGCTAGGACCACAAAATTCTCTCACTGAAAAGAATACTCCTCGAGCTATCGGCAAGACAAAAAAATGTCAGGGAGACCTCATGTAGACTATACATCATTATACCAAAGGTCTCACATCGTGTTACTTTTCAATTCGCTAAGACAAAGCAATTCTTATGCCGAAAATCATTCCCCACTCACTTTCGCCAAGACAATACAGTATCGGGGAGAGGTCATATAGAGCGCCTATGATATACTGAAAGCTTTCAACTGTCCTTGAGTGTCATCGAGATAAGACCACACTCCCACCGATAAGAATCCTCCAAACTTTCCATCAGCAAGACTGAAGGTCACTAGCCGAGACCTTATGGCAATCGCCCCAACCTATATCGATATGCTCATATTCTTCCGCCACCGATCGGTGAGACCAGAGTGAACTCACGCTGAAAGAAAACCATATGCGAAGTCGGCGAGACATATTGAACTTGGTAAGACGTTAGCCCGACCGCCAAGACATATGCTGATAGAAGCCTCTACTGTCGCTGGAACAACATGGATGTTACGCCGATAGCCAACCACAGGAAAACGCCAGTCACTATAACAGAGAACATGTCATGCTGATACACCTGAAATAAAAGATTTTAGCAGTAAAAACATAATGGGTTGGGGAGACCCAAATAAACTTATGCCGATAATGACCAAAGTGTGAAAAATGCAGACATGGATGAATCCTATGGGGTAGTATGGGCAGAATGTGGGTAAAACATCATGAAAATGGGGGAATATGGCAAGGGTAAACCTTACATGGAGGCTCAAGGGGTATAAAAATATGCAAAAATCATCAGATTTTAATAGTTCCAACATACACAAAGTTAAAGAGTGTAACAAAAACATAAAAATTAAATCATCAACTAGATCTCTAGTCTAGCAATCAGGGTATAACCATAGAATAGTGGTTCCCCTCTATGTAGGAAGCATAGATGGCTCACTACTGTTGGCATCCCCATGCTCGTGAGTGCAAATCTCTGATGTGGCTGTTGCATTTGATCTAGTGACTTTGGTAGGGGGTGCATCTCTCCTATCAGGGGAAAACAACTCCTCCTCTATCTCATCGACATCCTCACTCATAGAATGTGACTCCTCCTTCTCTTCCTCATCCTCATCCTCATCCAAACCTAGAAATATGTCAGGCATACTATCTTCATCATTTGTATCTCCATCAACCTACTCATCATCCCTATCCTCTTTACGTCCTAGAAGAGGTTAGACATGGCCTGTAGGGTAGTGAATGGGAAAGACATGGGTTGGTCATGCTCTAATCCACCACTCATTGTAGGCCTAAGTAGTTCCTACGTCATCATCCTTGAACACTGGGGGCACGTTGTGGTCCTCGTCCTCTAAACCACTAATGTATACATCCTCAATCCAAAGACAATGACTGTCTCTAGGTCTGGAAGCACTTCGTGCTAATCATAGGTATTCCGGTCAGGCCTACAATGGTACCTAAACATGTCTGAACTGGTACATGGCACAATCATAGTAGAATGGTATAACTATGTAATCGTGTCTCCCTAGAAGAAATCAGTCCTATTGATGCATGCCTAGCTCATTTCTATCATGTGTCCATTGTGGAATCTTGAGATATTGTCTCCAACAGATATCATGTCCTCTTCTAGTCAATCAAATCTAATCTTCCAGTGCAGTAAATCTCCCTCCTACCATGCCCACCTCAATGCATAACTAAAGGCCCATGGGTAACTCATGGCCACTATGGTAGGAAATCCAGTGGACCTAGTACATGTGATGTGCTCAAAGCACCATACACGTAAGAGTGTACAATGTAATATGATGTCTAGCTCTTGGTATACAAATTGTCCCAAATTATAATATAGATGAGCAAACATACTGTGAACCCAAGCATAAATGGTCCTGTGCCCCTCCATGTCTTTGATGATATGAAAAATTCCACCATCTAAGTGTGTGCCTCATCTGTCTGGTACTAGAGTAAGTGTTGTAGTAGTGATCAAAATCTGTCGAAGTAGTAGTGAACAATTCCACCAACAATTGAACGTCGGATGGGTTGTTGTAAACATTATAGAATTTATCATCTCACATCTACCTATATGATCGCTCATCTACTAAGTGTACAACCTCACCTCATATAGGAATCTGCAAGATGCGGTGTATGTCCTCTAGGATGACAGTCATATCGCCAGTAGGAAGATGAAAGGTACATGTGTCAGCATCCCATCTCTCTACCAGGGCTATCTGTTTCATAGAAAATAGGGTTCACCAAAATGAATCGACAAGATGATGAACCACTAATTTGTACTATGAAACATATAATTGTGTGTATGATATGATGCAAATAATAATCACAAATTAATCCTAACTGTTATAACAACAAAAAAAGGGAGATTTTAAGAGGCTAAAACAATGTGTACCTTGCTGAAAAAGTGTTGCTTTGAGGTCACTGATGATTCATTCGCTCAAAGTGGTGAATGGGTCCCTGTGATGGTTTCTAAAAATAAATTTTGAGGCCTTGTTCCTTGATGTATGCACTCTCAAATCCCAGGTGACCAGCTACCGAAATTTTGAAATAAAATTTGTAGAGCTATTTTCGTGATCTTGCAATGTAGATGATAACTTTGCAACTTTTCAACTTTGAAAAATTATTTCAATCTTGTTCTCCACTTGATCTTCAACTTAGAGATGTGTAATCACACATCCAAGAGGAGAAAAAATTGTTGATTGTTAGGAATAGGGGTTTGCCTTGGTCAAACCCCATTTAGGTAATTAAACCTTTGATGAAATAATGAAACATGAACATGAAACATGAAATAATGATACCTTGGATGCAATCTTGGAATGTAAATCAACAATCTAACATGAAGTGGCCATGTAGAATGTAGATCTTGATCTTGAATTGGATATGAAACAATGTTTAACTTGGATCTTCAATGCTGCATCAATACACTAGCTCAACAATATGCATGATGCACTATGCCTTTGACACATGATGATATGATCTTTGAATGTTGCAATAAAACTTTGATAATCTTCCTTTGAATTCCTTTGAAATGCTCTATAATGCTCTTGTGAATGTACTCTTGATTGCTTATTAAGAGCTAGGATGAAACTACGTGAATTAACCTTATATTTATACTTAAGATTTAATCTTGAAATTCAAATAATCCAAGCCGACATCAGATCTAGGATTCAAAATCAATAAA
>VDFB02270651.1:374722212-374824770 GCA_007258455.2 Sequoia sempervirens
TGTGCATCACATTGAGACATGAGTCTCTACTTATATCTAAAATATTATAAAAAAATATTATCATTTTATTGTGGTTAGGGTGGTCAGATAGACACCTACTTCTTATTTTTTCCCTGAAATTTAAGTATTGTTGCATTGAAATTTCAACGTTTCACCAAATAGATTTTTTTTTATTTAAAACAAACCTAGTTGTTTAGAAACTACATTCAATTTGCTACAGATTCTATTCTCGCATATTTTTGAAATAATATAGATAACTTATTGAAATTTTTACGTCAAGTTTCCAAACTCTGATTTTTCTAATTTTTTTGCCAGTTAAGGGCCTATTTTTTCCATGATCACATACCCTTTATGGATACATGGAAAACTTGGATTATTTGAGCTAGGGTGGGGTTCTTCTTTCTCAATTTTTTCCCTTGTGTTAGATTTTTTTATTTTAGTAAATTATGTATAAAAATCATATATTAGTTTAATAGTCAAAGCCAAATTTGAGTATAGTCAAAGATAAATTTTAACAAATAAAACTACAATGTTTAAGATATTCAAAATAAATTTTAGGCAATGAAAAATGGAAAAAAAATAGACTTATGCATCAATATATAGTCAAAACTTCTCATTAACTAAATAAGAAAAGTCTATAACATTTTTTTCAAACCAAATAAATAATTTTTCTTAAATTCATTTAGTTAATAGATTTACTTATTATTAAAATTTTGATAAATTAAATAGGTATTTGGATAGTACACATATTTTATATATTAACAATTAACATCTCAATATTGATGTTATTAGAAAGTTGGTTGTTAGACGATAAAAATAAGATGTATAAGATGGTGAAAAAAATTAACCAGCAAGAATGTGATGATTAAGTAAAATGTAAGTAGTACATTAAAAATATCTAAAAACTAGTCAAAAAATAGAAAGAAAACACATTCCATACATCAATTCCAATAGTAAAAACTCCCTATATACTATATAAGAAAAAAAAAAAGAATAAAATTCATTTTCAAACCTAATACCTTTTTAACATACTCATTACACTTAGGAATTCATGTATTAAAATTATAATAATGTAAATAGTTAAAACTAAAAGAGGGGTCAAAAAAATTTCAAACCAAAATAAAGTAGTACAAAACAAGGGCATTACACACCCCTATCAATATCCACTTAGTGGTCCAAATTTTGAGACAAATCCAAGGGTAATTGACCCCTATCCACAATGTTCCAATTCTACAAATGATCATAATCACATTTGGCCAAACAATCCGCAACCCCATTCCATTCTCTAGGAATGTGACAAAAAGTAATAGATCCAAAGGAAGCACACAGATTAAAAGAATATATTTTATAATTACAACCAAATTCCAACTGACATTCTCTACATGTTGCCTCTTCAAAAAAGTCACCACCACCTGAGAATCAGATTCACAAATCATTTATTTTTACCCAAGAGTGCAACCATGCTCCACAACATATAAAATGGAAAGAGACTTCATCACATTGTTAGTATGCAAACCCTTATAAACAAAGAAGATAAACTCAACAGTCCTAGAACTATTCTGCCCAACACCCCCAATACCAGCATGACTAGGATTTCAATAAGAAGAACCATCTATGTTAATTTTCAACACACCTTGAGGAGGACACCAACACCCCTCCCTATTTATCTTCTGAAGAGGATGTCAACATTTATTTCTCACGATCTTCTCAACACCCTATGTAGCACTACTCTTAAGAGGATGGTTGAGATGAGGGTAAAAGCAAGAAGTTGAGTACATGAAGAGGGGAAATTTCGGACAACAAAATTTTTTTTGCAATAAACGCGTACGCATTTTTAAAAAATGCGTACGCGTTACGGAACGGGTACCCGAACCTAAATCCGAACACGTACGCACTCAGGAACGGGTACTTGAGACTAAAACGCGTACGCATTATGAAACGCGTACGCGTTACAAACGCATACGCGTTTTATAATGCGTACGCGTTACTAACGCATACGCGTTACTAATGCATATGCGTTTATAAACGCATATGCATTATTGAAAAGTATTTATTTTTTTAAATAAACTACTGGCTTTTCATTTTATCCACTGTTTTTGGTGAATCGAGAGAAGTCAAGCAAGAGCACGTATGCATTTAGAGGTTGTTGCTCGCTCCTCCCGTCAACACACTTGACCTCTGAGACCTCTAGGTTGGTTGATTTCTACCCTTTTTTGCTTTGTATCTTGTTTTTTTGTTTTATAATTAGAATTTAAATTTTTTTGTTTAATGCATTTTATTTCAATTTTTAATAGTTTTAAATTGTATTTAAAAAATAAATAACGTTAAATTATAAATTGAAAACTATATTTTATCTAAACCTAAATTGGACATAACTTAGAAATCTAAACCCTAAAACGTAAAACTAGAAACCTCTTAGAAACCTCTCTCCCCTTAGGTGAGCTAAAATTAGAAACCCTAATACAATTTTATCTCTAACCTTAACCCTAACCATAATTTTAACCCTAGCTCTAACCTTAACCATAACCCTAACCCCAAAACTAACTCTAGTTCTTACTCTTACCCTAACCTGAACCCTATCCTCAACCCTAACTCATGTTTTAACCTTAACCCCAATCGTAACTCTAATTTTTACCCTTTTCCTAACCATAACCCTAAACCTATGCCCAAAAAATAACTCTAATTTTAACCCAAACCTAACCCTAATTCTAACTCTAACCCTAACCTTAACCCCAATATTAAGCCTAACCCTCACCTTATCCCTAACCCTAACCCTAACCCTAATTATCTATAACCCTAACCCTAACTCCAATCTTAAGCCTAACCCTAAACTTATCCCTAACCCTAACCCCAACCCTAACTCTAATTTGTACACAAATTACAAACCATAGGTTCCAAGAGAGACACTTAAAACTTATAAAAAATAGGTATTGTAGGAGTCACTTGGATAATAATTCAATGTATCTTAATTACTATCCCTATATGGAATTTCTCATGATTGATTTATGAATTTTCATCCATTAACTATATATGGAAATAAATGGGGTTCCCTCCTCTAATCTCTAGTGATAGGAAAATATGGTGTCCAATCTATTCAAGTAAAATTAATGGATAAACAAGAATACCACTCTCAATCTTAGGATTTAATTAAATAGCTATCTTTTAATTTCTTTCCTTTTTACAAGCTCCAAAATAAACCTACATGTACAAACCTTTTTATCAATGCCACTTTAAAATTACATTCTTTATTATATAACACTAGTGGCCCCATAACTAGGGCACTCATAACATGTACTTAAATATTATAGTCATTTCCCTATTTTATTTTTGTAAGTCCAATGAGAAATAAGAAATATTTTAGGTATCATAAAATTTTATTGAAAAAAGGGTAAGGAGAAAAAGAGGAATTCTAAAAGAATTTTCAAATTCTAAATCAAGGCTAAAGGAGTCAAATGGGCTAATTCTAGGAAGTTGGTTGAATATTTAATCATAAAAAATCCCAAAAGGAGGGAAAAATCAACAAAAAAAAAGTAGAGCAACATGTGACACCCTTTTGAATTCCTAAAACCCCATGTTTTATAGGAAGATGAAGAAGAATTTGAAACCATTCCCCTCATCCCTTAGGAATAATCTATTAAGGAGAAACAATATAGATTAATAGAAAAATATTTGAATCAATGAAAATATATGAGAGAAGCCTTATCTTTTGAAAAATGTTTCAATATGGTAAGAAGTTCCATCTACAAGAAATGAGCAAGGAATATAGAAAGTGAAGAATAGGGAGATAAAAAGTAAGCTAAAAAACTTTATGCACCTAAGTTTGATTGTAGTGACAAGATTTTTCTCAGGCCCAGTTGGAGAAATTAGAGACTTACTTCACCCTCAACCCCATAACCCTAACCCTAACCCTAATTCTATCTCTAATCTTAACCCAAACCCTAATCTTAACCCTAACACTAATTTTCACCATAACCCTAATCCCCACCATAACTCCAATTCTTATTGTTACCCTATCCATAACCCTTAATCTAATTTTAACCCAAACACTAACCGTAACCCTAACTCAATCTCTAATCATAACCCTAACCTTAACCATAATTTTATCTCTAACCTTAACCCTAACCATAATTTTAACCCTAGCTCTAACCTTAACCATAACCCTAACCCCAAAACTAACTCTAGTTCTTACTCTTACCCTAACCTGAACCCTATCCTCAACCCTAACTCATGTTTTAACCTTAACCCCAATCGTAACTCTAATTTTTACCCTTTTCCTAACCATAACCCTAAACCTATGCCCAAAAAATAACTCTAATTTTAACCCAAACCTAACCCTAATTCTAACTCTAACTCTAACCCTAACCTTAACCCCAATATTAAGCCTAACCCTCACCTTATCCCTAACCCTAACCCTAACCCTAATTATCTATAACCCTAACCCTAACTCCAATCTTAAGCCTAACCCTAAACTTATCCCTAACCCTAACCCCAACCCTAACTCTAATTTGTACATGAATTACAAACCATAGGTTCCAAGAGAGACACTTAAAACTTATAAAAAAATAGGTATTGTAGGAGTCACTTGGATAATAATTCAATGTATCTTAATTACTATCCCTATATGGAATTTCTCATGATTGATTTATGAATTGTCTTCAATGATTTTCAATATTTTTCATCACTTGTTCTACTAACCTTCTATTTTTATTCAACTCTCATTTATAGTTCTTAAGTGACTATCGGTTTCTATTCAACTCTCATTTATAATATGAATTTTTAATGCTATGATTTTTTAATGTTATAAATTGAATTTTAATGTTATAAATGAAATATATTTTGAATTTGTGCATGTTCAATGTGATTTTTAAATAACTTTGAAATTGTGTGCATTATTTAATTAGTTTGTTGATATATATTTTTTAATTGTTTAACATGCAGTTGCCATATCATTTCTCATCCATGGATCCACTTTTCACTTTAGAGGATTTCATGCCTAATCCAGAAATTCCTATAGATCCTGGTGCACACCCCACCCCACCACATGAGGATATGCCTCACTCACCTCCGCATTCTCCACCACCTGAACCCCCACCCCCTCCTCCATTTGACCAAAATCAACTAAGAGACAATATTCGAGCCAACTTAGTTGTGATTCAAGGGAACATAGATCTCATAAAAAATGAGACTAGAATCCCTCCACATTTCGTACGGTTTGCATCTACGATGCAAACTATTGTCGATTCTGTTCGATCTATCGATGCGGACCTAGATAGGTTCCATCAATGGAGAGAAGAGAGGAGACAATTCTATGCAGATGGGTTGTCATATAAAGAAATCAATGACCTAAAAATCACTAAACAAGCTATGTGCCAATATTTTGTGAACCCCCAAACAAACGAACCAATACCATCCACAAAAAAAATAATTTCAATTTTATGGTGTAGGCACCCGCAGATAGCTGCAAATTTTTGGGAGAGATGGTGGATGGTGTTTGATACTCCACCACATGGAAATAGTGAGGTGCCCTTATATTTTTTGAGAAAGTTATGGGCTGAGTTTGAGTTGGGTAAAAAACCCAACTATTTTGATATGAGGTCATTTCAGGGAGCTGGGCGTGGCATGCCCCAACATAGACTAGGAGCACGTGTCGATCCTCAGTGACGTGCTCCAGTTGCGCCTCTTGTTCCTCCTCCTTCTCCTGGTATTCCTCCTGCATTTCAGCAGCAAACCATGTTATCTACACTAGGAGCATTGAGTTCACTTTCAGGACATCTCACTCAGCAGACTACACGCGCAGCCACTGAAGTGGCCAATACAGAGCATGGAGGCTCGGGCTATAGGGACACTCAGACATCCACTTCAGGTGAGGCATATGCATCTGGGGCGGGATCATACCTAAATTTACTATATTCTAAGGATTGTCCCACATAGGTATGTTCATCTTTTGAACTTAAATTTAATTCAAGTTTGAAATGTAAAAAATTTATGTAAATAATAACATCAAACTATATATATAATATAATATTAATTCAATAATTTTGTGTTTGGTGTATAGACACATGATGACGTGATTCCCGAAACTCAATATCATCATCGTGTGTATATGTCGAGTGCTATAGATTTGGGCTCACCTTTTCGACAGGTACTTGAACCAAAATATATTAAATAATTTGTGTGTCCATATATATATATATAATTTAATTTGAATTTGTACACATGTGTGAATTGATATATTATATCTAGATGCAGGGAAGTCATACTATTCCTAGTATTGACGAGCCACAAGTTACAGTGGTGAGCGCTCCTGAGACATCATCAGCTCAGGTGCGTGCTTTCAAAAGTTTGTTAAGTTTAAATTAAATACACATCATAGATCTAATTTAATTTTTACATTTACATACACATGTGAATGATCTATATGAACTGTTGTACATCTATATGTAGGGATTTGATGAGATAACCATGGCGGGCCGCGCACCTAAGACATCATTGACATCTATTCATGGGCAATCTCAGGTGCGTGATCATGAGGTCATATCATTCGAGGTTGTAAACTTTACTTTAAATCTCCTATACAATTTTTACGAACATTTTATATATATATATATATTCAAGGTTTTCACATATTGTTTGCTTTATATGAATATGCAGGATATAGTGGATCAGGCATTTGCATCTTCTCAACAGACAGTTATGTTACCTGTTGAAGAAAATGTGCCAGTTGATTCACATGACCATATGGTAATTTATGCATACTAGAAATCATTTTTAATATATTTAGTCGATATTTAATTAGTTTTTTTATCTAAAAGTTTATATTTTCAATTTTAAATATGTTTAATTATATCAAAATTTCTAAATAAATTTAAATCTAATTTCGAGTTTCTTGAACTCTTTTACAGCATGATGCAGGTACATCTAGTCAACGTGGAACAAAGAGGAGACTTGATTTGACCGATCAGCCTGAGAGTTAGATAGTTTTATATTTTATGGACTACAAACCTCTAGTTTCATTTCAATATATGTGTTGGACTTGACATATAAATTTTATGGACTATGTAGATCTCTAGTTTTATTTTGAACATGTTATTATCATATATGTGTGTTTATTTATATCAGTTGACTTTAATATGATGATTATATATGCAGTCAATTATGAGATCATGTTATGTTCATTTTCATAATTATATGCATTTATATACATATCTATATATTTATATTTTATCAAATTTTCAAGTAATACATGCACTATATAATAATTCTTATCTAGAATCAAATTTCATATATATATATATATAACTTATCAGATGGTTAGGTGACAAATTAAAACATTCCTTAAATAGTTTCTTAAATCATATTCATAATAAATTAAGGGCAAGTAATTCTAACTATTTTCCAATTACATAGCAAATATATGAATCAATAAACAAAAAACCATCTCCTTGTATGTATATTTAATGTATAATCTATACAATTGAATAATTATATAAAATGTGGTAAATAGAAGACACATGAAATATGTATAATCTATAGAATTTGAATAAGATATTTAAAAAGTGACATCGAACAAACATATATAATGTACATCAAGAAGTTTAATGTACAACTATATAACATGATGAAACATATATGTGCATGTAGATACAATTAAAGCTTATCAACTTTTAGGTGAATACCAAAAATTGATATTTACATAGTCTCCAGATAAAATAGTTTTTCAGTTCAACAATCACATTGTAGACCGACTTGATGAGAACTTGCAAAAATAATTAATGTAAGTAACTACAATTTTTACGAGTCATTTAAGTAAAAAATTCATGCAAGAAAAGAATTGCATATAGTAAATTCCATACAAATTCAAATGATGTTAG
Source organism: Sequoia sempervirens (assembly GCA_007258455.2). Classification (NCBI taxonomy): domain Eukaryota; kingdom Viridiplantae; phylum Streptophyta; class Pinopsida; order Cupressales; family Cupressaceae; genus Sequoia; species Sequoia sempervirens. The sequence continues at coordinate 374,730,084 of VDFB02270651.1, forward strand.
CCATAGGATGGATTAAGGGGACCTAAGAGGTTGGATTAAGGGATGAAAGAGTATACTAAGGGAGTTGATAAAATGAGCTAAAGTGATGTAAGAGGGTGGATTAAGGGGAGTTGAGAGAACGAGCTGAAAGGATGCAAGAGAGTGGATCAAGGGGACGCAAGAGGGCAGATTAACGGGACGGAGCAGAACGAGCTGGAAGGACGCAAAAGGCGGACTAAGGGGAGTCTCATAAAACGACAAAGCCGAATGAAGAGAGTGGATTAAGGGAGCTGGATAAAATGAGTTGAAGGATGTAAGAGGGTGGATTAAGGGGAGCTGAGAATGAGTTGAAAGGGATGTAAGAGTGGATTATGGATGGAAGGGTGGAAATGGAAGGGATGGAAGAGGGTGGACATGGAATGGAAGGAAGGTGGATTATGGAGGGTGGACATGGATAAATGGAAGTGGATGGGTGGACAGGAGAATGGAACTGACGTAAAGAGAGCGAACTGGAAGGGACGTCGAGGGCAGATCATGGTCACAGAACGAGCCGAAGCTGGACAAAAGGCGGATTAAGGAGTTCATAAAACGAGCTGCCGACGAAGAGCGGATTGCTGACGCAAGAGGGCAGATCATGGTCACCAGAAACGATTGAAATGGACGCAAGAGGCGGATTAAGGGAGTCCACAAAACGAGCTAAAAGGACGAAGAGAGTGGATTAAGGGGATGCAAGAGGGCGGATCGGAGCTGATAAACGAGCTAAAAAGTGGATGCAAGAGGGTGATTGGCGAGCTGATAATGAAATAAAGTGGATGCAAGAGGGCGGATTAAGGGAGCTGGAGAGAACGAATAAAAGGATGCAAGAGGGTGGATTAAGGGAGTTGATAGAATGAGTTAAAGTGATGCAAGAGGGTGGATTATGGGATGCAAGAGGGTGGATTAAGGGGATGCAAGAGGGTGGATTAAGGGGAGTTGATAGAATGAGTTAAACCCTAAACCCTAAACCCTAAAATGAGTTAAACTTACATAAGAGGGTGGATTAAGGGGATGCAAGAGGGTGGATTAAGGGGAGTTGATAGAATGAGTTAAACCCTAAACCCTAAACCCTAAAATGAGTTAAAGTGATGTAAGAGGGTGGATTAAGGGGAGTTGAGAGAATAAGTTAAAGTGATGCAAGAGGGTGGATTAAGGGGAGTTGATAGAATGAGTTAAACCATAAACCCTAAACCCTAAAATGAGTTAAAGTGGATTAAGGGGTGTTGAGAGAGTGACTTAAGGGGATGCAAGTGGATGGATTAAGGGTAGATATATGAGGATATTGATTGAGGGGTCCTAAGAGGATGAATTAAGAGGTGTTGAGAGAGTGACTTAAGTGGATGCAAGTGGACAAATTAAGGGTAGATATATGAGGGTATGGATTACGGGGTCCTAAGAGGATGGATTAATGGTAGTTGATAGAATGACTTAAGGGGCTGCAAAAGGATGGATTAATGGTACATAAGAGGATGACTTAAGGGGTTTTAAGAGAATGGCTTAAGGGGATATGAAATCAATTATAAAGTATCAATTAAATGTATCTAGAACTATATATAGTTACCTGTCTCTAGATTGAAATTCCATTGTAATATATGTGCATCTCCTCTCTTTTTTGTAAAGCATCTAATTTTGGGAGACCTGAAACAAAAAATGATATAAAACTTTAATTAGGAAATGATTAAAGACATATATATATATATATATATCAATTAAATATATATATGACTAGATATGCTTACCAATATTTATTTACTCTATTGTACCATCTGCATCCTCTCTTTTTTTTAATGCATCTATGATTGTCTCGTGATCATCCATTGAAATTGTCCATAAAACTTTATTAGCAGGCCTCCCTTGATATCTAACTAGTTTTATATTGGTTGCCAAAATCAAATGTGAATAATGCATAATCTTCTTGTGTCTTTCATAATCTTCAAATGCAAGCAAGCCATTCTTTCTCATCAAATATTTTTGAAGCCAGGTGCCAACAACAACCACTGAACCAGTTGGATACTCAAAGTTGTCATCATCTACTCTAGTATGTACCAACTTATGTTTTCTCTCAACACATCTAGCCAACCAGTACTTTGTCTGCTCTTCATTCCCTTGAGGTGCAACAACAGCATACACATGTCCTACAAAAATAAATACAAAATTCAATAAAAAGTGACTTATATTTAACTCATATAAACATGCATACATACAAAATTCAACTCAATAAATAATGTACCTTCTTGTACAAGATCTGAAACACGATCATAATCATCTGATGCGAACACTTGATTATCTTCAATTGTCATTTCATGTTGAACATGTGTCAATGTAGGCGTTAAAGCTCTTTGTTGCCATTGTTCGACCCATTCCATATTTTCACATGCCTGCCAATCACCTACAATACAAAATTGACAATAGCATGCCAACTCCCTTGTCCATATTTTCCATGTGTTTGCATTCGAACTCTTAAATGAATGCCATTTTGCACTTCCATTAATTGTTTCACAATCCTGTCGAGGAAAAATATCATTTTCTTCAACTAACCAAAAGAAGCGTCGAATTATTGATTTCTCACTTGTTCTTGTAGATAATTTGGTATTGCATTTCTCAATTTTGCAGCATCCTCAAATTTTAGTTGCTCTCTAGCAAGAGCTCTTTTTACACATGCACCCGCTCCATCGTGTTCTCCCTTACCATGACCAGCTTCAAAAAAACTCCATATGTGTTGGATATTATTTTCCTTATGAACTCTACATAGCCAATAAAACATTCTAGCATTTTTGAATTGACCCATGCAATTATCTGACCATATGAGATGTTCTAGCATTTGACTTCCTCTCTCTTTTAAATTTTTATTAAATATATCAAAACAATATTGTACAAACTCAGGATGAATGTAATCAATTATCACTTACATAAAAATGGTACTCTTTCAAAAAAATTCTATTATCTTCTGTACTATCTTCAGCATGTCTATAAACAATGTGAACAAATATAGCTACTTGCACTGAATTATAATATTGTGATTGGATTTCTTCTTGTGGAGCAAGAGTATAATTTTCAGCAAAATCAACAATTGACAATATAGTTCCAATTGGAAATGTATTTTTACATAAACGAAATTGATTATCAAGCCAATGAGCATTCTGAGAGTGTTGAACATATTTAGGTACAAACTTATCTTTAAATTCATTAATAAAAGCATGCACACTAACTTTTTCCACAATTAGCTCAACACGTTTTCCAATTTTACCATCTTTTAAAGAATACTCAATATTTTTAAATTTTTTACATCCACTAATTGTTTTCCAAATTCATCTAAACTACTTTCATGCATACATTCTCCTAATACCTGAAAAGTTACCACATCTATCGCATTCTCCAGAAATGCATCCTTTTAAAAAAATGAGTTTCCATTTAAAGAGGGATTACAAAACAAACTTGCTATAAAATCTTTGATTCTTTCAGGTGGCATAGTAATACCACAAATATCCTGCATAATTTGGTTAGCATGCAAAGTGCATCGTATATATCGAAATATATCATAATAATAATGAAATTGTACATGAGTCTTACAACAACAAGAGATTCGTTTCTTGTTAATTCTAACATACCAAAGTTTACACTTTTCAAATGATCTTTGACTTATGCTAATATTCAATGGTAAGATTGAAGCATCTAATTTTTTTTTATATAATTCAGTTTGAGTCATATCTACGAGATGCTTTGGATGAGGTTCACGAATTTTGGAACCCGCCCTTAATTTCAAGACATCTCTAATGTTAGGTGATACTCTTGTATTATCACACCAAAATTTTTCGATTAAAGATTTAATTTCATTAGTTAATTTCATGTATGATCTTGAGAGTCTACCACTAAAACTCCAACATTGATTAATAGGATCTTTTTCAATACTTTCTCTTCTTTTAGCAGCTCTTATCAAAGTTCTAGGATTTAAGTTTATACATTTACTAATCTTACTTAACATTCTTTTATTTGAAGCTGTTTTATCAACTAGAGCAGTTGTTATTGCACGGCGAGCCGCATTCTTATCTTTTGATCGACTTTTCTTACCAATAACATCAATAGCATTAGCAACACTAGATATGACTTGTTCTACTGAATCATCTTTCTTTTTTGGTTTTACAAAAACACCTAATTTTTTCATCACTTTTCTCATTTTAAACATTCTCATCAATTGCACCATGAGTTGACATTGAATCCTAATTTCTTTCTATAAAAAAACATTTTATATATTTTATTTCCATAATTTCTAATTTGTCTTGAAGAAACTTTACCACGAAGGTTATTTAACACATTTGTTTCAATTGTTAAAAAAATATTTTCACCTTCATCCATAGATGGAGTTTCATTTTCATTCACACAAGGGGTTTCATTTTCATTTTCAAATGTAAAAGGGATTTCATTCTCATTTTCATCAATATTAGGGCTTTCATTCTCATTTACATTCTCATAAGATATAATTTCATCATTTTCTTGTTTCTGTATTGTTTCAACCCTAGTATTATTAATCTCATCAATTGTGTATCCAGCTTCTTCTAAACAAGCAATATCAATATTATAAAAACTTGGGTTTGAAGACATACCTAGATAGATTGTTTGAATAGGTACATTTTCCATATCATTGGGAGGTGGATTTGAAGACACACCCGAAGTTATTTGCATATCATTCAAAGTTGAAGTTGAAGGCACATTTGGGTTTGTCTCCATAGTTGCATTTTCTTCCATATTCACCATCTCCACATTTGCATCATCTACATTGATTTCATCATTCATGGCTTCCTCTTTGACATTCTTAGAACTAGATGCTTCCAAATCTTTCATTTGATGAATCCTTTGTCTCATTTCCCTTTGTCTTTTTGCCTCCTTATCTTTATTTGCTTGAATTTCTTCGGGTGTCATTACCTTCCTACATATTTTTCTTTGTCTTTTCTTATCACCCATGGTTACTGAACCCTCTTTGATGACAAAAACAATAATTCAAGAAACCTATTTTAAAATTGCCACCTCCTTCAAATATTCAAATAAAACTATGTACTATGAATATTATTTTTTCTATAAACTCTAAAGTATAAAATCATCATGAGTACATCCAAAAATTCACTTTTTCCAAATCTTCTTGTAAAAAGTTCTTGCACTTGATTCCACTTCAGAAAATTTAACTTGCACTTTTACTCTTCCAACAATTTGAATAGAATATGCCCTGCACAAGAAAAATTTGCAATAAAAAACGCAGAAAATGACACTTTCGGTCCGTACTACAGAAAAAGAATGTTGCAGGAAAATCGTGTTTTAACAGTATTTTTCAAATTAGGAAAAAACGGCTATTATACAAACGCATACGCGTTATGAAATGTGTACGCGTTATATTTTTAAAAACGCGTACGCGTTACTTTCTGCCAACGGGCAAAACATAATGCGTATGCGTTATGAAATGCGTACGCGTTTCATTTAAATAACGCATACGTGTTTCTATAAGGCATACACATTATTTAAAAGTTGATCTCCCAAACCAAATCTAGCCCCAGTTTTAGGCTTGGGAAAGACTTGGCAATCTGAGCCTTAGCTTTTGACCTGCAACTAAAAAACTAAGGCAAACTGAAAAAAAATGTCCAACTTTGACAACATAGATGATGAACTTTTTTTCTGAATTAGTCTATAAAATTAAAACCCATTAGAGAACACAATGTCTACTTTCTAGATATATATATTTTGTTAAAATTGGATTAAGTTTGTTATTTTTTAATTAATTTCTAAGCAATCTAGGCCTTAAACTTGAAAGATCAGGTTTTTTTGGTTTTTTAATAACTTTGTATTGGTTAAGTTTCTTGTAAAAAAAATTATATGGTCCCAAACTTCAGACAATTCTCTACACAATGAAAAAAAAAAGTCAAAAAATGTTTTGTTTAGGTCCAATTATGTTGTCCGTACACGTTGATTTGAAAAAACATCAATTAAGGCCAATAAAAAATTAATTAAAAAAAATATATTCAACCAAAAATTACAAAAAAAAATCCAGCCCAAACTTCATGTTGTTAGCTCTCTTTTCCTAAAAGGAATTAGCAAAATAATTTTATTTGGGTCAAAAAGTGTTGTCCGTACACCTGCTTGGTATGGTTAAAAAATAGGGACTTTTAAAAAGTGGTTTTTATAGATATGTATCAAAATTTAATTTCTATAAACTGGGTATTTTAATAATTTACATATTTGGAAAATAGATTCAAAATTCTAAATTTCATATTACTGACATTTTTTAAGATTCATTGTGGAAGTGCCTCAAATTTTCAGTCCAAGTGTGACAAATTCTGAAAAACATAAAAAACATTTCCACTTTTTGAGTTTTTTGTGTACCCAACTTCTTGCATCAACCCATGAGTGTAATAAGAAACATCTCTCAGATCCACACCTTCAACTAAGTCACACTTAGATGAAATAGTTTCTCCCAAAGAATGAAGAATTTTTCACCACAAATGTTGGACAACCAACTTCACATCTTGAAAAATCCTATGATTTCTCTCTATCTAGATATTCTAGATAATAAAGGTCAGTCCAAAAGCCCAAGTAACTTGAAGAAAAGAAGTTTTAAAAGGGGCCTTCCCCAACCAAGAAAAGAACTTAGCTAAAGAAGAGACATGCTAGCAAGCTTGATTCCACACACCCCACCATAAATTCCATAGCTCCCTAGAGAAGGAACATTGGAAGAAGAGATGAGAGACAATCTCCTCACTACTACAACACAATACACACATTGACGGACCTTGGAGCTCTCACTTGCACAAGTTATCCCAAGTAAGACACCATTTTTGGACCACTAGCCATAGAAAAAAATTGCACTTGGGCCAAGAATTTTTTTTCCAGACATGCTTCCACCAAGGGACCTTAGTATCTCCAAACATCTGCCTAACCAACTCTTCATAACCCATTGAAATAGAGTACTTACTAGATAAATCACTGTTATTCCTAGCCAAGACATCAAAATTTGATATGTTTTTCCTCTTAAGAGACATCACTAAACCAATATATCCCAAAAATATTATTATTCCTAACCTAAAAATTGATGGCATCACTAGATGGGTCTCACAAGATTCAAATTGAAAAATAGAACTCTTGAGACCTTAAAATTGAAGTAAAATGATGGGTTTTGTAATGTTACATTCACTACTACTGTAAGAAAAAGCTATCATTACTTGGGGAAAATTAAAAGGATTTTTTGTACATTGACCAAAAGGAAAATTAGAGGTTTAGATAGAATAGCTAAAGATAATTTATATTGCAAGAATTTTCCTATCAAAGATTGATGATTTTTTTCTTGTAGTAATCTTAAGGGGCATCTTCAATTTGTTGTAGCCCAAAGGAATTAGATGGCTAGAAAAAATATGATGCCCTTAGTAGTATCTATGAGCCTACCAATATTTTTTATCACTATCAATCTCATGTTATGGCATGCAAATAAAAATATGGTACTCTTAAGAGCCTAACACAAAAGCGAACTAAAAATTTATATCTCATTTTGTTCAATGCCACTATGAACAAACCATCTAAATTTTCAAGAAAAGAGGAGAGGAGTTTTTGGATTAATGTAATGGTCAACTATAGGTTTAGATGAAACATTTGTAGGCCCCATAAATTGTAATAATGTTTCTTCAAATTTTGCAACAATATTCTAATCAAAGTTTCATATTTTTTGGCTCTTAGGGCTCTGAAGAGATATCATTGTATTTATGTAGTCCATAAGGATTGGGATTCTTAGGAAATCGAAAACTTCCTCTAGTATCATAAAATTTCCAACCCAAATATTTTGTTTCTATTGGTTTGGTATCACAAGTTGTAGATTAAGTGCACCAAGATGGTGCACAAAAAGGGGGTGAAAATTTGACACCTTTTTCTCCTAAAATCAGAAAAAACTTGTACTTGGAGGAGCAATTTGAGATTCTTGCACTCAAATTTTGAAGATATAAAAACAACAAGAATTTTAGTACTCTAAATCTAGTATCTAAACTTTTATTTTTCAAAAATAGATAATATTAAGAGGATCAAATTCTTCACAAACACAAAAGCATTCATATCTTTTTTAGCAAAACATAACATAGTGTTTGGTGTGTACCCCTCTATTTTTGGTTGCATTTAGTATTTTCAAAAACCCACTAGTAGAAATATAGTTAGGAGTGAGTACTAGAAGTTGTATATATTTTGTAATTTTTTACTGTTTTTTTTTATGATTTTTCATAGTGGATGCATATTGAAAATCACATTAGTGAGCATACGAGTCACATAACTTGCACCAAAATAATAAAAAACCTATTTTTTTCCAATGTGTAAAGAATGAAGTGTAGAACAATACTATATTTTTTTTTTCAAATTTGGACAAGTAGGTCAAAATTTATTAAAAAATGTTAATGCATATGTCTTCAATAACTATGGAAACATTAGTGAAAGAAATTTTTAAAAAATGTTAATGTGGTTTGAATCTATTAAAAAACTATATGATTAGAAAGCTTAGAAGATGTGTGAAATTATAGTGGTAATTTTACTAATATTTGATTTATAATGTGTAAACCTAATGATGAGAAAGTTGAGAAATGAGAATGGAGGAAAAAATCATGTCAAAATGAGGCAAATGAACTATCCAAGCCTAAAGCTTGTCAACCACACCTCGGGCTTGTCATCCAATCCTAAGGCTTGTAATCCAAGCCTAAGTACACACCAAAAAAATGTACATGTTTAGTACAAGATAAAACATGCACATGTTTAGTACAAGATAAAACACGTACATGTTTAGTACAAAATAAAACACATACATGTTTTGTGCAAGTAAAAAACTATGTGTTTTGTGCAGGCCAAAATGCACTCATGTTTTGTGTGGTACAAAACACACTCATGTTTTGTGTGGTATAGAATGTGATCATGTTTTATGTTGTACAAAATAGGTTCATGTTTTGTGTGGTACAGAACATGCTTGTGTTCAATGGGGCCCAAAACATGCTCATGTTGTGTGCGGGCCAAAACATGCTCATGTTGTGTGTGGGCCAAAACATGCTCATGTTGTGTGCGGGCCAAAACATGCTCATGTTGTGTGCGGGCCAAAACATGCTCATGTTTTGTGTGGGCCAAAACATGCTCATGTTCTATGTGGACCAAAACATGCTCTTGTTCGGTCTGGTCTAGAAAATGCTCCTAAACAAACTCATGTTTTATGCAGACTAGAATACGCTCCTATTCTGTGGGATAGAACACACTCCTATCTTGTGTGGACTAGAACATGCTCGTGGTTTGTGCAGGCCAAAACACACTTGTGTATTGTGTGGGCCAAAACACATTGGTATGTTGTAAAATCAAAAACACGCTTGTATTTTATAAAATCCAAAACATTCTTGTGTTTTGGCTTATAATAAAAGTGTCATGTTATTGAATCTAACTTTCTATCTCTCTCCCTCTACCTCTATCTCTAACTATCTCTACATATCTCTTTATCAATATTCCTCTCTTTGTGCATCCATCCCTCCCTACAAAATTTGTATATCCCTCTCTCTCCATCCAAATTCATGTATCTCTCCCTATCTCTCCCTCTCTACGACCTCCCCTTTGTACTCTTATTCTCAAATTTCTCTATCTCCCTACCTCTCCCTCCCTGTGTCCTCCCCTTTGTGCTCTTATTCTCAAATTTCTCTCTCCCTCTCTCTCTCTCTCTCTCCCTATATACCTCCTTTATTTTCTACTCATATTCTCCCATCTATCTCTTTGTCTCTATGTACCTAACTCTCCTAATCTCTATCTCTTCTTTCTCCCTAACTCTCTCTACCTCTCTATCTCTCTCTTTATATATGTATATATATATATATATACTCAAATTCACTCATGCTTCTAGGAAGAAAATATCTCCCCATACTCAAAAAGCTATCTTCATAGAAGCAAGTGTGTTATAACGTGATCGTGTTCCTATGAAGATAAAAATCATGTTTGTATCTCTCTCCATATTTATTTCCCTCCATCTATTTATCTCTCCCTCCCTATCTCACTCCTCTATCTATCTCTCTAATGTGCTCACATTTCTATGAAGAATTTAGTGTTGAGGGTTTAGCATTGATGGTTGAGAGTATATTATTTAGGGTTGAAGGTATAACTTTTATTGTTAATTATTAATATGAATATTTAGGGTTTAGTGCATAGGGTTCAAGGTGTATCTCCTAGTGTTTAGGGTTTAGGGTGTAAGTTTTATAGTTGATGATAGAGGGTTGATGGTCTACCCACCTTTCGATATATCATCTCACATCTCCCCCCTCTCTACTCTACTCCCCATCTCTATTGTTCTCTATCTCACTACTCTTTCTCCCCTAGATATACCTCTCTTTATTTAACCTATCTCTCCCTCACCACTACGTGTAGCTTGTTTCTCTTCTCGCATAAAACTCTTCAAGAATTAGAGATTTTCATGAAGTTTCATCATTTTCAATGTTTAATTCTTTATAACTCTAATAAAATTACCAAAAACTCTAGAATTAACCAATATATAATATGAAAGCATATAACAATAAAATAATAATTAACATTTCAACACTAAAAACATGAAAATTCCCTTGTTATGTTATATGTATCATTGTGCATGACATGACTCTTTCTATATATGTTTCCATTCAAAGCAATACCCCTATATCCTCAAGTCTATACATTAAACCATCAACCCTAAACCCTCAACCCAATACTTAGTCCATAATCCCTTAAACCTCAACCCTGTACATTAAACCCTAAATCCTACAAACTCAACCCTCATCCCTATACCGTGTATGCTAAACCCTCAACCCTATACCTTAAACCCGAAACCCTACACCCACAACCCTAATCCCTATACCCTATACCCTCAATCCTCAAACATATACCTTAAACCTAAAACCTACAACATCAACCCTCATTCTAATACCCTATACCCTCAACCCAATGCTTAATCCATAACCCCTTAGCCCTAAACCCTATACCTTAAACTCTAAACCCTACACCCTCAACCCAATACTTAACCCATATTCATTAGTCGTAATCATCAGTTCCTCTTGTTTCTCTTTCACTTCCTCCTCCATATGCATGTGTGATTTTTTCTATGGTCATCATTTTCCAAGCAATACCTTCCACACCCTCCTCTACAACTGATACTATCATTTCAACCATTTTGCAACCTCCTTTTTGGAACCTTACAAATACATCCACCTCCGCACTTGCTACCACAATCATTTCATCAACTGTGTAGGCTCTTATTCCTAATCCATCATCCATGTAGATTCCCTCACCCCCACCTTTCACTATGTTGGCAGTTCCTCCATTTGTCACTACACCATTAGTCTCTCCAAGCACCCCACACCTTGCATAAGCATTGCAAGGAATCTTTCCTTTCTCCCTTATAACCCTAAGCTTTCCAATAATTTCTCATTAAGAGAATAAATAGGGATCTCCCTTATTCCTATCCCTTATGGTCTACCTATTAGCATCACATTTTTTGGACAATATATTCAGTCTCCTTTGGAGTATCAAGATCAAATAGATCAATCAAGGAAATATTGGGAGGATGGGAGGAAAAAGAGGAAAGGAAAAGAAGCTATAGCTTCAGTTTCCCCAAAAATGGATTTAAATTTTGATTAAAAGAAGTAGATTTTGATTATTGCAACAATGGATCCTCTACTCTACAAGCTTGAGGGCTAGATGCAATATGGAGACTATGATATCTAGGCAATAGGACTTAACCTCAATAACACTCATCCACACAAAAAGCTAGTTTTGATTGAGGAAACATAGAAGGTAGTAACAATTAACTACCTCAAACACAACTGGAACTTTAAGAAAAAGGAAGAATAATTGAATAATTTTATGACCATAGTGGACAAGCTAAAGGTAGAGGTTGATGGGAAATATGTAGATATTTCCCACCTAAGGAAAGAGTTGCAAGGAAAAAATTTGGTTACCCTCCAAGCAAAGAAATCAGATAAGGGTAAGCTTCAAACCAAGCTAAGTGATGCATTAGACTAAATTGATGTGGATAAGAGAGAGGAGGACCTAAAATCTAAATTGCAAGCTGAAGAACAAGAATTGGTGCAAGCACATAAGAACCTCTTCAATGTCATAAGTCAGAAGGAACACTTACATCAAAACATAGTAAATGGGGACATATTCCAAAAGGAGTTAGCCAATGCCATATCATTGGGTTTCACTGAAAAGAGGGAAAAGGATTTGGTAGAGAAACAACTCCATGCAAAAATGTAGGAGGTGGCTAAAATCTAACAAGAGCTCTTTGATAATTTGGGGATAAAGGTGCAAATCTAGCAAGAGCTACAATAGAAGGAAGATCAATTACAAGATGAGTTCCATGAAACTCATGTTTTGATGGATTCAGAGAAGTAGGCTAAAGAGACTGCAAAGTTTTCCCTATAGGCATGAGATCAAGAGCTAGGGTATGTGCAGGATCATGATGGGCCAAAAAGTGGCGATATGATGGGTATGTGTAGGGTATGTGGCTGACAAATTTTTTTTACCCAAAATTGATGACTTGAAAAGGGTTTTTAAAGGATATTCTCAACTTTCCAACAATATAAATTATGCTTTACTTTGAATTTAATAAATAATTATTATTCATTTTCTATTTAAATTACGGCTAAATTCCTAATTGATAGGCTGACTGAAAAACATCTATAGCTTTCAAATGGTATCACATTTTTTGAATCCAAAACATGCATCACATTCTATGCTTCACATATTATAGGATTAAAAAAAAAATGAATTTTATGAAGTTCTGACCAAGTTAAGGTGGTTAGACATACGAGTTTTTATATTTTTTAAAATTTGTAATGAAAAATTCATAATTAATTATCTACCTAGAAAAAAATTACAAAAAAATATGCATCACATCTAGACATGAGTCTTCTACTTATATCTAAATTCTTATAATTTGTTTTTATCATTTTATTGTGGTTAGGGTGTTCAGACAGACACCTACTTCTTATTTTTTCCCTGAAATTTAAGTACTACTGCATTGAAATTTTAAATTTTCACTAAATAGATTTTAACTTTTTTTAAATAAACCTAGTAGTTTAGAAACTACATTCAATTTTCTATAGATTCTATTGTTACATATTTTTGAAATAATATAGATAACTTATTCAATTTTTTATGTCAAGTTGCCTAACTCTTATTTTTCTAAATTTTTTGCCACAAGGGATTTTTTTTCCATGATGATCCTACACATACCCGCTAGCATAATTGCACTTTGAGAATTCAAATTCTTTAGAGATGGTTAATAAATTGTAGGAAGAGATCAAAAGAGGATTTGTTGATACAACAATTGCATAGTGCAATAATAGATTCATCACAAGTAAATTTTCTCCCTCTTTTGCAAAAATTGTATATATCATATTAGGAGAAATTAAAAGTTGTAGCATATCTATGGCCAACCCTAAAATTTATGTCAACTGCATAGGAATTGGGTGCAAGGGTCGACCATTTTGTCAAAAAAGTTTAAGATTCTATCACTCCCAAGGGTGTGGAGTCAGATATTTTAATTTAAAGAAATTGTACAAGGTAGCAGATGATGCCTTAACAACTTTGGGGTTTGGGAATAGAAGATTGACTCCAAAGAAAGCCAATAAATTCATTAATTGCAGTAAGGCAGGGCTCCCAAAAGGGTGAAGAGTGCCACCATGCCCTGGAGCTCAAAGTGAAGGAAATGAAAGGAAATTTTGAGAAGTTAGTCCACTTGGGACTTCCTTCCCCTTTTCTGTTGGATAGAATAGTTTTGGTTGAGGACCAAATAAAACAATTATTGGAAGGAAAATAATAGGATCAGTCGGTCTTCCAGGCCCTAAGTTCATCATCGAGTGCCTCAAAAATTGATAATATTTTGCATCTTCTTCTACAACTTAATTTTCATATGAAATAAACATCAGTATTGAGTGATCTCTTTCAAAGAAATGATTGATTTGGATTAAGAATTTAATGATTTTCAAGAATAGGTTTAATGATTTGGATCAAGCATTTAATAAAAAAAAAATCTTATTTTTTATGCATAACTAGAGTTTTGGGTTCTTACCTCAGTAGGTAGAGGCCCCCATGAAAGTCACCAAGATTGTAGATTAATCTTCGATAGGTCGAGGTCAAGCCCTCTCATTGTAATTTCTCTTTCATTGGAATTTATTCATATTTTGGAATACTCTTTAGCCTTTTCTTTTAGTTCTGGCCTCATTCCATATAAATTCATGGACTTTAATATTTTTTGTATATCAACTCACTTTGAGTGAGCCACGTGTCAACATGGTGTAGTTTCTAGCAATATTCTAAACCACTATTCTTGCAAAGGAAGGTGAAGGTGCCACATGGTGGCCCTATGTGATATCTCTAAAGGCTTTTATTCTTTAAGGTGTTTGCAGTGAAGAGCACCATGTGTTGACACCACAGAGATTTTTGATGTCTAGAAGAGGGAAAGCCTTGGTAAATATTATCATGTTGAAGCTTGAGGATGTACATGCCAGTTCCACTTAAGAGCCCACTTGTCCAAGTAGTTACAAAAGAATGATCAAATATCCAAGTGTCAACATAGTTGCACAATTAGGAGCATGATATTTTTCAAAGAATTATTGAAACAATCTCCATGATAATTATCTACAAGTGAGTGGTGGGAATCCTTTAAGTTGCATTCTTTTCTTGGGGAGTTTCCTCTATATAAGCCTATGGGGGTTTTATTAAAAAGTATTATTCACCATCTTTGTAAAAAGATACTTAGAGAATATCAATCAAAAGGAAAACATTATTGTATAGACATTGTATCTAAGGGTTATTTTTAGGTCAAATTAAATGTTAGCAAAGATTAAGAAACCCAAAGACATTACAAAGTACAAAGGAAATAAACAAAAAAGAGATTATACCAGCTAACTGCTGAGACCTCCATGATTCACCTTTTTAACACCTTCTAACTTGTTGGTTGACGTATTGCCCTCAGATCGAACATGCAAGCAATCTAGAAATAAATGTCTAAGTCCTACACCAAGCTTTGAAGGATTTGATCAAATTCTATGTCTATGCCTAAATGATTAAAAATGCCTATGCCTAAATATGCCAATAAATACTACGATGCCTGCAAAAATGCCTAAGTATGTCAGTGCATACTCCAAAAATGAGCACAAAATAGCATTTTATAGAAAATGACATTTTAAATGGATGGACAAGATTGACTTTTGACAGAGACCTAAAATCAGAGGCCTAGATTAAATATGATAATCCCTAATCAGGGTTAGGGAAAAATCCTTAAGTGAGCAATAGAGATTTCATCCAAGAAGATCAAATCGGCGATGGAGAATAAATGAGATAATTAATTCAAAAATAAAGATTTTTTAAAATCAGGAAGATAAGAGTTGAACTGAAGATCAGATTTGGAAAATCAATAATCTACCCGATTACTTGATTTTTGGAAGAAAGTTACCAATTTGAATTAAATTAATTCAAAATATGGATTTTGTGAAATAATAAATAATTGATTTTTAGATTATTTACCAAAATAGACTGCCAGTTAAGAATGTGATGACATTTTAAATAATTTAATTTATTTAAAATGAGAGGAATATTAATTTTGACAATTAAATAATTAGAGATAATTATTTAATTTAGCATATAAGATTAATTAATTAAATAAGTTAATCAATTCATTTAATTATGACAATTAGTGACATTAAATAAATAAATAAAACTTATTTATTTAGTAATCAAGAAGAAGTGACTGAAGAAGGGTAATTAAATAAATTAAGAAATTTATTTAATTAAGGGAAGCCATAGACAATTAATGACATATTTAATAAATAAATAAAATTTATTTATTTAATAATCATGACGAATAAAAGGACTTGAATTAATTAAATAATTATGAATTATTTAATCCATAGTGGAATGTGGACCAAAGACATAATTAAATGTCATAATTATGCTAGGATGAAAATTGGTAAAAATAGAGCTTGTAGGCCTAGGTCATTTTTAAGTGTCTACATTTTGCCCCTCTTTGTCATAATGTAGCATGTCGCATTGTGAGAAAGACAATAAGTCATAGCCATGCCCCAGGGAAGGTGTAGAGTATCAATGCCCCCTCGGGAAATTTTTCAAATTTTGGGTTGGCAACATAAAAATTTGGAAAGGGTCCCGATAAGTCAATTTGATGACTAGAAAAACAATGGCACAAATGATTTCGGATTATGACATGTTTAAGGCAGCCAACATGGTGGTCAAAGTTGGTCAAATGAGCCACTAGTAATGACCTAGTTGACAAATGTCATTTTGACTTTATAAATAGGTTGACAAAGGGGTAAAAGTCAATTCATTCTTACTATTTACATTGCAAATTTCAAGAGCGCAGAGTGAAAAGGAGTGCGGCAAGGATGGTGATTCTAGTGATAAAGCATCGTGGCTAGATCATGTGGACTTTCAAGTGGCTAGAGGGCTCAGAGCTAGCAGTATGTACCCCTATTGTACTTTGTAATTTTTTCATTTTGCGTGCCAAAACTAGGTTTGTAGGGGCAATAATGAATGCACCGCGATGCATATGCATTCACGTAAGCTGCATTCACTTTCACATTCAATGCATTTGATGCGTCACGACACAAGTGCAATGGTAAATTAGGAGAAGCCAAGGTTTTGCGCCACATTTTCCAAAAACTGTGATGCATTCGCCTTTTCGAGTCACATTTAAAGGATGGAATGTTGCATTCATCATTTTGTGATGCAATTGCATGTTTAAGTGACACATTCAATTGGAATGATGCAAGTGTCAAATTCTATGACATAAATGCTCTGATGCAATGCAATTGAGCAACCAAACGATGCAATTGTCATGTTGCAACATATTTGAAGTACGAAACAACGCATTTGATGTTTTGTGATGCATGTGCAGTTAATGCAATGCATTTGACTTTGACTTTTTCTAGGGCTGATTTTGATGTTTGTGAAACCTTAAATGCTTTTGATAATACTAACAATTGTGCAGAAGGTACTGACACATTGTTTGACTTTGTGTAGAGGCAGCTTGCCCCGATATACACATGAGAGAGTAGGTCGACGACCTTCAAATTTGCTAATTAGCTGAGCCTGTGAGAGTGGTGACGATTGATGGCCCTTGGTTTGTACTATGTTGCCTATATGCCTGCCATTCAGGCAAATAGGTCACTATTGTCTGCATTATATGAGCATTGGCATTCTGAGACCAGTTCCTTCCACCTGCCGATAGGTGAGGTGACTGTTACTCTAGAGGACATGTATCGCATTCTACGAGTGTCAATTCGAGAAGAGCGGATTGTCTACGACCCTTGCCATGGCGAACAGAATTTTTGGGCATACTACCGAGATGAGGGTGCAAGAATCAACATCTAAGGATACAAGATCTGATGGGAGTTCATGGCGGAGCACTATGCTCATTTTGATGCCTTCCTAGCAACACTCATTGGTGGTATTTTGATTCCTGACCATCAGGGAGATGGGTTCCCTGTTGGCTGGGGAGACGTCTTAGTTAGGATGAGACGTGACATCATCATTTATGCCTGGGGCCCGTGTTTATTGGGAACATTCTACCATCAGTTCCATGAAGTTGTTTACTAGAGAGTAGAGAGTATCTCCTATGGGACTACCTTGATGATGATTTGGGCTTGGGAGCACATAGCCATATTTCGTCTGCCCATTCAGAGACCACAACTAGCTGAGGGGATGCCCTACGTCTATTATTATGCCAATGCCTTACAACAGATGTAAATGGGCGAGATAGGTTGGTGGCGGCATTAGATTGACATGATGGTGTCCTTTATCTGGCGACCATACAAAGACTGTGAGCAGTGGGACGATGAGGATGACCACCTGAGCTTATGCAGATAGTACCGCTACTTGATTGGCAGGACGGTGCAGTGTTTGTTGATTATAGAGATGTATCTACTGCAGCGTGCCCTCAAACAATTTGGAGAGCAGCAAGTGTACCTGCAGGGACAACTGAATACGTGCGGTCTTTTAGAGAATATGCTTAGGGCCCAACCATACCAGTAGCCTTCGTAGAGTAACAAATTGATGGGATAGGAGCCTAGCCATGGGGATGGAGAGGTGGGATAGCCGATCCTGAGACTACAACAGACTATGATCTATGGTGGTAGGCACATATACCAGTGCCATTGATAGATCTTGATGGGCCAGCACCTGTGGATAGTCGGTCAGTGATACCTCATGTGTCGAGACCCAAGTGAGGAGTTAGGGACGGTGACAGGGGTAGAGGCTGGGGGAGGGATGGAGGCAGGGATGGAGGAAGGGATAGAGGTAGGGGGAGAGATGGAGGCAAGGATGTGGGCAGAGATGGAGGCTAGGGTGGAGATGATGGAGATGATGGGGGAGATGGCCAGAGCTAGAGGAGAGATGGTTAGGGACAAGGCTGGAGGGTGCGCCAACATGTGGCGAGGGTAGCACTAGATGTTATCCCTGAGATGGCCAAGGAGAGAGACAGAGAGGAAGATGTGGCTGAGGAGGAGGTGGAGGTGGAGAGATGGGAGTAGGATGTGGCTGAGGCAGAGGTGGAGGTGGAAAGATAGGAGGAGGATGTGGAGGTAACAGAGGTCAGACAGGAGGAGGGGAGACAGGAGGAGGATGTGGAGGTGGTGGAGGCTAGCCAGGAGGAGAATGTGCCTCGAGATGAGGGAGTTGGTAGAGAGGATGTGGCCGAGGATGATGATGATGAGGATGATGCCATGGTTGAGGTTGAGAGACTCCTTAGATGGCAGATGGTGGAGGGAGAGGAGGAGATACCGTCCTCCTTGAGATTGCCCTAGGATTCCATGATAGATCAGAGGGTGGCCGATTTATAGAGGAGACTAGATGAGAGCATGGCACAGGTCAGAGCTAGAGGTGGCTTGGGTAGAGCGGGATTAGGTAGTGATCCGCCAGCAAGACTTAGCTCAATGGTGTGTCAAGTTTGCAAAGTTATGCATAGGACCATCTGGGGATATGGCTCATGAGCTGGCCAGGGTG
The DNA here is from genome assembly GCA_007258455.2 of Sequoia sempervirens. Lineage (NCBI taxonomy): Eukaryota > Viridiplantae > Streptophyta > Pinopsida > Cupressales > Cupressaceae > Sequoia > Sequoia sempervirens. Next base: position 374,749,122 of record VDFB02270651.1, read on the forward strand.
AGCACGAGATTGGGTCAGTACAGGACATTAAATGAGTAGGTAGTGCCTCCCAAGCAACAAGATCCTACATTTTCATGGTCATAGACAAGGGCAAGTAGTGGCCACTGATCAGGGAATGCGAGTAGTAGTAGGAGTCATACGAGTGTAGGAGGGTCTACCTCATTAGGGAACACATCAAGGAACAGGTCCCACCACTCCCGCAGACACGCCTCAAGTCACCACTCTAGCCACAGTCATGGGTCTATTGGTTCAGTGCAGAGGTCCGTATAGAGGTAGCCACCAATGGTAGATCCGTCTACTTCTCAAAGTGAGGCAACAATGATGTCACAGGTGTCCACTACCATGGAGATGATGTCATTAGTGTCAATTCAATTGGTTGCATAGGTATAGGATGCTACAAATCCACCCATCATTTCAGTGCCAGTCATAGAGCTCCAGCCACCACACTCTTCGCCATGAGGGGATGATGAGAGTTTACCCTAGGGGCATGTTTGTTATTATGACACATTATGTATAGACTATTGAGCCTACGAGCTCCATTTTTGGGATATCTGTTGACTCTAACCTGTAAGATTGTATATTTTTTAGATGGTATTATATGATGATGTAGTTTTGATGCGGCCTACATGTGTGTTATGTGATGTTATCTAATTTATGCATTATGATATATGTGATGTATGATGTTGATAAATATGATGTATCATGTATGTCCTTTGATGTTTACTTATGATTATGATGCCCTGATGATGCAATTCTTACTTATATATGATGATGATAATGATATGCATAATGTATTTATTAAATGGATGCAATGTTTGTGATTATGTATATGATGTAATGCTATGGATGATGTATGTATGGACCTAATGCAATGTTTATATGATCATGTATGCAATTATGTTTTTGGATGTCACAAGATATCATCGTGAGATGTACGAGAGAAGATGAAAAGACTGACAAGAGAAGATGACCAGACCGATGAGAGAAGATGACCAGACCAAAGGAGATGCATGTTAGTTCCTAGACCAAATCCTTCAAAACTTTACCATAGGACTTTAATATTTATTGCTCTTAATCATTATTGGAAAAACTATTGTAATGGCCAACAAACACCATGATATGACATAGATCAAGGTGTGCAAGGTTGTACCATCACATAAGACAAGTAGTCACAACCAAAGATGATCATGACTCAAACTAAGAGTGTGATTGTCCCAGTCTTTTTGTCATAATCAACCACAAGCAGAAAAAGACAAAGACAATTCATGAAACGTCATTGCTTCTCTAAATCCTATTCCCAGGAGATCCTTGAGAAACTAGCAGCATGATTGTCATAATAAAAAAAAGGTCCTTATCATGATACGTCATTTTTTTTCTAAATCCCAGAATCAAGACCTCGTTGAGAAACTAGTAATCATGCATGTCAATTGTCATGATACATCGCTACTTCTCTAAATCCTATTATTGGGATCTCAGTAAAAAACTAATAGCATGATAAAAGAAAAAAGACAAGTGTCAAATGTTTGCCAAGTGTGTCTAGATATCCATTAGTTTAATGTCAAGATGCCATGTTTGATAATGTTGAGATGCCGAGGTGTTTAAAGTCTTCATGATGCCCATATGACAAATGTCAAAAATTGTCAAATTTAGGAAGGACACATCGTAAAAAATGTTGACATCAAGAGGATCTGATCCCTAAAAGTTGAAAGGGGTCCCTCAAAATGATGACGATTCCTAGGAAGGAAACATCCTAAGGAATAAATGATAGAGTTTGTTCTTCAGAAGGACACATCTAAAGAATACTGATGTCAAGAGGAGTGGTCCTTAGATGTAAGGAGGATCCCTCAAAATGTTGAATGATAGTGACGATGCCTAGGAAGGACACATCCTAAGACATGAATGACAGAGGTTATCTTTCAAAAGGACACATCAAAAAGCCAAGAGTTGATAGTTTGACAGGTTATGATGATATGACTTGCTTTGACCAAGTCTGACTTGTGTTAACCATATGTCGATATTGTCATGATGATATATGCCGATGAGATTGTCATGTTGAATAAATGATTGCCATAATTTTCTTTATGATTTTTATTCATTTGGTGATGATTTTCTTTGTCTTAAAGACCTTTTCATGTGTGTGCCAGTATAGTTCCATGAACCCTAATGGACTGACCTGGTGCAGCCTCCGGGGCTCATCGACATATGGCCTTGCCTATGCCATGCATTCAGAGACCTCATAGTTTGACATGACCAAGGACTTTTTATTGTTGACCAAAGATTGTGCCATGATTTAACAAACCTAAGAGGACTGACCTAGTGTCTCAGGGACTCAAATATGAGTCTTGCCTACGTAGAAAATGTGTAGAGACAATGTAGTTTAGACAGATGACAAAGACTTGAATGATTGACATGACAGACTTTGACAATAGATGATTTTGTGTTTGTGCTCTTCGAGCAGTCTAACGTTTTGTTGTAGTTTTCTTTAGGACATTTTTCAATTATTAGGTCTTTGTTCAAGACGTTTTGCGATGTTTTAGGTCTTTTTTCAGGACTTTTTGCCATGTTTTTGTCTTCTTTTAAGACTTTTTGCTATGGTTTTTATCTTTTTTCAAGACTTTTTGTCATGGTTTTGTCTTTTTTAAGGACTTTTTTGCCATGTTTTTGGTATTTTTTTAGGGATTTTTACCACTTGCCAAAACCATGTGTTACATCCACTATAGTTATATGATAAAATTTTTGCCCCCAGTCAGATCCAAGACTTAGCCAAATTTAAGGGACATGTAAGGGATGCTGCTGGTGTACTAGATGGACAGTCGATAGGGATTGATGTCAATCGATTATCAACCATGAAAGGAAGGGTGTAATATGATGGTGATAAAAAAATTATTTCATCCTAGGCCACATCAAACAAAGTGACAGTAGATGGCAGAGCAATGATTGATTACACATGGTGCCTATTTTCCAGGTTTTCCCATTGGTACTTATCCATAGTGCCTGTTTGTCAGGTTTTCACTATTGGATGAGTCATTTTTCTTTACTATTTTTGTCATTTTTCTTATATATATATATATATATTGGTGTTGCCAAGATGCCTATTTACTAGGTTTTCATCAAGACAATGATTTTTTTAATCATTTTTCAATTTTTTTTGTATTTTATGGTTTTCAACTCGATCTCCTGATGCTATGAGTAGAACCTTCGGAGATGTAAAATATTGATAGGAACTATCAGTTGTTCTCCATCTGGAGTTTCCAATTGATAGGCTCTAGAACCAAAGGAAGATACAATGATGTAGGGACCCAACCAGTTTGGTTCAAACTTTCCTAGATTTTCTCTATCGGCCTGGTTCTTAGGGTTCTGCGTGAGAATTAGGTTGCTAATGTCAAACTTCCTAGCCATAACCTTCTTATTATAGCTGAAATAAAGATGGTTCTGATATGCTTGTAGATGGTTCATGGAATTTTTCCTTCTTTCCTCTAGCATCTCCAGCTCGTGCAGGTGCGATTTTCTATACTCCTCATCAGTTAAACCCTTCAGGGAGACTTGTAATGAAGGAATTTCAACATCAATGGCCAAGATAGCCTCAGCTCCAAAGACTAGGGAAAATGGAGTGGCTCCTATAGGTGTATGAATGCTAGTGCAGTAAGCCCACAGAGCAGGGTTGAGTTTTATGTGCCAGTCACGGCCAACATCATTGATAGTATTTTTGAGGATTTTAACAATGGTTTTATTTGACACCTCAGCTTGACCGTTTCCTTGTGGACTGTAATATGGAGATGAAAAATGGTTTTGGATGTGAAATCGCTCACATAACTCATGAATGTCTTGGTTTTTAAACGGACGTCCGTTGTCAGTGATGATGGATTGCGGGAGGCCATACCAGAAAATGATGTAGTTAAGAATGAACTTGGATATTTTCTTTCCTGTTATGTATGTCAGAGGAATGGCTTCGATTCACTTCATAAAATACTCAGTGGCGGTGATGATGAATTTGTGGCCATTGGACAAGGTCGAGTCCCCATTGAGTGAAGGGCCAAGGAGAGGTGATTGGCCAAAGTTCCTATGCTGGAGCATGGATCAAATCACTATGAATCTGGAATTTGTGACAAGCCCCGACATATTCTATTGCATCCTTTTCAATGATCGGCTAATAGTACCCAAGTCTTGTTACTTTCTTGGCTAGAGTAGGACCACTCGAATGAGACCCACATATACCATCATGTACTTCGTGTAAGGTTGTACATGGTTCGTTAGTGTCAAGACATCTAAGAAGGGTGTCGTCAAAGCTACGGTGGTAAAGGGTGTCACTGACAATGGCATACCTTGTGGATTTTTGGATGAATGAATTCCTTTGGTTATGTGACAGGTTAGGTGGAATGGATTGAGACTTAAGGTAGTCATAAATATCTTGGTACTAGGGAGAGTTAGGACCAACAAGTTCGCATACCATCTCTAACTCTGGAATGTCATAGGAAAGGACCAGCAATTGCTCTATTAGAAATTCTAGCTGAGGAAAATTGCTTGGTATGTCAAGGAGAGAGCCTATTGTAGCCATGGTATCTACCACTTTGTTCTATGCTCTCAGAACTTGTTCAAAAGTTACCATATGAAAGTACATGTGGAAACTATCAACCATCCATTTGTAGGGCATCAGCTTCTCATCTTTTGTGTCATAGTCATCATTAACCTGGTTAATGACGAGTTGAGAATCCCCATAGACATATAGTGCTCTGATTTTCCATTTTATTGCCATTCTTAGTCCTGTAACCAATGCCTCATATTCTGCCACATTGTTTGTGCATGGGAAGGCAATGCAGAAAGACTTAGGAATGGAGTCTCCTTGAGGGGTGATGAAAAAGATTCCTACCCCTCAGCCATGATTTGTGTGTGAGCTGTCAAAGTAGAGTCGCCAAGGTGCCTTAGGTTTCATATGGAATATCGACTCATCTAAAAAATCTACCACTAACGGGTGATCACTTTGAAAAGGTGTGTTTGCTAGCTGGTCTGCTATGACTTGTCCTTTTATTTCCTTTCTTTCTACATATTCAATGTCATATTCACTTAGAATCATGACCCATTTTTCTAGACGTCCTGTTAATGTTGCCTGACTTAACAAATATTTGAGGGGGTCAATCTTTGCTACTAGTTGTGTCTGATGGCTTAACATATAATGTCTTAGCTTTTGTGCTACAAATACCATGGCTAGGCAAGCTCATTCAATTGGTGTGTAGTTCAGTTCATAGCCCACCAATGTTTGACTAATGTAATATATAGCTCTTTCTTTTTCTTCTTGGTTGTTTTGTGCTTGTAATGCCCCCAGTGCTGAATTAGTTATCGAGATGTATAAGATCAATGGCTGTACGTGAATGGGAGGCATGAGGACTGGCATTGATAGTAGGTAATCTTTGATTTGCTGAAATGTTTCTTGACATTTATATATCCAAACAAAGGGGATACCCTTATGCAAGAGATATTGGAATGGGTGACACTTGTCAGCCAATTGGGCTATGAAGTACCAAATAGATTGTACCCTGCCTTGTAGAGTTTTGAGTTCACTGATTCCTTTGGGTGGAGGCATGCCTATGATGGCTTTGAATTTTTATGGATCAACCTCAATGCCTCTTCGAGAAACTATGTATCCCAAGAGTTTACCCGATGTGACACCGAAGACACATTTCTTAGGATTTAGCCGAACTTTGTATTCTTCCAGTCTCTTGAAAATTGTGTCTAAAACCTTGAGATGATCTTTCCTTGTTACCGATTTAGCCAATACGACATCTACATAATCTTCCATTATTTTATGCATCATGTTATGGAAGATTGTGGTCATAGCCCTTTGATATGTGGCGCTTGCATTTTTGAGACCGAATGACATGACATTCCAACAGTATGTACCCCATGGGAAAGTAAATGTCATTTTGTACTGGTCTTCGGGGGTAATGTGAATCTGATTATAGGTAGAGAAACCATCCATGAGGGACAACATCTCATATCCTATTGTGAGGTCAACTATGATATCAATATTCGGTAAAGGAAAGTTATCCTTTGGGCATGCCTTATTTAGGTCTCTAAAATTTGTACAGACGTGGATCAGCCCATTTGGCTTTGTTACTGGCACCAGGTTAGATATCCATTCAACATAGTCAATAGACCATATGAATCTAGCGTCTAGAAGTTTCTTCAACTTAGCCTTGACCAATAGAGTGACTTGAGGGTGCATTTTGCATAACTTCTGCTTGATTGGTTTGGCGTTAGGCAATAGTGGCAGATGGTGCAAAACCAGGTCTAGTTCTAATCCCGGCATGTCAGCATAGGACCATGCGAAGTTGATTTTACATTCTGCAAAGAATTTAGGAAATTACTGTCTCTCTTCTTCAGTCAATGATGCAGCCAAGAGGACCATTTTTGGATCTTCTGCAGTTGATATGTCATCCTCTATGGTGTCTTCTATAAGAATAGCCAATTTCTCTTGTTGTACGGGAAGAAAGTCCAATCCTCCATCTTTGGGTGCCTCAGAGAGGTTTTCACCCATAGATACGTCCTTTTTTCTTACTTGTTTATCATCAGAAGGTGCCTTTCGGTTTTCACCTAAAGACATTTCATTTTTTATTTTATTTTTATTTCGAATTCTGCAATTGGAGGACTTAGCAGTCTCGCCGAAGTATGCCATGCAATCTAAGTCAATGGTGATCCTAACTTATGGTCACCAATGGGTATGCCCTCACGTAATCCCATAAATTCTACAATTGCCTCATCATTCTGAAATGTATCGAGGACTGGCGGGACTTGTTGGTCCCAATTGACTAATTGAGGATAAACTAAGGAAATGCCATCATCAGTGTTGGTGAATTGAGGGGAGGATGTAGAAAGCATGCAGATGGATTCAGTGATGTTGTAGATGAGATTATCATCATCCAACTCCACATTGGACTCTATCCAATATTCCCCTTCACTAGTCTCATATTCATTATCAAAATAAGGGTTGAAGGACTTAGAGTCCTTGTTGTCAGTGTCATCTGGTACTTCAGATGGATTGGACTGAAGGGATTCAGATGGTGGGTCTTGTATGTCATGGGGAGTGGTAATGGGACTTTGACTATTTGGTGCCTGATCAATTTTAAATGCTTGCCAAAATATTTGTTTAGAGGCTAGTTCCCTTGTTTCGACAAACAAATCATTGATGCAACAGTCACTTAAGGATCGTTCTGAGCCAAATTCCCACTCTTGTGAGTTAGTTTCAGTGAGGGTTTCCTTAGTGGTCTCGACACTTTTTGAAGCATATACTCGCTCACTCAAAGGTCCAATGGTATGTCGATCGTCATTGTCAGGCGATCCAAACCCTAATCCAAGATACTTTAGAATTTGGAAAGGTTTTATGGGTTGTCTTCATCCAGCTTTATTTCTGCCTAGGCCACTAGTACCATCGTAGCCCTTAGCCTTTATTATGTCATAACCCTTGCCATATTTTTGAACTGGTAATGGGGGTAGTGCGACAATGTCCTTATAGATCCATCTTGTGATGTCAGCAAGGTCCTCATTACTCATGTCTCCCCATTTGATGAAAACTATTTTTGGTGGAACTTTAAAAATTACTTTGGGTTCCATTCTGAAACATGGCCAACCATAGACCTTTGGAGACTTGGGTATTGTTGTTATGATGTATGTTGTATGTAGTTTGAACTCTCCACAACCAAGGTATTGGATTTTGACAGTGGATCCATCCTTAGGGTTTGCAGAAGGTGGTGGTGTGGCGTAAGACATGGATGGAGCGGATGTGGAAGATGATGTGAGTTTTGGATGGGTCAATGTATTTGGATGATGAGGAGCTAGGTGCTTCTCGCTTAATAGGCACTCAGTTTTCAGAAATACCCCTTAGGTTGGTACAATATTAGAAAGGATCAGGGTCTCCATATATGGTTACTTTATTGCCATCAAATGGAAACTTTAGGAATTGGTGATATGTGGATGGAACGTCTTTGAAGGAATGAATCCATGGACGACCGAGCAAGATGTTATATGGTAATTCCAAATCCAGGACCTGGAAGGTTGTTTCTGCAATGACTGGTCCCACTCTGATAGGGAGAGAGATAATGCCACGTGAAGAGCGTTCTTCATCATCATATGCTTTGATCACTATACTCTTTGTCAGGTCCATGCATGCATCAGAGAATCCTAGAGCCTTAACTAGTTTGAGGGAGAATATGTTCAATCCTGCTCTGCCATCTACTAAAACCCATCTAACTTTGTGCTTGTGGAAAAAAGTTTCTATGTGTAATGCATCATTGTGGTTGGTTTTAGGTGATGAGTAGTCTTGATCCAAGAAGATGACATGGTGAGGCATAGTGAGGTATCCCACCATGGTCTCAAACTGATTGACATCAATGTCCTTGGGGATTGACCACTCTTGCAGGGTTTTATCTAGTATATCCTTGTGCGCGATAGAGATACGAAGCAACTCAAGTATAGAGATTTGTGCGGGAGTCTTGCCCAACTAGTCAATAAGTTTGAACTAACTTCTGGGTTGCCACTGCTTTGTGGTCTAGATAGGTTTTTGTTGTTTAGCAGATGGGCCAGGTATGGTAATTTTGGGTTTCCTAGAGGTAGGTGGACCAACTATGATGACCTTTCCACTACGAGTAGTAGCATTACATTGGGGTTCTCTCTTGACCGTAATGGTATTGATGTATTCGTCATCAGTTCAGACATTATTTATAATACGTCCACCAGAATAGTCATACTTGTCTCGGGTGAAGTTAGCTTGATTATTATTCATCTGTGGACCTAAGGTGGAAGCATTATGAGAACCATGGTCCTGCAGTGGATTCTTATGGATAGTATGATCCGAATTGGAGGTGAATTGTGATCCACCTACTTCAATGATATGACTTTCGATAAGATCCTATACTATGTTTTTTAGTTGTCGAAAGTTAGAGGTTTTGTCCTTTTTTTCGATGGTATTTGCAAAATGCATTATCATTCCACCATGTGGGTTTGAATTGTCCTGGGTCATATGGTTTGGGTTCTTCAAGTGTTATGACCCCATTTTGGAGGCATTTCTTGAGGACTTCTTCAATGGGTTCACCCAAAGAAGTGTATGTACGATCTCTAGGAAATTGTCTCATCTGATAGTATTGTCCCTGATTATTTTGGCTACTCTGGTTGTTTGAAGGAACACTGGTAGGGGGTGTCAATGTCGTTGTTGGTTTGTTTTTCTATTGAGCCCCTTTTAGGGCAAGTACAAGACCCATAGTGTTTGCAGTCTTGGCATCAACAACACCGTCATTTGTAACATGTTTATTTTTGACCCAGTATTATTCTTGTCAGCGGGAGGATTTACATTTGTGTTTTTGGGACCATACCTTAGTTCCCCCTTTGCGATAAGGGATTTCTCAATCTGGAACCCTTTATCGACTAGGTCCATGAAGGTTGTGCAACAATGTACTTGCAATGCATATTTTAGGGGCCCCAAAAGTGTTTGCACGAACATGTCGACCTTTTCCCTTTCGGGTATGTCAATGTGACACCGACTAGCTAGAATTCTCCAGTTTTGAAAGAATGGGATGAATGTCTCAATAGCCATTTGTGTCATTATTTGGGGGACATGGTGACCATGAACATTGTGATGTGTTAATGATGCCATGGGTTGTGTTTTTTGTCTACTTTTTCCAGATTGTTGGGTTTGGACAAGGGGGATGGTCAAATGTTGTCCTTGGGATTTTATGGGATTTGACAGTGTTGACATGTTCACATTTTGTTGTTGTCCTTGAATAAATATATGTCATTTACCCCCACCCAAAGGATTTTGTGAGATACTAATGAGAGGGTATGTCGAAGGTGTATTCATGGTATTCAATGTAGCTATCAAAGGGGGATTGGTATGACTTGATGATGCCCTTGTCGCATTTACCGTATTGGTAAAAAGAGAATTGGAGTAATTTTCCCACATTGCCACGAAGCCAAAGGTGGTTCTAGTCAATTGTGACAATGTTGTGGAAATTGTGGGCACTGTGGTAGATTGTGATCCTCCAATGGATGTAGCATTTATTGTACTGGAAGTGTGTGGGATGTTGGAGGTAGCATGCACTATCATTGTAGTGTCAAAGAAAGTATTGCTCATAGTGTTTGGAGGCTGATCACTATGTGACATGTTATGAGTGTTGTTGTCATTAGGGTTAGGAGATGTTGATCTCATCATGTTGATGTCAAATCCGTGTGGTAACTTAGCTCCTTGACTCAAGATTATGGCTAAGTATCTATCTCTATCGTATAGGACCATTTGTTCGACAAATTGAGAGGCCTCTGGATCTTGTGCCACTACCTCTAGGTTTTCATCAAGTATTTGACTGTATTCATCTTTACACAAGAATGGTTCAAATGGACTAATTGATGAGAAAGGTATTGTTGTGAGAGGTTGATTGTTTTTATTTCCAAATGGATCATCAAAAGTCCAGTTTGGGTCATATATGGGATTATTGACATTGGAAGTGGGATCTTGTCGAAAGTTTTCCATTTGTCATTGTAATTTTTGGAGTCTAGTTTCCACAATAAAATGAGATTTCTCAAATGAAAATGAAAACTAAATGCAAGGATGACACTATGCAAAGTCTAAGTTCAAAATGATGACTAGGATGAATAATATTTTTTGATTTTTGGGAATAAAATATGCAATTTCTAAACTTATAATGCAATTTAAGATAAAGGTACCTAAGCACTTCTAAGCTCAATCTTTGTTTTCAATTTCGATTACTAAAGGAATTTGTTTAAAAGGACAAGATGAAAAGGTCTAAATGACTAGTGAGTTTTCCTAATTAGACTGTTGAGTTGGAATATCTCACAAAAGGGACAATGACTGAAAATGGGATTGATAATTTAGTCCAAGAGAACCTAGTTTCGAAAGCAATGACATTGCAAATTGTGCTGAGGTTTTCCTAATCCAAAGTATGCAAGATTTGAAACCTAGGGACAAACTAATGCCTAATGTATGCAACTAACAAAAATGAAGGATGAAACCTATTGTCAAGAATGCAAACTAATGGTAAAAAATTTAAGCAATTTCAAGATTGGTTTCTAACAGAATCCTTTTGGAAAAAATCTTTGATAAATGATTGACAAGGTGTAGACTTCATATTTGACTTTGTATGAAGTGTTACTTGTGACAGGCGAATGCATCATTTGAGGCCGCGAATGCATCACAGTTTTGCAAATGCGGTTTGGTTTGAGTGAATGCGGCTCTTGATTTGACAAATGTGACTGTGTTTGAAAAATGCGGGTCTATGAGGTTCATATGCGTCGGGACGTAGGAAAATGTGGTGTTTTAGATGTCAAATGCAGTTTATTAGAGTGATTACGTTTCAAAAAATTAATTGTGGTTCAACAGATGCATCACAATTTGTGAGAAATTGAGTTTCTTGACATTTTTAGGGAAATTTTGATTTGTCAAATGTTGAATGTTTTGTTCAGAAATGTAGATGTGGTGAATCCAGAAAGCACTTGACAAGCACAATGTTTTGAATGTAAGCAATCGCACATAAGACAAGTACAATCTTAAAGGGCCAATAGGCCAAGGGTTTGTTTACTTGATACGGCCCACCTTTATACCCCAGATTGGTGATAAACACCTTTCCTTCTCGAGAGCGGATAGCTTAGAATTTTGGTGGCATTGGCTCCCTCCACTCATTAACGTCATTCGAGCACACCAAATTCAGATTCTTTGGGTAATGACTTCCCAAGAATTGCTATCTCTACTCAAGGGGATCAGTAGTATGTGTCTTCGGGCATGATATTGTACCCTGCACTATATCAAGCAATGACCAAAATATAGTTGGACACTAAGACAAAAGGTTTTCAATACGAGAATTCCATTCATAGGGTATGATCCATGTGGTGAGAGTCCCCTTTCGGATCCATCTTGTCGGAACCACACACGTGATTCTTGGGCTTTCCCCAAGGATCCACTTTTATATAACAGTTGGAAGTCCCTTGGTGTCAAGGTGCTACCAGTCTGAGTCATTCTAGGGTGAGTACTTATTACCACCAGAACAGGCCCAAGTTCTAGAATTAGTAACCGTTTCTCTTACACCTAGGGTCACTTGAAAGCGCTAGGGGAGAGGATACTTTGGACTTAAATCGTGAGGGTAATAACATATAAAAATGGGTCTGGTTTTCAAATCACCAAGTTTTCACAAGGTGAGAGCATACTCACCTACCATTTTGCAAACACAGTCATGCAAATTAGAAGACATTGTTATTTTTGATTGCACTAAAAGTAACTGTGTACTAACCTAATAAAAATGCAGACACAATGTTTTAGTGTTTATTCTTCAACATTCGAACCTACAAGACCATGAGTTAGAAATTTGAATTTTTTCCTTTGACCCATGAAAAGTAACTACCAAATGCTGCAAATTAAAACTAGTACCACAAAAACCTAACTAGGTAGAATGCAGAAAAACCAAAATAAAAAGAACAAAGAAAACAACAAAAAACCCGAATGTAAATCAACATAAAATGCTACCAGTCAAATGCATCACAACAGAGTGAATGCATCACTCTATGTGTCAAATGTGGCTCAAGAATTCAACAGCAGCTTTCTAGACTATGATTGCAACACGACAAAGCGATTGCGGTGTTTGGGTCTACGTATGCATCATGACACATTAGATGCATCACAATTTTAAAAAAATACTATGTCACTCCATACCTGTACTTGCAAAAATGATAGAAAATGCACGAAACTGTATGGAAAAAATAAAGAGAAACAACATCGAGTTCACCAATGTATCTAAGGATTATTTTTAGGTTAGATTAAATGTTAGCAAATACTAAGAAACCCAAAGACATTACAAAGTACAAAGGAAGTAAACAAAAGAATGATTATACCAACTAACTGTTGAGACCTCCATGATTCACCTTTGTAACACCTTCTAACTTGCTGGTTGACGTATTGCCCTCAGATTGAACATGCGAGCAATTTGGAACTAAATGTCTAAGTCCTACACCAAGTTTTGAAGGATTTGATCAAAGTCTATGTCTATGCCTAAATATGCCAAAAATTAATGAAATATGCCAATAAATGCTACGATGCCTGCAAAAATGCCTAAGTATGTCAGTGCGTACTCCAAAAATGAGCACAAAATAGCATTTTATAGAAAATGACATTTTAAATGGATGGACAAGATTGACTTTTGACATAAACCTAAAATTAGAGGTCCAGATTAAATATGATAATCCCTAATTAGGGTTAGGGAAAAATCCTTAAGTGAGCGATCGATATTTCATCCAAGAAGATCAAATTGGCAGTGGAGAATAAATGAGATAATTAATTCAAAAATAAAGATTTTTGAAAATCAGGAAGATAAGAGTTGAACTGAAGATCTGATTTGGAAAATCAATAATCTGCCCGATTACTTGATTTTTGGAGGAAAGTTACCAATTTGAATTAAATTAATTCAAAATATGGATTTTGTGAAATAATAAATAATCGATTTTCAGTTTATTTACCAAAATGGACTGCCAGTTAAGAATGTGATGACATTTTAAATAATTTAATTTATTTAAAATGAGAGGAATATTAATTTTGACAATTAAATAATTAGAGATAATTATTTAATTTAGTAGATAAGATTAATTAACTAAATAAATTAATCAATTCATTTAATTATAACAATTAGTGACATATTAAATAAATAAATAAAACTTATTTATTTAATAATCATGAAGAATAAAAGGACATGAATTAATTAAATACTTATGAATTATTTAATCAATAGTGGAATGTGTACGAAAGACATAATTAAATGTCATAATTATGCTAGGACGAAAAATGGTAAAAATAGAGCTTGCAGGTCGAGGTCATTTTTAAGTGTCTACAAACCTTAGCATTTTATGTTGATCCAATTGATTAATAGAAAGCAAAACAAATAAAATTATGTGTATTTCCCCTTTAGTGTGTGTTTTATTTATATTTATCCTAGCTTCAATTCTTTGTGTCATTTAGAAATGAATATGATATTGATGACTAATTGTTATGAGTCTTAGCTTTTATGGTTTCTAGCATAATAATGTAGATTATTGAATCATGTCATGTACTCTTCCATTTTTTACAACTATTTATGGCTAGTTATCATATTATTCTTATTAGTGAGAAATATTTAAAAGGAATTAAAGGTTTTCATAGAATTACCAAGTCACATTATACTTTGTTGTGCCTCAGTGGTTTCTTCTCACAAAAACATTTGAATGCTATACTTTGTGCCTACTAGGCCTTAAGAATTTCATTCTCTTTTCAACAATGAAGAGTCTATGACACTTTGTGCTTGTTTCTTAAGATTTTTGTGGTTTTGGTTATTTGAGAGGGAAAATTGAAATTTTATAAAAGCTTTGGTGTATCACCTTATGTAATATTTTCTTATGTTCTATTCCTTCTTTCTCTTTCTCCCCAAACCAAGAATGGAGAGTCGACTTCTAAAACCCTGAAGGTTGTCAAGTGGAGCGTAATTTGTCCCCCATCCACTAAACTTCCCATAAGGTTGTTCTCATTAAAGTGTAAGCTTTAAGGATCAAAAAATATAACATTGTTGTTCTCATTAAGCATAAGCTTTAAGGATCAACAAATATAACATTATGAATTGAGAGGGAATCATGTGTGGCAAAGTGTTTTATTTCTTAATTTAATGAAATAATATGTTAGGAAGTATGCTACAAATACTTGATAATACTTGAGAATAAAAAAGCAACTTGAAGGGGAAAATCCTCCAAAAATATTCAATGAGAATACAATTCATAACTTTATGAGAAAATAAGACTCACTACCTCCTATATATACCCTAATTATGCCTAGAATATCACCCAAGATGACTTAGATAACCCTATATAAGCCTTAGTCCATCTTAAATAACTAAATAACAATATGATAATGATAAAATTAATTAAGGGTTAAGATAGATACAATATAAATATTCATAATCCTATGTATTCTAATAATAAGGGTGTAACATGCTTCGTTCTTTAGAGAACCATTGTCCTCAATGCTAATCAAGTGTCGATGCTTTTGAATGAACTCCTCTTCCTCCCATGTAACATATTTAAGTAGTAAATTCTTCCATCGGATGAGATACTCAATGAGTGTTCTAGTCCTCAACTTCTTTGTGAATGTAGGAATAATGAACTCTAGTTCCAATACGATTATTCCTTCATCAATATTTGGTAATATTTTTTGAGTAAAGAAATTATGCCCAATTAACTTCTTCAAATAAGAAACATGAAAAACTCAACTTACCTTTTCTTTTTGTGGTAATTCAAGATTGTAGGTGATATTACTTATGCTTTGTATGATTTGGAATGGTCCATAACAATTTAGAGATAATTTTTTTATTCTTTTTATGTTTCTTGAGTGATATTTTATTGTAAGGATGCAATCTCAAGAATATCCAATCCTCAACTTCAAAAATTATTTCACTATGGTGTTAGTTCACCTAATACTTCATTCTATTTGATTCCATGGCTATTTTCTTCAATCTTGAAAATACTTATTTTTAAAATTCACATGATCATCCACTAATTGAAATCTTGTTGTCACCTTTAATGATGATGCGATGGAAGGAGGTTGATATCCTTATAGTGCCATAAATGAAGATATTTTTATGAACTATAAAAGAAAGTGTTATGCCAGCATTTTTCTAGTGGTATCCAAATTACCCATTGACACTATTTTTTGAAGTTAAACAATATATATCCTTCCAAAGAGTTATTAACAACCTTAGTTTTCCCATCGGATTGAGGCAGGTATGAAGAACTATGAGAAAATTGAGTACACAAACATGAGAATAAATCTTTCCAAAAAGTTACTAGTAAAGATAGGATCATGGTCACTAAAAATATACTTAGGTGTACCATGTAACTTTTGTATACTCTCTAAAAACTATTTTTCCACTATAATTGCTATAAAAGGATGTGATAATGTAATAAAGTGAGCATATTTAGTGAGGTGATCTACTACTGCTATGATGATATTCTTACCTTTAGATCTTGGAATCACTATGATGAATTACATGGGTATCTCTTCCCAATGTTGGCTAAGAATAACTAAGGGTTGTAAGGGACCTGTTGTATTTATTGTCTCTCCATTATTTATTTGACAAACCAAACATTTGGCCAAAGAAATTTGAACATCAATTTTAGCCCTTCTAAAAATAAGTCTCTTGAATTGATGACATGTCTTAAAAATCTTGAATGACCACCAATTGGAGATGTATGAACCTAATCTTTGAGAATATTTTGTTTGAGAGTGAAATTCTTGCAGAGATACAACCTCTTCTTATACCATAAATCATCTCCCTTTGAAAAAAACATATCTAAATTTCTTGGATTACTTTGTAATTGTTGAATGGCATTACTTGTAACAACATCACTCTACCACTTTACTTGGATTCTACTACCTAATCTACTTGTAATATAGAAATGGAACACAATAAAGCTTCACCTTCATAGATAGTGTATCTACCACACTTTTTTCCTTCACTTTATTATATAAAATCTCAAAGTCATATCCTAACATCTTAGTGACCCATTTTTGTTTCACTTCAAGAAATAATATTTATTCCAAAAATAAATTTAGGCTATCATTATCTATCTTAAACTTCAAGTGTCTACCTATTATATAAGGCCTCTACTACTTTACTGTATGAAGAATAGCTAAAATTTCATTCTCATAAATAGGTTTGAGTTGATTCTTACCCTTTAAATAATGACTCTCAGAAGTAATGGGCCAACCCTCCTACCTAGGAATTACTCCTATACCATTTCTTGAAGCATTAAATTATAAAATAAAATCCTTGGTGAATTCAAGAATGTCAAGCACTAGAGTAGTACACATTGTCACCTTCAATCCCTCAAATGATATATTATTAAACCTGTTCCAAGGAAAAGAATCCTTCTTCAATGAAGTTGAGAGGGGTGATCCTATTCAGCCATATTTCTTCACATTTATTCTATAGTATCATACCAATCCCAGGAAACCCCTCAGTTTCTTAGTCATTTTGGGAATAAGTCATTCCATGATAGCCTTAATTTTTTTAGGATCTACCTTTACTCTTTCATGTGAAACTATGTGTCCCAAGCACTCCACGTCTTTGAGACCTAAACCACACTTTTATGGCTTAGAATAGAGTTGACAATCTTTAAGGACTTGTAATCCTTTCCAAATGTTGCATAAGTTTCTCCTATGTCTTGGTATAAATCAATGTATCAACAAAGAACATTAATATAAAATTCCTCAAAAATTCATTAAAAATGGAATTCATCAAACCTTCAAGTGTAGATGATGCACTGGTAAGATCAAATGGAAATACCAAAAACTCATAATGACTCTCATGAGTCCTAAATTTTTTCTTAAAAATATCTTCTTCCTTAATTCAAATTTGGTGATAACCTAGTCTAAGATCTAACTTTGCAAGATACATAGCTCCATTTAATCAAGGAATTTTAAGGAAGTTTAGAGTGAACACTTTTTTTTCAATTAGTCATAATTTTTATTGTTGTTGTGTTTATTTTTATAATTGTCCATTATTATCAATATAATATATTATTGGATTTCTTACATTTATGACAATATATTCTATGTGACTCCATGCATGTTATTTGAGTGGGACCAAATTGTTGTTGGTTTAGATATTGTTTATTTATGATAACTCTACTATTTTATTAGATATTGGGAAATGAACATGGCATTTTTACACCATTTAGATTAAATATGTCATCACCATAATCAACTCACTCCAAATTTATTATAATTGTTGGTTGAATAATTCTATTCTATTTATTACCTCACCATATTAAAGATTTATCAACCTTTCTAGGTTAATTTTTCTCATCAATCAATTGATTATAATATATTAATTAATTAATCTCATTCCCCCTAATCACCTCATGTCTAATTAATTGATTAATTACCTCCTAATTAATTCATGCCAATATAGGTATTAAAAAATAAAATATAATTATAATTTTCCATGCCCACATTTCTCTTATCAATCAAAGCTAGTTAATTAATGAGTCAATTCAACAATTCACTCATGTCAATTAAGTTAGTTCAACCTTTCACTCATCAATCAAATTAGTTAACTAATTAGTTCATCAAATTGACTCCCGATTAAACTAATTGACTAATAAATCAAGTAAGTTGAATGATGATTCATCCTACTTAACTAGTTAATTAATTTAATTAACTAAGCAATAAGTTGAGCTAACTACTCAATCAAACAGCTTAATTCTAAGTCAAATATCTAGTCTTCAAGATTGATTAGATAAATCTTAACCATTCACATTTTCACCTAAAAATCTTTAAACCCACTATTCTTATTTTGAATTGAAGGAGGTCTTTGAATAATCTTTGATCTATTTTTGAATAGTCAAATCATGTCTTTGTCATGCTACTATTTTTTTTTCAATTGTTAAATATCCACAATCTTTTGTTAAAAAAAAAAAATTCTCTATTAATATTTTATCGAAGATTTACATATATTTAAAATAAATAATTTTGTTTATTATTTATTATTTTATTTGAAATTCAATACATTGAATACCAACCAAAATACTTCTTAGAAAAAAAATAAAAACACAGCTCTCCATTCTAGAGAGATCCCAACACCCAAAACCTTGATTACATCCCATTCCTCTACCATAAAATTAAGATAGTATCCATATAATTTTTCTCTGTTGTCTTGAATCATTCGTTCAACATATTCGTGTTGGCAGCACAATTGTTCATAGTCATCATACCGAGTTGAACAATTTTATCTAAGTTCTCCTTTAAAGTTCTGTACTTAACCTCCATTTGACTTAATTTATTCTCTACAATAGCCAATTTTTTCTTTAGCCTCTACACATTTTCTCTAATTTCTCCGTGGTCTTAGTCCTCGTTTTTAGAACCATAATAAGATGTTTCTCTCTCGTCTAACCGTTTGCATCAATTTTCTTTAGTGTCCAAATATTCTTCACCCAGAAAGGATAATTACTATTGTTTTTTAAAAGGTGAAGAGTATTTATGATTTACATACGTAGACCGATCAGGTTGTATGAACTTCATTGGGAAGCGATTTTTAATGCTCTTTTTTAGTGTTTCAAACAATAAAAAACCAGTGAGGTCTCCCACTGGAGCCTTGCCCACAATAAGAAAGAGTTTCCTCTTAATGAAAAACCTTGAGAAAAATAATGGTTTTTCATTAGAAATAAAATTATCCTCTTAAAAGAAATTTCTACAATAAAATGAGTAATAGACAGGTATAGGTTTACCCAAAGTCAATTAAATTTATATACCTATATACAACTGAATTCGGGATGTAGATTGTGTAGCCAATTCTCTTATTGAATTTTCCGATTGTTTACATACTGCCGAAGACAAGAAGTTGTCAAGACTCCCGGAAAACAGGAGCTCTGCAGACTGGGCAATTACTTCGACATAGAAGCCATCGATGGATGCACCGCCCGTGGAAATAATGTTTACATGTGGGAAGAATGCGGACGCTCTCTTCACCACCAATTCCTTCCAGACAAATACAACACTTTTCCCTCCTCTGTGCTTTCACTAAACTCCCATGGTTAACTTTGGGCAGCCCTCCAATCGTCCATCTCCATAAAAAATCGTCCTTAATGCGGAGAAAACAATCGCGAGGCGAGGTGTGAGTTAGTACTGATAATCCCACAAAGAAGCCCAGCGCTCCATTAATAAATTGTAACGAAGAGAGCACAAATTCGGGCGCCTCCCCAGTGAGCTCTACCACACCGTCGAGAAAGCAATTCCCTGCAACCACATCCAAAAAAAGAAGCAGCATGCAAATAATATATCCCATACCAACGCAAAAGGCGTATAAAATTACAATCACAGTAACAGCCATCTTCAAATTTTGGAATTCAGCCACTGCCCTGCGCAGACACAGTCCAAAATCCTTAAGAGAATTCCAAGGTGCCTTTGCAACTATAATCGAAGGCTGCTCCATCTCATAACTTGCTTTTCTTCTACAATGTATCTCTCTTCCCACCATTAATAGGATAAAGAAAAAGTGTGGTGTTTTGGTGCCTTTTAGAGTTCTTTTAAACGTTAATTTTCACCAGGAAAAACAGCACAGCTATTTATTTTTTATTTTTTCTTATGTAGAAGAAGCTTCTTGAATGTGACAATGGCGGTCCTGTTCAACTTTTTTACCTAATTCTTCCGTGTGTGATGATGAATGTTAGAATATGTTCACAGTCGCTTCTACAACCAAGAGCAGATGCATGGAAGGCTTTGATTATTTGAGCTGGCGTGGGAATCTTATCTTTCTCTATGTCTTCCCTCGTGTTATATTTTCTTATTTTAGAAAATTTGTATAAAAACCATATATTAGTTTAATAGTCAAAGCTAAACCTTAGTCCAAAACGAAAAAAATACTACAGTCAAAGATAAAATATTCGATCGTAAAAGTTACATTTTAACAAATAAAAGTGTGATGTTTAAGATTGTCGCAATATATTTTAGCCAATAAAAATGTGACAAGTAGAGTATACTCAGCGCGTGAGAAACACTTGAAATCTAGTTGGAAGAAAATAGAACGTATAAAAATGGAAAAAATTAGAACTTATACAGCACTAGCAGTTGTGTGTACTGACATGCAATGATGAGGCAATAGGCAGAGGGGAAGTCCAAATGGCAGGGATGTGTACACACATGGAAGGAATTAAGAATAAGATACATACATATCTGCACGTAGGGAATGATAAGCTGTATTTTAAGTGTTATATGGAACATCGATGTCGCCATTGATCGTAGTGAATAACAATGCCATGTGCAGATTTGGATGTATGTCATAGTAGATGCAAACAACATTGATACATAGTGACACATTTTTGGAATGCTAAGCCGTATTTTGAGTGTTACATGGAACATTGATGCCACCATCATTTGCAGTGATGGACAATATATTTCCCCCATATGCAGAAATGTGTGTATGTCATAATAGATGCAAACACGATTGATACATATTGATCCCTATGTGTTATATGGAACATTGATGCAACCATTAATTGAGATGGAAAAACCCATAAAACAGAAAAATTCATAGTAACACACCCATGCAAAATCATTGCCACAAAACACAAACCATAAATGTAGCAATATTGGTTTTAACAAACAATATAATCTTTTCTGAACAACACCTTATCGAAGATTGAAACAATATAGCCTTTTCAACAACACTTTATCGAAAATGAAACAATATAGCCTAAGTTAGAGAACAACAATCAACAATGCCTTATGGAAATTAACATAAACTGTATAACATTAACTATTTTATTGCATTGCAAGCATAGCCACCAAACAAAAGCCATAAATCAAACAATATTGGATTCAAAAGCAGCCTAGATGAAAAATCCCACAAAACACCAAAATTCAGAGTAACAAACCTATGCAAAAATAAAGTATTTTTTCAACAACACCTTAACAAAAATAGAAACAATATAGTCTTTTTAATAGCACCATATCGAAAATAAAATAATATAAACAAAGCTAGAGAACAACAATGAACAATGTCTCATGGAAATCAACATAAATTGTATAACATTAACTATTTTATTGTGTTGCAACCATAGCCACAAAATGGAAGCCATAAATCAAACAATATTGGTTTTAATAGCGACGCTGATGGAAAAACCCACAAAACACGAAAAATCACAATAACAAACCCATGTGAAAACAGTATTTTAAGTGTTATACGAAATATTGATGTCACTATTTATTGCAACAATGGACAGTGTATGTTCTTGTTTGGTTGTTTTGCAAGAACATAGACTTTAAGTTGATTAAAGGTTGTCTACAACTAAGTACAAGAAGGTCTGTAATAGCCAGGCATAGTAACACCTGAGAGATATCAAGTGATCACATGTAAAAATCCTCATGGCATCATTAATAACCCTTTTATGATACCATTACACTAGATAATAGAGCATAGATGAGGTTGATATAGATATATGTTATCTCAAAAGGATAATACAATTATATGAAAGGTTAGAATATAATTCAAATGTCAAATAAGTGTATTTACATAAGTCATGCACAACCTTAAGAATAAAGAGATAATTGCTTTCATAGAATTCTGTTGAAGATTGATACAAAAATTTTAAATTATATTCTTTTATTTTATTTTTGACCATTCTTACTGATTTTGTAGTCACTAATTATTCTCAAAGGTCATCTATAAAACATTACTTCCTCAAAATTTCCATTATGCAATTTGAGAACTCAATAATTTCAGGATCATAACAGAAAGTCAAACCATTATCAATGTTGGGACTCCTGAAAACCAAAAATAAGAGTAGTTGATAGAGCCTGGCAAAAAGCCTTGCGACAATAGTGACTTCATAGAAGATTTAATGTTCTAAAAGTATCCAAAGTACTCAAGAATATAAGCTGAGATGAAAGATCATTGACAAAGACATTACTATCTTATGTGAAACTAGATTGTTTGTCTTGAGTATGTTCTACAAAATTAAAAGGAAAATGTGAAGTTTAGTGCAATGAACATGTGTCATTGGTAGAGAATATGTATTTATTAGGAAATATTAAAAGTTCTATAATTTATAACAAATAATATACAATGCATGGACAATAAAATGGATTCAATAAATAAGATGTAGGCATACCTTGTGGGTGCAACGGGATGTAGTATAAATAGAAGAAAAGAAGGCCTACTCTCCACCCTAGCATATTGGGTCATGCAGCCTCATGGGCTATCACCAAACCCCCGAGCAAGAACAAACATTTCCCACCACTATGATCAATGGTGAAACCAATGTTTCGACACCTGAGAACTTTTTTTAGTTGAAATTAGTGTTATACATTTTCAAAGTATATATAGTTGTATCATTTATGACAAAGAATTTAACATGTAATTGTGAAATAAGAGATGGAATAAAGGATATATAGCCTTACCTTCTATATAAATAGAATGTAGTTGCAGCTTGTACACCATGCAAACATGCATGATCGTAAAGCTATTTAGTATTGTGGAGATGTGTAGTTACAGTTGAGAATGTTTACAATCTAAAATGATTTCAATCAGGTATAGTTAGACACAAGGAAATGTGAAGTTTAGTATAGTGAACATGTGTCACTGGTAGACAATATCTAAATTAGGAAATATAAACAGTTCTATAGTTTATAACAAATAATATATAATGCATCTGCAATAGAAGAGATCACATAAACAAGATGCAAGTATACCTTGTGGAGAGAATGGGACATAGTATGTTTACAATTATAACTCCCATATAATTTTGTTTTAGCACTTGAGAATTTCGTTCAGTTGAAATCAATGTTATTCATTTTTAAAAGTATATATAGTTGTATCATTTGTAACAAAGAATTTGAGATGCAATTGTGAAATAAGGAATCAAATAAAGGAGATATAGCCTTACCTTGTATATAAATGGAATGTAGTTGTAGCTCGTACACCATGCAAAACTTGTGATCGTGAAGCTATTAAGCATTCTCAAGATCTGCAGTTATAGCTAAGAATGTTTTCAATCTAAATTGGTTAGAATATGATATAGTTAGACACAAATGGTTTGAAGGTGAGAGAACTGGCAGCAGCATCATTAACCAAAGAAGAGGAAGGTATTTAGAGAAAAAAAATACAAATATTATTTGGTCAACCAAAGAAGAGGAAGGAATCCAAGTTTTTCATTGGAGGAGAAGAGAAGCATAATGCAATAATTGAATAGAAAATTATCTTAGTAATCAACATAGAAGCAAAACTTTGGCTAGCTTGGTAGTAGTGATTGCAACTGCACTATGGAGGGAGTGACAAGGAAGCAAAATTAGAAATGGTGAGAATTCAAAATGCATTGAAATGAAGAGGGAAAGGAGAAGTGGTATAGTTACTGTAAAGAATTGAAACATTTCATCATGATGGAAATGCACAAAATTGTTGGAGGTGATTCTCTTCTTTGATTCAAAGTGCATTGTATTTGTTGGAATGTAGTTTGGACTATTTGTCAAAAGAGAAAGGCGGATTTATACATATTCCTGTTATTGATTTTACATAGGAAAGAGTTGTGAATGTTAGTCCTTGTCTTTCTCTAGTTCCAACATCTGTTGTAGCTCTCTCCAGCGTCAGGCATTGAGATTTTTGTATTGTTATTGTCCAATCCATTGTCAAGGGGAGTTGTCTTTAGTAGCCCCATGTGATGGATGGAATGGGGATGGCTTTTGGGTTGTCTCAATCCTATCCTAGGCCAATGCAGTTTAGAAAGTGGACAAAAACATATTTAGGCGGTTGAGGGGTTTAGCACCCCTAGCATATATGATAGACTTCACAAAACCCAATGATCCATTAACCAAGCCAGCTGCCACCCAAAGATTTCTTGTTGACATTACTTGTTCACCAATTGCAAGTAAGAGCTTTGCTTGAAGTTGCTCATCATCACCATAATAAAGTGTGTTTTGCTGAGTAGTTTCAACAACAATAATTGCAATGTGAACATTTAACTACTAAATAATTTTTCTATTGTGCAAGGAAACCAACCTATTTGTTGGGAATAAGTGAATAGTTGCATCAAACTCTTGGTTTTTCTTAGCTAAAAACATGGATTTTTTTTTATTCATAACAGTTTTCCAATTAGCTTGAGATGCCTAACAATTTATAATATTCAAAAGGAGTCTATGAAACTATTGTTGTGTATTAGATTGTCAATGCTGGTGGAAGACTATGTCGAGTTTGACAACATTAAAAGTGTGCCAAAGAGCCAAGGTTGTAGAGTGAGAAGCATAGATAGGCCTATCCAAAATAAGTGGTAACCATCCTAGGTCACCGAAAAGTATAACAGAGGCACCACCAAATGGCTGCATATATCTAGCAGAAAATGCTTTCCACAATCAACAATCTAGTTTGAGTAACAACTTGGGTCCGAAGAAAATCGTTTCATCAATTAAGATGTACTTTATATGCTTGAATTCCTCTTGAAATATGGTCAATGACTATCGTTTTAATGGATTCATATCTCCAATTTGTATTCAGAGAGTTATATGCACTATAGAGGCATGCATATTATAAGTAGCCACCCCTGTTGGTGCTAAAGCAAGCAAAGGATTCATTGTTTGATTCAATGATGTGTTTAGTGTTCTTCAGATGTTGTCTATTATAAATGATTTACTTATACCAACAATACCTTGAATAATCATATGCAATGATGATGATGAAGATGGGCCAAGATGGTGTTCAATGATATTTAGAGCAAGATTTTGCTTAGGAGATAGTTGATGAAAAAGTGGTGTAGCCAGTGGGAAAAGAGTATCTTCAACTATATGTAATTTACTTGTTGAGATGAACTCTACAACAACCTTATGCATATTCTCAGGAACATGGTGGGTTCCCCACATGTGATTTAAATCAAAGTCTTGTCTACCCAATAGTTTTAGCTAGTCAAAGGAAACATTATTTGTAGCACCAAGGTGAGAAAGTAACTCCCATTCTTATTCATCTGTGGTAGGCAGATACTAGGTGTTTTTAGTAGCACTATTACCTTCCTCTTCATTGGTGGGAGGAGCAATAACTCTATTGACATGCCAAGGGTGATAGCTAGCAACATGAAATAGCCTCTAGTTCTGTGTTATACTATCTCTAGTGAGGCCTATGTTTGCTTCGACATTTTAGAAAGGCTTGTATAGTAGCAATTCTAACCAACAAAATGTTTCAAAGGTATCACTATGCTCTTGGGGGGATAGACTTCAATAGCGGATAAATAATGATGATGACAGGGTGTTGTAAATTTCAACCCCCATATTTGCAACTTTTTTGATATGTATACAATTGTGCAGAGTGAATAAGGGATATAGTCTCCATTTCAACTGGTTTTTGCATGTAATAATGAATATAACCACTTGCAAGCTCATCACCATTATCATTTTTTTTCAAATGGTGGAATGTCTACCTACTCATGTTCAAAGATAGGAAATATCAGCTTGAGATGACAAGGGGCAACTTTTGCAGCATACGGTATGTTTCTTGTGCACCAATGTCATGATCTGCAACCACGTTGATCATGAATTTTTTATAGGAAAACAACGCTTTATCCCTAGATGAATTTTTATTTGCAAGCCTCTACAAGATATCAATATATCTTTCAAAAAAAATTCAAACTTTGATCCATATTTGAAAATGTAATTTAGCACAATTTGTCTTCACAAGATTCGCTAGCAATCAATGTTTGCTCACCAGATTTCAAGCATCTCAGGGTTGTGCATATTAACATGCTCATCATTTCTTGTTGGATTATAGGATATTTTTGATTCACTATCAATAACCAATGTTGATGATGGTTGTGCATTCCATGGAGCTTTGTAACGGCATTGTAATTGCTGGACCTTTTTCCTAAGGAAAGTGTACTGAGTACATTTGGTATGCCTCTATACTAGATGTTCAAGAGTTGTTCATAATCCACAATTGGATCCATGCAAGAAATTTTTGAACTATCAAGCAAACACGAGTCTTCCAAAGAAGAGTGGTGGACTCTTGATATTAGCTATTCTAGAGAACAAGGATTCCATGCTGAAACATAGCGATCAAAGAAGTTTTTTCCTATTGAAGCTCATGTGGGTTGGACCAATCTAGCATGTCCATATTCAGGGCACCTGGAAGCCACAAGAAACCATGGACATGCACCGATCCATGGTGTTGCCACTCATACCTATACGAGTAATCCTTTTTATGGAAAATCCTCTTAATAAACTCTTCACACAAAATGGTGAACCAGAAGTGCATGTACAAGGCTGTTATGTGTGGGTTATGGATGACATTGTATGTGAAGCATCTTCAAGAGTATGACATATGTGGTTGGGCATGAGGATCAATTACCTTGTGCAAATCAGGCCATTTTGTGTCTGCAAAGCTCAAAGTGAAGAAGATAGTTGGTGTGCCAAGCTGGTGGATCATTGCCATGAGATCTTCCCAACACTTTCCCAAATATGAGTGCTCCCCTCACAAAGATGCACCAAAGTGAACAAGTTGGTTTTCTATCTAGGTGTCTAGTGCATCCCGAAGCAATTGTCACAAAACAACAACAAACTTTGGGATCCTTTCTTCCAATTTTATTTTCATGAAAAAAAAAGTTGACTATTGGCTTCGATGTCTCATTACCAAATTATAAAGGTAATATCTAAATCTCATATGCCTCCCAAATATATTATCATTGTATCTCATCAAATGTGATGCATATTCATGTAAGTGAATTTGTATGCTTCTCAATTTTTGGGGCATCATTCTTCTAGTGAGGAACAATGTTGGAAAAACCATACTTAACAACCCTTTTGTATTTTATTCATTGATAGGGTTAGAATTTATCTTAGGCCAAGGAAAAGTATGTTGACTAATGTCTTCAATCTGCAAGGCATCTCTAATTTCTTGAAATTCCCAGGGAGGGTTGGGCATTAATGGAATAAATGACGATGAGTCCTCAAGCTTAGCTTCCTCATCAACACCACTTTCTAGAGTTTCTACTAGTTCAACTATGTTATGTACTAGTTCTTTCATTGTGTGTAGGAGATCAAAGATGTCAACACTTGTAGAAGGAAATAAATTTAAAGCATCACAATCAACTGTAACATCACTATAGTATGGATCATTCTCAATTTTGTATATTAATGCATCCAAGGCATTATGTTTTTCAACATAGAAATCATAGTTCATCCCCTGAATGCCAATTCTTTGAATAATCACCACTTCAACATCATGTAGGTGATGTGGTAAAAAATTTGCAAATTCCGTGATGTCTCGAGGGAAGCTTATAGTATGGCAACTATATTTGTGTTGGCCTCCTCTAGCATAGGTGACTTGCAAAACCAGAGAACTCTAGCTATAAGGATTTCTTCAACTTGAGTAAGCTTTGAAAGGATAGAAGGTTGTGGTCCTGGATCCATCTTGTTCACTAAATTGAATCTATGGATACCCTTTTTAGAAGCACAACATAGATAAAGGAAATTTGTGTTGGATGCTCACACTTTCATATCGGTGTAGATTTCCTTGTAAACACAACAAACTTTGAAATTAGAAAAAGCATCAATACACTAGTGGAAGGACTACATTGCAACGTGAATAGAATGTCCAAACATGCTGCTAAAGCAGTGGGTGGCTGACAATGCAGACAAGAAGCCATTCCCGGAAAGGGTTTGTTGAGGTCTACAACCACCTATTGTTGAGGCGCCTTCACTGGGAAGGTTGTGTGGAAGCTAGAAAGGGATGGGGGGTGTAGGACTACAGAATCAAGCATGTTCTTCCAACAAGCTTGACAACAATTGTGGTTTATCCACTTGATCAAGCAGGGCCAAGCAAGGATGAACTACAATGGCTCTTATCTACAAGTATTTGGGTTGATGACTTGCACAAATCTAGTCTCTATACCACACATAATAGAGTTGGTTTCTTTGGCATTTTGCTACCTTTTTTCGGTCCACACTTGGTTTAGGGCTAGAACTTGAACAAGGATGAAGAGCCTACAACCATAATATGAGGAAAATAATAAAATTCTTGCAAACACCAACTTAGAGAACAATGACATAACTAAATAGGTCAAGCCAATCGAGTATGAAACAAAATAGCCAAAGCTAGAGAGCAACACTCAACAATGCCCTATGGAAAGCAATATAAACTCTATAACATTAACTATTTTACTGAATTGCAACCATTGACACAAAACAAAAACTATAAATTAAATAATACTAGTTTAAATAGTGCCCCAGATGGAAAACCCACAAAATAGAAGAATCCATAGTGACAAAACCATGCACAAAAGAAAAACCCACACCCGCACAATTTTTTTTTTTAATATTTCCTTTTGGAGAACAACTAAATCATAAATATATGCATATGTATATGTAAATGTATCCATGCATATGCAATGCATTTATGATAGAGAGTGTAATGACAGGAAGGTGTGATGCATTTTTTAAAGGAGAGTATAGCATTTCTACTACTTATGCTTATGCATCATTCCTTCCTTCATTCCACTCAGACATCTAAAAGAACTTCACTTTTTTGATTGCATATGCATATATACATATACATATAAAAATGCATTATATTATGAGAAAGACGATAAAGTGCTTGCAAATACAAACTTAAAGAGAAATAATGTGGGTAAAGAACATATAGGAAATATAAAATGAAACACAACAAAAGAAGGTTTTCTCTCCACCCTACCATATTTGGGTCATGGAGCGCCATGGGCTCTTACCAAACCCCTAAGCAAGAATGTGCATTGTCTACCACTTTGATCAATGGTGAAACCAATGTTTCTTATTACACTTAATATACAACCTATTATTCTAACAACTCATTTTTGAGGTTGAAAGAAATAATAACTAAAAAGGTGCATCTAACTTCAAATACCTATATATTAGTGAACATTTTGTTTTTCTAGAACATATGTAGGCATTGCATTCCTTGGATGCATTTGTAGGAATCTATTGCACATATATATTGCTGGAGAACCTAGTTGAATTGAAGAACACAGTTCAAGTGAAGAAATTGATGTTACACCCTATTCAGATAGCAATAGAATTTTAGGTATCTTGATGGTAGTCATTTTATTGGTATTGTATATTTCCTGTATGTGTTTTGGCCAGGCTTCTTGCCCCTAAAATTCTATTGGTATGTAAACAAGGTGTAACAAAAATTTCTTCACTTGAATTGGGTTCTTTAGTTGAACTGGGTTCTCCAACAATATGCATAGATCCACCTTTCTTTTTTGCTAGATACTCCAGAATACATACCAACAAATACAGACCAACATCATGCATTGGATGCATATCTAGGAATTTTTTGCTTGGAAATATACACACTAAAAAAGTATGTGTAGAAATGTATGTGTGTGGTATTAGATGTAGACAATATACATATATAGATGAATGGAAGCTTATAGATATATATATCTATACTGATACATGTGTTGAACATGGTGATCAAACTTCAACCTTGAGAGAAGCTTGCAATCCTGGCTCATAGCTCTGACACCAGGTAAAGCCATAAAAGAATGCCCAATAATGCCTTATTGAAAATTGCAAAGACTTTTGCTACCTCTTTTGACATTTTAAATGACAGCTATTATTAAAACCTTCACCACTACGTGGAATGCATACAACAATTAATGTTGATGACAGGAGGGTGAGCTACTATGAAGGTGCAAGTCCAACCATCCATTGTGAAGTTTTTGTGAAGGTGGTTGAAGGTTATTTTGTATTTTTTGCATGGGGAAATGATTCGAACAACATTATAAAGGTCTTGGTAATGACACTATTGATCAGAGTGATGGACAATGTATGTCCCTTATGTGCAGATATGTATGTATGTCATAGTAGATGCAAACAACATTGATACATAGTTATCCCTATGTTTATTTTGTTGGGACATTCTAGGAATGATAAGCTATATTTTAAATGTTATATGGAACATTGATTCCACCATTTATCTAACCTTAGGAACTCACATGTAGCAGTAATATACTCTACACTCAGCCAACACAAGAAGATTAAAACTATAGAAATCAAATGACAAAATTATGGAAACCTCTAGTTGTGTGGCTTTCCCCTATTGTGTGAACTTTGGCCAGGATTTTTGTCAACTTTCTTGGTTTTTAACCCTTCCAGTGCCCAAATTTTGGTTGAGAAAAAGGTGGTGGATTTTTTTAATTTTTAAATTAAAAGCATTTGGCATGCTGATAGAGAAGGCCAACAAAATTAAACATTGACTAGCATCAACATTAATTGTTGTATGGTTTCTTTGTGGTGACAATTTTTGCAAAGTAATAAAATAGTCAAAATTTATAATTGTAACTATACTAATGTAATTTAAACAATTTACAATATAAATGTACATGAATGTGATCTACGATGGCTGATAGTGGAGGAGTGTTGGACAACCCCTCAGGTGGAATCAACGTGGAAGCTGATTGACTCACCTGAACCAACATAAATATTTCAATCATATATGTGATTCAATTATAAATTTAAAACTCAAGTTAAAAATCATTTCATATATAATTTAAAAATTTGAAATCAAAATACCCCATAAGGGTTGCCGAGTAGGACTAGTGTTGAGGTATGTACTCGTGGAATAGATGATTGCCCCATCATTAGTGTCATCTATACAACAAATAGTTTTATTGTTAAAATATATTGCAAACATTTCATTGATATATACATTCATCAAAATTCTTATAAAATGAACATGCAGATGCATATTTATACCTATGTCACAGTGTCCTCAGGGTGATGGTCTGCTATAAGAAAATCTAAAAATGAACGGATGTGACCAGATGAACCACTAGAATCTCCATGTCCACCTGAACTAGGTGTGTCCTGATCAAGTTCATAGCATACTTTATGGAAACTAGTATATACATGTGGGGGTATGTGCAAGATCATGAGGGGCCAACAAGTGGCAATATTATGGGTATTTGTAGGGCATGTGGCTGACGACTTTATTTTTATCCAAAATTGATGAAACAAAAGGGTTTTAGAGGAGATTCTCAGCATTCCACCAATATAAATTATACTTTTAATTTGAATTTAATAAATTATTATTATTTATTTTCTATTAGAATTATGACTAAAGTCCCGGATCGATAGGTGATTGAAAACATCTATAAATTTCAAATGGTATCACATTTTTTGAATCCAAAACATGCATCAAATTATATGCTTCACATACTATAGGATTAAAAAAATAAAAAAATAAATTTAAGTTTTGACGAAGTTAAGGTGGTTAGACATAATGAGTTTTTATATTTTTAAAAATTTGTAATAAAAAATCATAATTAATTATTTACTTGGAAAAAAATTACAAAAAAATATGCATCACATCCGACATGAGTCCTCTACTTATATATAAATATTATAAAAATATTATAATTTTATTATGGTTAGGGTGGTCACAAATACCTACTTTATTTTTTCCCTAAAATTTAAGTACTATTGCATTGAAATTTCAAATTTTCACCAAATAGATTTTATTTATTTTTAAATAAACCTTGTAGTTTAGATAACTAAATTCAATTTTCTACAGATTCTATTCTTACATATTTTTTAAATAATATAGATAACTTATTCAAATTTTTACGTCAAGTTGCATAACACTGATTTTTCTAAATTTTTTGCCACTTAAGGGCTTGTTTTTTCCATGATGATCCTGCACATACCCATGGGATGGGCTTCGACACTCTTGGAGTGGTACTCAGACCAGCTCCATAAAACACTCCTCCAAAATAATTGCCTCTATGCTCTCCACTAACTCTCGTAGAAGTATGTTGATCAAGGTCTCCTACTAGTGTACTAAGAGAACCTAATGTCGAGACCACAACTCGATGATGCACAATTGCGGGAATGGGAGGACTAGGAGCAACAACAAAGGGTTGTGCATATATGGGGAATTGGGGATCAACCCTTTCCCCTAACCTCTATTGTGGTATGCCGCCACCAACGCCCTGAAATGATTTAAATTCAAAATAATTGGGATTTTTCCCCAAAACAAACTCTACATACAGCTTCCTCAAAAAATACAATGGGTGCTCCCAATTAGCATGTGGGGGACTATCAAAAACCATATACCATCGATCTCAAAAATGTGCACTCATCTATGGATGTATGCACCACCTCATGGATATTCTAGATTTGTTGGGAGGAATGGGTTGTCGAGTAATGGGGTCAAGAAAGTAGGGGGCTAGGTGGGCTTTCATTATTTTAAGGTCCAAAATTTGTTTGTAAGAGAGACTGTCAACATAAAATTGTCTCATCTAATCTCTATCTCGTGAATGCCTGTCTAGATCAGAATCAATGGTTCTGATGGCATCCATAAAATTTTGCATCACAGATGAAAAATGTCTCACATGGGGTGGAATCAATGCTTGACTATGCATAGCATTGATTTGATTTTGGATGGATGCAACCTGATCATTTATGTGTGCTCACAAGCAAGCCTCATCAGATGCAACAGGTGTTAGAGGTGGCATATTAGGTGGTGGGGGAGGTGGTGGGGGATGTGGTAGGCGAGGTGGAGGGAGAGGTGGAGGGGGGGTGGCTAAGGTGGTGGATTGATGATTTCATCAATGTTAAAATCATCCATGATATGAGATATAAGTGTGCACCTACATTAAATTATACAAAATTGACATACAAACTTTAAAAATGACAATTGAAATAGTTAAATTTGAAACACACATGCAAATTTGTTTAAATAGGATATGCATACATATATTAAGATCATATAAAATTGAAACACACATATGCATTGATTGAACTTGAGCATGTGCATACAAAATTCAAAATTTAACATGTACATACATTTTAGATAAAAAATACGATGCATAATTTGCATGCATACATCATTAAACTAAACTATGTACATACATACAAATTTCAAAATTTAAGAACTATATGCAATTTTAATACATGTGTACATACTAGAAACAATAAACTTGAAACATTCACAAAAAAGCTATTTTTATGTCTAACACAAACACACAAACACACACACACACACACACACACACACACACATATATATATATATATTACAATGATCTGGTGGATATTTTCAATGAAAATTGAAGTGTCTCATTTCTCTCCAGAATCTACACCATTAGAAATATCTCAAAGTCCTGATTCCAACGCAACTTGAACAGAGCAAAAAGGAGTTCGTTTGTACAAGTTATGGCCAGTCAAACCTTGGGTCAAACTGGGATCAGTCCAAGAAGTGAAAAAAATGATGTCATCAAAATTTTTCAAAGTTGGCATCATCACGAAGAGCTCGTCGCAAGCTTTCCAACGCAGCTCGTTTTGTCAAAATTCAACATCATAGGCGCAAGATATCGTCAATCAAAGTTCGTGCAAGGAATGTTGACTTTTGACCATATGAAATGCTGACGTCATCATTCCGTACTGTACGGACAATGAAATGGACCAACCAGGATCTACCACGTGGCATCCTCTTCAGCATTGTATGGACGAATCAGAATCTAACACGTGGCATCCGTACGAACATGTCATTGGCCTAGTCACCAGTCCGTACTCGACGTGGCATCCAAGTGGCACTTGAGTCAGTGGTGATGTGGTGGATAGGTCAGCAACAGGTGGCATCCTTCAGCGAATAGAAAGTTGATACATGGCAGACAACTCAGCAGCGTTGATGTGTACAGGCAAGCAATCTAGTCTTGACACGTGGCCTCGGCAGGAGTGCCACGTCCCCCTCCATCCGTTGGCGTGGGGCATATTTGTTTTGTTTGTTAGAACAAAAGATTTTCGACTGGGATTGTCGAACCCGTGACCTCCACCTGATCAGCCAACGCTTCCACCGTTGAGCCAAACAACTGACCGCTAATTAGATATGGAGCCAGTTTTGTTTTGTTTTAAGTTTGTTTGAATTTTGTTTTAAAACAGTCGGCTGACGGTTCAACCCAGTAACCAACTCATTTGCCAAAAGTGTGGGCTACCGTTGCACTGGTGAGCTCATCGAATAATATAGTGTGTTCGGTTTGTTTTGACCACTTTTTTTGGGCCGAATGCATAACCAAATGGCTTTTTAAGCTATAATCCAACAAAACCACCTAACTACTAAAACCAAAAGGGGACTAAAAGATAGAATGGGTTTTGTATGAGATGATAAGGGGGTGGTTAATCATTTAATATTTTGTTAAGCCTTTTTAGGCAAATTGTATGTATAAAAGAGGGGGGTATGCTCTTAGGAGCTAATTAAATTTTTCCAAGCCAAGGGTGAAGTAGTGAATTAGAGAGAGTTTTTCTAAGAGATTTTTGAAGACTATTCTGTATGTTGAGGGCATGTTATGCTGATGTGTTTAAGGGGATAAGTCTTGGTGCATTTGTAATCCTTTTTGGAGATTAATCAGATCGGTCACTCTATTGGAGTGGACCCAGAGACGTAGTCATGTTTGTGACGAACTTTGTTACCAAATTGTTTGTGTTTCTTCTCTCCTCTCTTATGCTCTGATTTTCACCTTAATTTTTTATGTTTTGATGCATAATTTCGTTAATGTATGCATGTATTAAAATTTTGCAAAGTTGTTTGAATTAAGCATTCAATACTGCATATAGTCTAGATCATATATAGATCAAGTGGTATCAGAGCTCAGTTGACTATTATTGCAGTTATTTGTTTTTTTGAATGCTAACGAGGTCCAAGATTCAGAAGGGTGAAGGCAAGCTTGAAGAATTTGATCCTGAGATCGGGAAGCGTAGAACATTTCTGAAGATGTCTGTTTCTGGAATGGAGGCTCCTGAAGAAATCAGTGAGTAGGAGTTTCAAAGAGCATTCCTCGAGATGAAGGCTAAGGTGGAAATTATTTCTCAAGAGAGATAAGAATGGAAGGAACGTGAAGAATGTTCGTCGAAGCAAGATGCTCGTGAAGACAAGAAAGGGAAACAACATGGAGATGGTGACAAGCAACCAGATCCACCCTCTTCTTCTTCTCCTCCCTCTTCTCCTTCTTCTCCAGTTTCTCCTCATTCTACTTCTTTTAATCCTTTCAAGAGTGGGTATAAGCCTAAAATTAAATTGGATGTAAAATTTGACTTACCAAAGTATTGTGGTGAACTTAATGCTAAAAAATTGGATGATTGGATTCAACAAGTTGAAGTATATTGTAGAGTCCAAAACCTGTTAGATGATGTTAATAGGATCCAATTAGCTACTCTTTGGTTAGGAGGTACAACTTTAACCTAGTGGGAGAGTAAGACTAAGGCAGAAGTTTCACAACATGGTAGAGTCAGTTTAACTTGGGCAGAGTTTGTTAATGCTCTTAAGAAGCAATTTTATCCCCTAGGACATATGCAACAGTTAATGATGGACTGGAAAATGTTTAGGAAAGGGAAAGGTCAAACTATCTAAGAGTACACCCATGAATTTAGGAAAATGGCTATTGTTTTGAATGTTCCTTTGTGCACCCAGGACACTTTTTTGAAGTACATAGGAGGTCTTCATTCCTACCTTAGGCATTCCATTTTGGTATTGAACCCTTGCAATTTGGATGAAGTGTCTGTTCAAGCTACACACTTAGAGTCAAGGGGTAAAGGGTCTTTTATTGATAAGTTTGATAATGATGTAAAGAAATATTCTAAGAATGCAGAGACAGGGAAAGGAAAGAAGGCAACTACAGTTAAGAAGGATGAGAAACTTTCTTGCACTCATTGTGACAGGAATGGTCATGATGAAGAACATTGTTGGCAGTTGCATCTAGAACTGAGGCCTAAGTGGGCTCAGAAATGTAATCAGAAATAGAAAGGTAAGGAGAGAGTTGCAAATGTTGTTATGGATCTTGGTTCAAATTCAGATGATGAGACTAAGATAACAACTATGGGTCTAAAAGGTAAAGCTCCTATTTTTGGTGTTTCTGTTGCTAATTGTGCTTCTACTTCTACAGATAATGATTTCTCTAAAGATGTGAAAAGGAATGAGTTGTTTCATTTAAGGGTTGTTGCTAAGAACACTAAAATTGATGCACTCATAGATAGTGGTTCTCAAGTGAACTTAATTTTAGAAAGTGTTGTAAGAAACTTGGGATTAAAAACTACACAACATAAGAAACCTTATCCACTAGGCTAGATTTGTGAAAATGATAAGCTGTAAGTAACAAGACAATGCACCTTAAGATTCACAATCACTAGTAAGTTTGTGGATGAAGTACAGTTTGATGTAGTTCCATTGGATATCTATGGGATAGTGCTTGGTAGCCCTTATCTTTATGATCGGAAAGCTATTTTCTACAGGGAAAAGAATCATTATCACTTGTTTAAAGATGACATTCAGTATATTGTACATTCTCACAGGATTAAGACTGATCATTCTTTTGGAAACACAGGGTAGTTAAAGAGGGTAATTAATGCAAGTAAAGAGTTAACTCTTCTATCTTTCAGTACAGGTGGTTCTACACTTGAACTTGGAGTAGCTAACCAGGGTCAGATGTTGTAGGATGCACCCACAGTACAACATGAGGGGATGATGATTGAAAGCATTGATGGTTCCTTGGGTAAAAATGTTCCTGTTGTAAAGGATCGATATGTTGTTGACTTATTCTCTTTCATTTCTACATTATTGTTTAGCTTGATGTTTGTCAATTTTTGTTGGTTAGTGGCTACGACAGTTGATGTAGATGCTTATGGAAGTGATAAATTTATGTTTATGTTGAACAATGTTGTTGCAGTCTTCATTGTGCTTGTGAGCCAGGTATTCAGATGTACAGAGGATATAGGACAAGTGGGGAGGCCAAGTCCTCACTTATTGTCAGAGTAAATGTCACTTTTGGAGGTCCAAAAGGTCTTCAGTGGGGAGGCCTGATCTGGTGGATATTTTTAGTGAAAATTGAAGTGTCTCATTTCTCTCCAGAATCTGCACCATTAGAAATATCTCGACATCCTGATTCCAACGCAACTTGAATGGAGTGAAAAGGAGTTCGTTTGTACAAGTTATGGCCAATCAAACCTTGGGTCAAACTGGGATCCGGGGCATCTAGGAAGCAAAAAAAATGATTCGTCAAAAGTTGTCAAAGTTGGAATCATCGAAAGAGCTCGTCGCAAGCTTTCCAATGCAACTCGTTTCATCAAAATCTGACATCGTAGGTGCAAGATATCGTCAGTCAAAGTTCGTGCAAGGAATGTTGACTTTTGACTATACGAAATGCTTACGTCATCATTCCGTACTATACGAACAGTGAAATGGACCAATCAGGATCTGCCATGTGGCATCCTCTTTAGCACTGTATGGATGAATCAAAATCTAACATATGGCATCCGTACGACATGTCATTGGCCTAGTCAGCGGTCCGTACTCGATGTGGCATCCAAGTGGCACTTGAGTCAGTGGTGATGTGGTGGATACGTCAGCAACAGGTGGCATCCTTCAGCGAATAGACCGTTGATATGTGGCAGACAACTCAACAACGTTGACGTGTACAGGTGAGCAATCTAGTCTTGACACGTGGCCTCCGCAGGAGTGCCACATCCCCCTCCATCCGTCGGCATGGGGCAGATTTGTTTTGTTTGTTAGAACAAAAGATTGTCGGCCGGGATTGTCGAACCCGTGATCCTCCCACCATTGAGCCAAACAACCGACCGCTAATTAGATATGGAGCCAATTTTGTTTTGTTTTAAGTTTGTTTGAATTTTGTTTTAAAATAGCCGGCCGATGGTTCGACCCGATAACCAACTCATTAGCCAAAAGCATGGGCTACCATTGCACTGGCGAGCTCATCGAATAATATAGTGTGTTTGGTTTTTTTTTACCACTTTTTGTGGGCCGAATGCATAACCAAATGGATTTTTAAGCTATAATCCAACAAAACCACCTAACTACTAAAACCAAAAGGGGACTAAAAGATAGAATGGGTTTTGTATGAGATGATAAGGGGGTGGTTAATCATTTAATATTTTGTTAAGCCTTTTTAGGCAAATTGTATGTATAAAAGAGGGGGGTATGCTCTTAGGAGCTAATCAGGTTTTTCCAAGCCAAGGGTGAAGTAGTGAATTAGAGAGAGTTTTTCTGAGAGATTTTTGAAGACCATTCTGCATGTCGAGGGCATGTTATGTGGATGTGTTTAAGGGGATAAGTCTTGGTGCATTTGTAATCCTTTTTGGAGATTAATCGGATTGGTCACTCTATTGGAGCAGACCCGGAGACGTAGTCACGTTTGTGACGAACTCCATTACCAAATTGTTTGTGTTTCTTCTCTCCTCTCTTATGTTCTGATTTTCACCTTAAGTTTTTAAGTTTTGATGCATAATTTCGTTAATGTATGCATGTATTAAAATTCCGCAAAGTTGTTTTAATTAAGCATTCAATACTGCATATAGTCTAGATCCTATACAGATCATACAATTTTCCAACATGAGAAATCATTCAATCTAGTAGATAGTCATAAAATATATACTATTATAAATTCATAATTATAAGTTCATAAATTCCACAAAATTCATAAATTCATGTCACTAAAAATATCCATCTAGAACCAAAATCATAAATTCGCATCACTAAAACTATGCATGTAGAACCAAAATCATAAATTCACATCACTAAAAATATCCATCCAAATAATTTTATAAATTCATCACACAAAATATCCATCATTCACGAAATTCATAAATTCATAACTATTTAAGATGATTGTCTTAATTTAGAAACTATTGTGGCTCTCTACTACATCTCTTCATTTATTTGCATTTTCCTTTTGAGAATCGGAAGTTCTCATCTCCTCTAGCCATTGTCAATGCTCATCTAAGATCCCATCCATAGCCATGACAACATCAACAATGGTTTGCATCCTAGATGCAATCATCCTCACAGGTGGTGTGAGACATTCTTCATTTTGAATAATGTTGATTTGATCTTGCATGGTTCTAACATTGGAATTGATTCATTCTTGCAAAAGAGCACCATTGATTTCAGGTGGTGGAGGTGGGGGGTTATGAGGTGGAGTGGGTGGAGGTGGAGGTGAAGGTGGTGGAGATGGATGGCGCAAAGGTGGATTGCAATTATTATTGAGTCAATCCATGTGATCTCTAAGATATGAGTGAACCTACATTAGATTTGTAATTTCAAAATGTAAGATACATGTTTACGAAATACCCGAAAACCATTCAATATAAATGGACTAATTGAATACAAATGATAAAATATGCAAGCCTCATTTATGTCTAAGGCATGTTACTTGAATGAAAATATAATTAACTATTAATATAGGACAATTTATGAATGCTATAGGGTTTACAGTTTAGAGTTTAGGATTTAGGTTTTAGGGTAATAGGATGCCTTAAGGGGATCTATGTAGTAAGGTCCTAGTAAAAAATGACATGGCTATTAAGTGAATAAAATTTGGTGAAGATGCCCAAGGCAACCAAATTTCATTAAGGTCCAAGGAAACTTCACCAAATTATATTCACTTGAGTCATGTCATTTTGTCCTAAGAACTTAGTAGACATAGATCCCCTTAATCCATCTTATCACCCTAAACCATAAATCGATCAACCTAGATCATGATTTATCTCATTCATATTATAATCTTGCACAATCTTATTATTGTTAAATTTGGTTTCCTTGGGAAACTTCACCAAATTTTGAGAGCTTATTTGATCCCCTTAATAAATGTCATATTAGGACCCCTTAAGAAATTGATTTACGGTTTAGGGTGATGGGATGGCTTAAGGGGATCTATGTCTAGTGAGGTCCTAGGACAAAATGACGTGGCTCAACTGAATAAAATTTGGTGAAGTTTCCCAAGGAAACCAAATTTCATTAATAGCCTAAGAAAAAATCATGGCTTTAGGGTTTACAATTTAGAGTTTAGAATTTAGGGTTTAGGGTAATATGATAGCTTAAGGGGATCTATGTAGTAAAATTCTATGAAAAAATGAAATGGCTTAAGGGAATGAAATTTGGTGGAGTTTCCTAAGGCAACCAAATTTCATTTTAAGGTCCTAGGACAAAATGAATGCTTTAGTGTTTAGGGTTTAGATTTTAGAGTTCAAGATTTAGGGTTTACATAACTTAGGGTGAAGTTTGGGTGGCCCTTGGAATATAATGAACTTGCAAGTTAGTGAATAACATTTTCTCGTGGAACATTTGATTGAGATAGCTCTTTTTTCAACTAACCAACCTAGATCATGAAATCTCATTCATATTATAATCATGCACGATCTTATTATTGTTAAATTTGGTTGCCTTGGGCAACTTCACCAAATTTTGAGAACTTCTTTGATCCCTTTAGGAAATGTCATATTAGGACCCCTTAAGACATCAATTTACAATTTAGGGTGATAGGATGGCAAGTAAGGGGATCTATGTCTAGTGAGGTCCTTGCAAAAAATGACATGCCTCAAGTGAATAAAATTTGGTGACATTGCCCAAGGCAACCAAATTTAATTAAGGGCCTAGGAAAAAAATGATGTATTTAGGGTTTAGGGTTTAGAGTTTAGAGTTTAGGGTGTAGGGTAATTTAGGATGGCTTAAGGAGATCTTTGTAGTAAGGTCCTATGGCAAAATGACATGGCTTAAGGGAATAAAATTTGGTGGATTTTCCTAAGGCAACCAAATTTCATTTTAAGGTCCTAGGACAAAATGAATTATTTAGTGTTAAGGGGTTAGAGTTTAGAGTTAAGAGTTTAGGGTTTAGCGAACTTAGGGTGAAGTTTGAGTGGAACTTGGAATAATGGACTTGAAAGTTAGTGCCTAGTTTATGAATAGATTGACTATTTGCATAATTGAAACACATAATTATGTATTATTAAGATTGAGTTTGATGTATATTTTAACTAGACATTTTCTAAATTGAATATAAGATTATTTTATTTAACATTTTTTTCATTGAAATTTCCCACTTAATTGAATTTTATGATATAAAATGTATAGAATAAAATTAGTTATTGTTGAATTGAAGTATTTTATTTTCGATTGTTTGGAATTGAAAGAACCTAAAAGAAAGAAAAGAAAAATATTTATATTCTTTTAGTGTCTAGCTAACTAGTTCAAAAATTGAGATTTTAGACTAAACTAGAAGCTTAATGAAAAAGTAATTGAAAACAAGAAATGGAAACAAGCCATGACTAAGAGAGATCAAAACATAAAATAGAAATGAATGTTGAATACTATCTAATTAAGTGACAATTGGAAATTTATTTTACACTTGGATTTACGAATTTGCTAACTAAATTTGCAAACAAACATTGATAAAATTTATGAATTGTAACTATTCTTTCACATATTATTTTCCATTCTAATTATGATTTAACATTGAAAATAAAGTTTAACATATCATTTTCTTCATACAATGCAAATGAAATTTAAAATATTTAAGCAATGCAAATGTATTTTCTTGAGCTTGAAATTAGGGTTTTCAAAATCAAAATGATTTGTTCGATTTCAATTTAGGGTTTTAGCAAAAAAAATTGTTTCAATTCAATTTAGGGTTTTAATTTCTAAGCAATTAGGGTTTTAAATGCAATTTTTTCATTTCATTTCAAACTAGGGTTTTCAAATTCTTTTTTCTTGTTTGATTTGAATTGAGGGTTTCAAAAGGCTTGATTAGGGTTTCTAAATGCATTTTTTTATTTCATTTCAATTTCTAGGGTTTTGAAATGCAATATTTTTTGTTTCATTTCAATTAGGGTTTTCAAATACTTTTTTTTTTTCCTTTGATCAAAAAATTTAGGTTTTAAAAGCTACATTATGTTTCTAAAATACAATTCAAGGTTCATTTTTTCATTTCCATCAAGAAATATTTAGGATTCATTTCATTTTTTCATCTATTTCTACAATTCCTCATTTCTACTATAATAGGAAATAAAATGCTTAATACATGAAATAAATTAAAAAAGACACGCTAAAAATAGTTATTCTATTGACAATTTCAATAACAAATGAAAAAATGCAAAAAATGGGGGTGGAGGGGTACCTAGAGACTATTTGTGGAGGTTTTTGTCGCTCGATTTTGGGATCACGTGGGTAGGTAAAATGCAGTTTATTTGTTTTTTTTTAAATACCATTAGAAAATGGGATCCTGATTTGTACAAAATGGGATAAATCGGGATCTCGTTTCGTACTAATAGGGATCTTGTTCCCTGTCTGTTAGTTTGGGACCCTTTAGCAAACGAGATCCCAATTTTTAAAAAGTGGGATCCTGTATTGCATTTAGGCTCGGGATCCCAATTTTTAAAAATTGGGATCCTATTTAGAAAAATCAGGATCGCATTTTTGCAATGCCAATTTCATTTATTTGGCTAGGGAAAAAACTTCCATGTTCTGTGGACTCAACTTTGTGCACATACCCTACACAATTGAGAAAAAGTATCCAATCATTGAATAACATGAATGTGATTCTTTTTCTTCTCTTGATGCCCCTTTTCCTTGTGATGAAGTTACTCTACAAAACCCATTAATGGAATGTGGTCAACATCTTGATTGCTTCTCTACTACAAACTCTCCTAATAGGGAAAGTATCATGGTACACACAAACATCAACACTATCGAGTGCAAAAAAAAAGTCAATCTCACTTTGAAGCATCCTGAGCTGCTTGATATGGATCAATTATTTATGGCAATCTTAGGAGTTCATGATAAGTAACCCTCTACTCCTCCAAACAGTAAGGTACCATGTGCTATCATTAGTTCCAAGAAAAATAATATAGAAAGACAAAATAAAATTGAAGAAGCCACTAGGTTAATGGAAGAGGCTTCACAAACCTTTGAATTCATACCTCTTTCCATGGGAGAATACAAGATCATAACAAAATAATCTAAAATGAGAAACAAGAAACTAGTAACGACAATACAAAATTCAAAAGCATCCACTTCAACCAACTTAAAACAAAGAAAAGCCAAAATTTGAGGAAATTAAACAACCACCAAATCCAACAATAGAAGAAAAAACAGGGCAAAGAATGTGATGCTATAGAACAATGTATCCATGCCCCTATAAACCCTAAAACACAAGATACAAATCATGATTGTCCTTTTATAGAAATCAAACCATCAAAAAAACCTTCATCCAATTTCAACACTATCACAAACAATTCTTCCATGAAAACTATAACCTTGGTACATTGGAAACTAATAGATATCTCATTAAATATGTATTGATAGTAGAAACTTTGTTTACTTATGAGCATAAATAACATTACTTGTTGCTCCTTTCCATATTTACATGTTTTACATTCCTTGTAAGCAGCAACATACCATCATCCACTCCAGGCTCACCTTTGTCATGCACGAAATGGGGGAAAAGAGTTAGACAACCTTATCCTCATATGTCACTTGCCATTGTCTCTTTTGACTAATCATTAACATTTCATGAACCTATAAGAGCAAGCTTGACCTGTGGACAACATTTCTTAAGATTGAATCGCATGTGACATATTACCTTTTTCATGACATAGCTTATCAAAAACATATGACTTGGCATAGGGCTTCCCGAATAAGCTCTCATGTCTCCT
The DNA here is from genome assembly GCA_007258455.2 of Sequoia sempervirens. Lineage (NCBI taxonomy): Eukaryota > Viridiplantae > Streptophyta > Pinopsida > Cupressales > Cupressaceae > Sequoia > Sequoia sempervirens. Next base: position 374,793,127 of record VDFB02270651.1, read on the forward strand.
TCTAATTTAAAGAAATTTCTCATAGTAATAGTGTTAGCAACTGCTCTAAAGTGGGGGCATACACAAACGACATCTTTTTGCAAACTTCATGGTGTGATTTATGTTTTCTTGTGATGTTACCTCTCCTTGCTAGTGCCATTGGGTTTGATGCCTTCCAAGAGTGTGCAATCAACTGAAGTGACTTGATGTGAATGATACATCCCATGAATAACGATCTAACACCCTAACTTGTCCTCTCTTGGGGACATTAGGCACAATGCTCCCTAATAAGAAGACCTTACTTGAACAAAGAAAAATCCCTTTTAAACAAATTTTTTACATTACATTCAAAAGCATTTACAAAAAGTGTATTTTCATTGTGGTGCCTTATCAAAGTTATCAGGAGGATAACTTTGGTGTGGTTCATATAATGGGAATCTGACACATTGGCATGACTTCCCCATTATACGGTGTGAAGCTGGCACACTAGTATGACTTTCTCACTAAACCACTTCTTTGGGACAACTCACCCCATGGACGACCTAATTTTCTATGGCCCCAAAGTGAGTGCATCTTTGATCCACCTCATGTTTCATTCCTTTTAGTTCTTTCCATTGCATGATTCCATATCTTGTTTTATTACATATCATTCACCTTGTGCATGTCCTTTTGTGCTTATGTTGATTTGACTTAGGATCTTAGATCTTGGGGGCTTGACCGATGCTTTGATCTTTTTCATTCTTTGACATCCACATTGGTACAAGTGGACCCCTCTTGAATGTCTACTTTAGTGTGAGTTTGAAGTAAGTTCATCCTCTCACTAAAGTGGGGGCTTAATGTGTCACCAAAAAATGCATACCTTACTTGATTTTGGCATAATTGATAATAAATCAGACTTAATTTCACCTTGATCTAGTGTTGTGAGGTGTTTTATATATCCACATTAGGTCTTGGACACTTGCAAACTAAATAAAATGCATTTAATGATGTCTTGATGTCTTGTGAAGGTGTTGTAAAGTGTTGCAAATCAATTTCACACTTTTCTAGACATTTATTAAGCATTTAAATCTAATGGCCCCCCCTCCCACTTTTGAATAAAATATTATTTTAATTCAAAAGTTAGTTTTTCCCTCTTCTTCTATAATTACATAGATATTATTTATTTAAGTATTCCTCAAATTCCCTCCAATATTAAATAATTTATTTAATTATTTAATATTTTGTCTTTTTTCCCTTACTTTTGAATTAAATATTATTTTACTTCAAAAGTTAGTTTTTTTCCCTCTTCTGCTATAATTAAATAATTATTTCAATTATTTAATTCATTAACCTTTTCTTTCTATAATTAAATAAATGTTATATTTATTTAATTAATTATCCTTTCTTTATCTCCCCAATTAAATAATTATTTTAATTATCCCTTCCCTTTCCATTAAATAATTATTTTTAATTATTTAATTATTTGTTCCCATCTTTCTTTTGAAATAAATAAAATTAATATTTTATTTATTTCTTCTATATTTTCCACCTAAATTAAATAATTTTTATTATTGAATTTTCTTCAACAACCTCTTTTTCTATGCCAATCTTATCTTCCACCTCAAGTCTTTATCTATCTGTCTTTCTTCTCTCAATTAACCTCCACCCTTGATTAAGTTATTTTCTAATTTAATCTTGGCCCTTGATCATGATCCTTATTCTTAACTCTCCTCTATAAAAGGAGGCCTTTCATCCATCAATTATACAAGCAATTCATTCTTCATTCATATCATCAAGTCAAGCAAGCAAGAATCAAGCATTCAAGATAACATTCAAGCTCAATTCTAAAGCATTCAAGAGCAAGAATTTTCATCCATTGTTGTAGCAATTCAAGATCCATCATCATGGCAAGGTACTAATTTCATTATTTTATGTCCATGCTTCATATTATTTCTTCATTTGGTTTAACTACCTAAAAGAGGTTTGACCAAAGCAAACCCCTATTCCATAACATTGAACATTTCTCTTTCTTTCTTTGTGTTTTTGCAAATTTAGCTACTTTGAAGGCTTGGAAATCATTGAAGAATACATTGCAAACTTGTTGAAGAAAACCTCTTATTTGAAAATCCAAAATATCAACAAAAATTCACTTTCAATTGTATAGTTTCTATTTTGCATTTATTGTATTTATTTCATCTTTCTGCATATCACGCTGTGTTTTCAAACAAGTAACTTTTCTTAGGTTTTGCATCATTAGATCACTTCAGTATCAGATCACAGCATTAAGACATCATAATTAGATGTAACAATTATCATTTACATAGACTTTGAGTGTAAACCCTTGCATTTTGGTGGACCCCCGTCCAATCCCCTTTCTCCTTTTAGATGGAAAACCCTTGAAGGAGCAAAGCGTTGAGGGGTAAACCAAAATCTTTGTTTACAAAATCAAATTTCACATTTCTATCTTTCTAGATCCATACATATTAAACATGTAAATTTTATGTAAAATTATACCATAGATACAATTTACATGTAGCTTAGTCTTCACCCAAATCCTTATTTGCCCATCTACCTATAGAGTAGAAACTCTCATTTTCTTCTCAAAGAAGCAACGAAAACAGTTAATGTAAACATGCTGGCAAGTGAATGAAAGAATGCAACGTAGAATCGCATGAACATCATGAAGTATAAATTCTAGAAGAGCATTGACGAAGAGATTTCTTGCACGCAATCTTAGTCCTTATCATCTACGAGATTTTGGTTACTGATCTAATCTTTATCTATAATTCAAACCTAACGAATAATCAGAAAGACAATTAATATAATAAAAATGATGGCCAGCGAAAAGTATGAACAGCATAAAGTATAAATTCTAGAACACCATTGAAGAAAAGGATATGGATATTGATCTTTCAGTCACTGCGATATTGATCACTATTCTAAGCTTTTTTTTATGATTCAATCATAAAATTTTAATTTTTAAATAACCAGAAAGACAGATATTGTAAAAATGTGGGCCAGTGACTCAATGAAGACGACGTGGGAATTCATGAACAGGATAAAGTATAAATTCTAGAACATTGATTGACGATTTCAAAACGAAAGTTACGAATAGTTTGCACAGATTACCGAGATTTGTGATCATGTCTGATTCGATCCCACATCACATCAATGTGGATAGAAAAGAACGATGGGACTGGAGTTACTCTTTCCATCATAGGTGTTGACATTTCTGTTCTTTCAATGAATGTTTAAAGTAAAAATCAAGTAAATAATATTTATAGAATAGGATATGTAAAGTATTTAAGAATAGGATATATAAAGTATTTTATTTGGAACCTTATAAAATTAAAATTATTCAATGAATAGTATTGTATATAGATATTTAAAAAAGAATATGTTGTATGTAATCAAAAGAAAAGCAAAGAGAGGAAAGGTGCTAAGAATTGATTTACTTGCAGGGCAATGAATAACCAATAGATACTATTGTGGAGTAGTATAAATAATATCTTGGTACTTGAAATGGATTTTAATCACATGGTAGTCACTACATCATTTTCAAGAAAGAAATATTAACAATCTTGTATCCCTTCTCTTATTAGTTACATGAAATTATATAAGAATGTAAATAAAACATCATGTTACACATTAAGAAGATACAAATAAAATATGCTCATTGAAGTACATAACAAAGTGATCATGAATGCTAGATAAAATATCCTATAAGCATATACAAAAGTGTGAGATATCATCATGAGAAACTTGTTGGAAAAAGATATATTCACTATAAAGAATGGTTTAGCATAATGAGTCATCAATATTGGAATTACATGAGTAAGCATAGAATCAAAAGGCATGAGCATCGTAATCATGGTAGATCATGTACTCATTGAGTTAAAAGATTGTGTCAATAAAATATGTGATAAAAAGTGGTGATCATAAGCATTTACATCATAAGAAAAATCAAGGAGGTAGATCATCTATATAGAAGAATAGTGGTTCATGTCATACAAGATATGCCCCCTGAGTGGGAAACACTATGTCTAAATAATATAATCTATAGATAGAAAGATAATTGATGTCATAAAGGATATGCCCCCCAAGTGGGAACATAATTGATGATGTCAAATTGTTCTACAGTGATTAGTTTGTATAAATTACAGAAATTTATTATCATGTCTAATCACATCCCACATCACATCAATTTGGAAAGAAAAAAAAATTGAACTAAAGGGATACTCTTTCCTTCAAAGATGTTGACATTTTTTCACATTGAATGTATTTTTTAAAGTAAAAATCTAAGTAAATAATATTTATATTTATAGAATAAGATATGGATAAAATTTTAAATGTATCCTTATAGATATCTAGAATAATAATAAGAATATTTTTTCTATACTCAAAAGAAAAGAAAAAATTAATCTTGTTTTATATTGGGTTCAACATCTACTTAAATATTATAGATTGAGTATCTTAAACTATTTTGATTATATTCTCAAGTGTAACATACTTAAAATAGTGAAAAATCATGCAATGATTGTAAAAATATAATAGTTATATAGTAAACATGTGGGCACACATGATTGAATGGGTCACAATGGTAGATGACACAAAACATGACTACAATGAAAAACAAGGAGAGCTATCACAAAGGGCTTAGGCTCATATACAAAGTTATAATCATAACTAGGAAATGGAATCCAATAAAACCCATTGAATTAAATCTATCAAATTGAGTCTTAATAGATAGCTATAATGATAGTTTAAAAGACTAAGAAAAGGAGACTATAATATTTAAGACCAATAACATAGGGTTTGGTTAAGGATCTACACCTTAATAGGTGAAATACGAATATAGGAAAGTCTTAAGGAGAGCATATTGATGCCAAAAGGAAAAAAGGTAAGAGGGGGAGGGGACACATTAAAACATATATAGACATGGAACAAAATATAAATAAGGAAAGTGATAAAATAAAATAATAATATGGTTGACCAAAAAAATTACATGCAACTAATGAATGTGAGCACAAATAATGGAAAATCAATTATCATATTAAAGTACATGTATCACAAACTAGATATACTTTTGTAAATTAAAATATGTGTGAAAATATAAATTACTCCAATATTATAGTAAAATTTGGAGCTTCTATTTTCCTCTATCAAACATGACATTTTTGAAGAGACATTTCAACATTTTTTATGATGCAACTACAAATAGTTAAAAAAAAAAAAATCTTACATTTCAAAACATTAATAGTTACAATTAATGCCCCTACTCCAAGATATGTAGCTCACTACATATGATATATGGATAATGAATATTTACATTTCCATAATCCAATTTATCATTTGGGGTAGTATCACATAATTCATACTCAAAATGGTTATTCTATTTTTCCAAACATACAATAAAATAGAATGCTTCATAATCCAATTTTCTAACAATGTCTTAGATGCTAACCATATTATTCATATATTTTATCTTCAAAGCCACCTAATGGCCTACATATCTTTTATCTTCAAAGCCACCTAATAGGCCAATTCTTCTTCTTCATTATATGTACTTTGGGCCCACTAAATTTTCCCATGAACAAATTGGATTATTTGATCAACAAATATGATATTATCATTGGAACAAATTGATTTGATGTCAAGATCAAAATAGATGGACTCATAATTACTTGACTCGCCTAGATAATCTAAACTATCATTTAGATCATCAACACCATATATAGAAATTTAGGTCACCTCAACCATAGAATATATATTTTTAAATTACCTCTTTGTTTCAAGGTATGTGCACCCAGTAGTGACACAAAAAAGTGTCACTTTACCATTTTAAATGAAATCACACCTTTGGCAAGTGCCAAATTTGGCACTTGCCAAATGAGAAAAGTGAATTTAAACACCTAACTCCTTTACCTTCATTCTACGTTTTCATCATTTCATGTGCTACATTTTCCTCTACTCAACCATCACTTACCAAATATAGTCCATTTTTTTCACTTGGAACTAGTGAATCTTCACGAGGATGTCGCCAAGACGTCACAAAGGTGAAAGAGATATGTATTTATGGTTTTTAAGTTTTAAATTTGAATTAAATTATAGATTGAATTAGGTTTTTTAATTAAAATTTCTTTTAATTTTCTAGAAATGAATCTCCACCTCCAAATATTCAAAATTCTCAATCATCTCCTCATGAAAACCCTCATGAATAAGAATAAAATCAAATTCCTCCCTCAATTCATAGACATCCTATGGAAACAAAAAAATATTCTACATCAAATAGAAAACAACAAAAAGGAACTTGAAGAATTGATTGCTAGGTTAAATGATATTGTCTCAGCACACCCTCATTGGAGAGGCCTTATTGAATCCTTACAGTCTATCGCATCTCATGTAGGAACCATAAGTGCACAACTTAATTTTTGGTCAAATAAGAAGTTGTAATTAAAAATATTTTATGCAAATAATATTTTGTATGTGTAAGTGAAGAAAGAGAAAATTACCAAACCCCACTTATGTGCCCTTTCGCATACCAATGAACCAATCAACCTTTATCAGTTGCATGTAGGAAGTTCCCCATCCATTGGTGCCACCATGAGGGGACACAATATAATTTTTGGGATAGGTGGTGGATGGTTTTTGACCAACCTCCATGCAATAAATATGAGGTCCCATAGTACTTTTTCAGGAAACTCTATTGTGAGTTTGTCCTCAATAAGATTCTAAATTATTTTGACTATCTAGATTTTCAAAGTAGAGTTGGGGTCTCCACATATGATAGAGTGGGGGCATAATGTAATCCACAACTGCAATTGAGACCCTTGGCTAGACCCATGCTAGAGCATGTGACCATTCAATTGTAAAGGACTATAGTGTCAAAAAATGTTCACAGTAACATTTTCACACTTTTTTGGGCCTTCCTTATAAAATTGAGTTTAATAGTTCCTTGACATAGTGTTGTAATGTGTTTTACACACTCACATTAGGTCTTTGATCCTCGTAAACTAAATAACTTAACCATACTTTATCTAGAGTATTCTAAAGTGTTGTAACAGATTCACACTTTTCTAGGGTTTTATTAAAAAATTGGGATTTTATGATTTAATTGGCCTTATTTTGCATTCACAAGCCTCATTTAATGCATCTTTTCGAGGATAATCTTGACATAAATCAACATCCAATCATATTTCTAGTTTTTAAGGTTGTGTGGCCTAGATTTAGTGATTTGGGACTCATATGCCACCTTGGGCGTGTAAGTCCCACCTAGGGTTTTGGGTCCCAATCTGGATTTCACACCTTTCTAATCATTTTTTATAATGTGTCCCATAATTATGCCTAATGGGACTCATATGCCACTTATCGCGTATGAGTCTCATGTGGCCCAAAATTGAAATTAATTCAAATTATTGGTGGGATTTTATTCTCCTAGATATAATTTTGGCTTGTAGTGTTGTAATTTAAGGAAATTTGGCATAAACAAGTATAAATACAAGGTTCTTTCAGCCATTTTCACCTAATAGTTCATGAGATCACCTATCAAGTTGAATGACCATCCTTAAAGCAAATTGGAGTTTACAAGAGCATTCAAGTGTTTACAAGAGCTTTCAAGAGTCTTCAAGAGATAATTATCAAGTGATTTAGATAATTATTCAAGCATCAAGCATCATGTCAAAGTCATCATGCACCATGTTTTTTTGAGCTAACATATGTGATGTAGGGTTTTATAATTCAAGCTAGCATTCAATTCAAGATCTAGCACATTCAAGCAAGAATCAAGATCTACATCCATTGAATCCATTTCATACATGTTTGCAACACTTTATTGCTAGGGTTTACTGAGTTGCAACATTATATTTTGCGCATTCATCATTCCTTCATCTTATTTCATTCCATTTCAAGTTTCTATTACCAAAATGGGCTTTGACCAAGGCAAACCCCTTTCCAATAATACAACAACATTTTTCCCTCTCTTTAGTGTGTGATTTATAGTTCTAGGTTGAAGAAATATTGACGAGAAAGTTTGGAGAAAGTTTTCAAGTGTTCAAAGTTGTTAAAGTTGCCACTTTACATTGAAGATAATTGGAGAACACCTATAGGTTGGAAATTGAAGATTCAGATATGGAAATCAAGTGGAAAGGACAAAGAAGAGATAGAAGAGTAGTTTCAGAATTTGAATTTCTATAAAACCTTAACTAGATTGATAAGTCACTTCTAGCGTATGAGTCCTAGTTTGGTCAAATTTGTAGATTTCAAAAGTTCCAGACACCTCTCTTCTCGATTTCAGTTTCTGCCCAGAAGCCCTAATTTGGGACTAAATTTTCTAGATTGGCATATGAGTCCCAACAAGCTTTAAAATTAGTGCTTTTAGCATTTGAAGTCTTCATCTAGTCTTCTTCAGGTTTCTAGGTGCACACATTTCATCTTTTAGCTTTCTATTTTGATTTACATGCATTTTTAGGTCATTAGTGAAGCCTTGCATCATATTGGATTTGAGCATATGGTCTTGCACTTCATAGGTCTTTCTAAGCCCTAGCTTGGCAGAAAACCCCTCTTTAGTTTATAATCAAACACTAGGACAACCCTATTGCAAGATCTCTTCCTCCTTCGTACACCTTAGTTTGAATTCTCTAGGGTTTTCCTTGAATGAGAGAGTGTGAAGTTTGTTATTCTATCTTCCAAGAATAGAAGAAAAAAAAAATAAACATTTTATTTTGGTGAACCTACATTTAGGACATCATAATTTTGATTTGGAGTGCAACATCATCCTAGATCTTTCCTGCATTAACTTTGCATTAGGGTTTACACTAGTTAATTGGCATTCTAGGATTTCTAAATCTTGCATTAGTGAAAGTACATATAAGTTGCATTTTTGCATCTTACATCATTGAAAATCATCTAAAATATATATTTCACTTAGGTTACAAATCATACAAACTAAAAAGCATAAAAATCACTTAAAATTTTATAATTTTTTGAAAAAAAACCCTCACTAGGACTCATATGCCCCTCTGGGCGATTTAGTCCCAGTGCAGATTTTAGACTACATTTTCTAAAATTCAAAACTCTATTTTTGTGCTTCAGTTGGTAGTTGATAACTTTATGTTTCAATTTATAGACTTTCTATTTCATTGAATTCATTGCATCTAGTTCAATTTGGTCCATCATGTAAATTGCTTAATTTCATCTAGAACATTTGGGTATGTGCAGGATCATGATGGGCTAAAAAGTGGCGATATGATGGGTATTTGTAGGGTATGTGGCTGACAAATTATTTTTACCCAAAATTGATAAAATGAGAAGGGTTTTTAAAGGAGATTCTCATCTTTCCACTAGTATAAATTATGCTTTACTTTGAATTTGATAAATAATTATTATTCATTTTCTATTTGAATTATGGCTATAGTCCTGATTGATAGATTGATTGAAAAACATATATATCTTTCAAACGGTATCATATTTTTAGAATCCAAAACATGCATCACATTCTATGCTTCTCATACTATCGGATTAAAAAAGAAAAATTGAATTTCATGAAGTTTCAACCAAGTTAAGGTGGTCAGAGATACGGGTTTTTATATTTTTTAAAAGTTGTAATAAGAAAATTATAATTAATTATTTACTTGGAAATAAATTATAAAAAAATATGCATCACATCTAGAGATGAGTCCTCTACTTATGTCTAAGATCTTATAAAAAAATATTATCATTTTATTATGGTTAGGGTGGTCAGACAGACACTTACTTCTTATTTTTTCCCTGAAATTTAAGTACTATTGCATTGAAATTTCAAATTTTCACCAAATAGATTTAAAAATAAAAAATAAACCTAATAGTTGGGTATGTGTAGGATCATGATGAGTCAAAAAGTGGCAATATGATGGATATGTGGTTGACAACCTTTTTTTTACCCAAAATTGATGAAACAAAAAGGATTTTTAAAGGAGATTCTCAACTTTCCACCAATATAAATTATGCTTTACTTTGAATTTAATAAGTAATTATTATTCATTTTCTATTCAAATTACGATTAAGGTCTGATTGATAGGCTGATTGAAAAACATCTATAGCTTTCAAATGGTATCACATTTTTGAATCCAAAACATGTGTCACATTCTATTCTTCACATACTATCGGATAAAAGAAGAAAAATTGAATTTCATGATGTTTTGACCAAGTTAAGGTGGTGGACATACAAGTTTTTTATATTTTTCAAAAGTTGTAATAAAAATTCATAATTAATTATTTACTTGGAAAAAATTACAAAAAGTATGCATCACATTGGGACATGAGTCCTCTAATTATATCTAAAATCTTATAAAAAATATTATCATTAAATTATTGTGGTTAGGGTGGTCAAACAGACACCTACTTATTTTTTCCTTGAAATTTAAGTACTATTGCATTGAAATTTCAAATTTTCACCAAATAGATTTTATTTTATTTAAATAAACCTAGTAATTTAGAAACTACATTCAATTTGCTATAGATTCTATTCTTACATATTTTTGAAATAATATAGATAACTTATTCAAATTTTTAGTCAAGTTTCCTAACTCTGATTTTTCTAAATTTTTTACCACTTAAGGGCCTACTTTTTCCATGATGATCTTGCACATACCTATTTTAGAAACTACATTCAATTTGCTCCAGATTCTATCCTTACATATTTTTGAAATAATATAGATAACTTATTCAAATTTTTACGTCAAGTTTCCTAACTCTGATTTTTCTAAATTTTTCGCTACTTAAGGGCCTGTTTTTTCCATGATGATCCTGCACATACCCATTTCATTTTAGATTATTACACAGTTTAGAATTTTAATTTGCATTACACTTCATCATGGATATATGCTTTAGTAAATTGTGGATTTCCTTGAAGTCCTTAGTGGATGTGTCAAATTGTGTTTTTGGAAATGACCATAATGAAATTAAATTTACACATGCTCACTCAACTCCTAATGCATGTAGTCCTTGTGATGTTGACATCATTGGAGAAGATGATGACAACATTAATAAATTCCTAAATTATTTCCTTAGTAACCTTGAAGCTAATGCATCCTTTTTTCCATCCATGGAACAAGCAACACCACCTATAATAGGTGATCCTAGCTCCTCTAGTCAAGCGAAAATTCAACCATTTTATGTTAACAAAGTAACAAACACTCCCATCAACCTAAAAGAGACATATGGAAAAGAATTCACAATCTTGAGTAAACAAGGATGTGATACAATAAGTGAACATGAAATTCATTAACTCTTAGAGAAAATTCCAATTGAAGATAGAAAGGGGTTAGGATATCAGGATCCTCCTCCAGATATAAGTGTCCTCCTTCCTCAAGAACAATCAATACCTCAAAACAATGATAATAATAACAAGGAGATCTGTGGACCCCCTGCCCTAATCCCAACTAGAGAAATTGGTGAACGGAGCAAGTAAAGAAAGCCTTACAAACTAAACAAAATACAATTCCCTTATCCACCAACTGATATTGAAAGGAATATATAGATCCTTCTACATCGAGGACTCATTACATTATCACCCATGCCAAAAATTTTCTTTCCAAATCCTAAAAATAAAAATACATCTAATTGTAGATATCATAGAATTTACATACTACTAATGAGTGTCGTGCCTTAAAGAAAATCTTTAAAAAGTTAGACATCATAGAAATATTCCCTTAAAGTGGGACCCTTCCCCTACTTTCCATGTTATAGTTTTAGAATGATAACATTCTCACTATTACATGTTATAAATTTATTGCAAATCATCTCTAAATTCAAGAATCCCTTTCCCGTCACCTACCTTGACTCATTCTTGTCCTACACATCATGGGGAAAACAATATATAGTATTTTCCTAATAATTCATTTATCATTGTTTGTTTAGCTAGTTTTTGGCCTTTTGTATACGATGAGCACAATTGGGATGCAGATGTCCTACTCATAGGTTGACTTGCATGTTCCTTACTAATCTTATGCATTATTTCCTTTTCTTTTGTTTGATTGCATGTGTGTAACATGATCCCCCGTACTATTATGTTTGATGTATTTCTCTCTCTCTCTCTCTCTCTCTCTCTCTCTCTCTCTCTCTCTCTCTCTTTGTTTGTGGCATTCTTCTATTTGTATCTTCATTCGTCTCTATGTTGTAAATATTTTATCTTTTTCATTTGTCTTGTGTTTTCCTTTTGGGCATGGCACAAGGCATTGATACATTCATGTCTCTTCCATGTTGACCCAAAATATTTTCCTTTTTTTTGTCTTGTATTTTTCTTTTGGGCATGACACAAGGTGCCGAGACATTCATGTCTCTTCCATGTTGACCCAAAATATTTTTCTTTGTTTTCACTCTCTTTGTCTTATTCTTCCAGTACTATTAGTATACATTGGCATTATTCTTCTGCATTTCATGTTTCATGGTGTATTATTCTTTCTTCATGTGATGTGTCTCTTTCTTTGTGGTGACATTACAGTGATTTCCTTCAAGAGTGTCATCTCTCTTAGCATATTATATTCCTCTTAGTGGCTTGATGCAATGCATTGCATCCCCTAAGTTATGAATATTTTATTCTTTGATTGTTCCTCTCTTCAATACATTAGGCACAATGCTCCCTAAGTTGAAGACCTCAAATGAATTAAGAAAGACTTATTTGAACGTTCTTTACATTATCTTTGTATTTACAATTTAGACTATATGGCCAACCACCTTATATAATACATCTTGCATGCCTATGGAGGCATCTTGTTTGTTCATGAGTTCCAAGCATACAAAGCTTTGCTTGCCTCATGATGGTCAAAGTTCATTATTGTGTGGCACCTTATCAAAATTATCAGGAGGTATAACTTTGGTATGGTTTCATGATAAGCGCATCTAAGGCATGAATTTTGTATAGCCACTCGCATGTGTGTGAGAGTGTATGCTAGCCATGTGTGTATGTGTCTCACCTCTTTTAGATACTAACCTAGTAGATGGAATGAAGTTATGTTTCCTTAGAGTGCATGTGCATTTTTGGACAAACAACCTAGGTTTGATCCACATCATGTTGGACAAACGATCGAAGCTTGATCTGTTCACCCCTTTTGTTTTGTTTTTATTTTTGTCTTTAGCAGCGTATGCTTGTACCTTGATGATGCTCTTTATACAATTTTCACATGTGTTCTTTTGTGCCTATTTTGGTTTTCCATGGGATCTTAATCCTAGGGGCTTGATCACCCCTCTTGATCATTGTCATCCTATCTTACCAGCATTGGTACACTTGGACCCCTCTTGATGTGTGTTTGTCTACTTTAGTGTGAGTTTGAAGCAAGTTCCTCCTCTTACTAAAGTGGGGGCTAAATGTAGTATCAAAAAGTGTTATCAGTGACATTTTCATACTTGTTTGGGCCCTCCTTATAAAATTCAACTTAATAATGCCTTGACTTAGTGTTGTAATGTGTTTAACACACTCACATTAGGTCTTGAGTCCTTGTAAACTAAATAAACTTAATCATACCTTAGCTAGAGTGTTGTAAAATTTTGTAACACACTTTTACACTTTTTTAGGGTTTTGTTGAATAATTGGGCTTCTTTATGCTTTAATTGGCCTTATTTTGTATCCACAAGCCTCATTTAATGCATCTTTTTGAGGATAATCTGAGCATAAATCAACATCCAATCATAACTCATGTTTTTTTATGTTGTGTGGCCTAGATTTAGTGATTTGGGACTGATACACCACCTTGGGTGTATGAGTCCCACATAAGGTTTTGGGTCCCAATCCAAATTTAACACCTTTCTAAGCATTTTTGAAAATGTGTCCCATAATTATGCCAAATGGGACTCATATGCCACTTCTGGTGTATGACTCCTGTGTGGCCAAAAATTAAAATTAATTCAAATTCTTTTTGAAATTTTATTCTCCTAGATCTGATGTCAGCTTGTAGTGTTGTAATTTTTGGAAATTTGGCATAAACAAGTACAAATACAAGGTTCTTTCACTAATTTTCACCTAATCACTCATGAGATCACCTAGCAAATTAAATGAGCATCCTTATAGAAAATTGGAGTGTACAAGAGCATTCAAGAGCTTCAAGAGATGATTATCAAGTGATTTAGAGCATTATTCAAGCATCAAGCATCATGTCAAAGTCATCATCCATCATTTTTTTTAGCTAACATTTGAGATGTAGGGTTTTATAATTCAAGCTAGCATTCAATTCAAGATCTATCACATTTAAGAAAGAGTCAAGATTTACACCCATTAGAGCCATTTTATACATGTTTGCAACACTTTAGTGCTAGGGTTTGGTGAGTTACAACATTATGTTTTTTTCATTCACCATTCCTTGAACTTATTTCATTTCATTTCAAGGTTTGATTACCAAAATGGGGTTTCACCAAAAAAAGACCCTTTCTACTAATAGTTAAACATGTTTCCCTCTCTTTGGTGTGTGATTTGCAGATCTAGGTTGAAGACATATTGAAGAGCAAGTTTTGGGAAATTTTTTAAGTGTTCAAAGTTGTTAAAGTTGCCACTTTGAATCGAAGATCATTGGAGAACACCTATAGGTTGCAAATTTAAGATTAAAATCTAGAAATTAGGTGGAAAGGATAGAGTATAGATAGAAGAGTAGCTTCAGACTTTGAATTTCTGGAAAACCCAACTAGACTAATATTCCACTTCTGGTGTATGAGTCCCAATTTGGCCAAATTTGTAGATTTCAGAAGTTCTAGACACCTCCCTACCAAATTTGAATTTCTACCTATAAACCCTAATTTGGGACTAAATCACCCAAACTAGCATATGAGTCCCAAAAGGATTTAAATTTAGTGTTTTCAACATTTTAGGCCTTCATCCAATCTTCTTCAGGTTTCTAGGTGCACACCTTTCATCTCTAAGCTTTGTTTTTTTATTTACATGCATTTTAAGGTCATTTAGTGAAGTCTTGCATCATATTAGATTTGAGTATTTTCTCTTGCATTCCATTAGACTTTCCATGCCCTAGATTGGTGGTGAACCCCTCTTTAGTTTATATTTAGAACCTAAGACAACCCTATTGCAAGATCTCTTCATCCTTTGTACACCTTACATTGAGATCTCTAGGGTTATCCTTGAGTGAGAGAGTGTGAAGTTTGTTATTCTATCTCCCAAGCATAGAAGCAATGAAAAATCAACCTTTCAAGGACAATGTTGAGGTGGGAAAATTGGACTCGATTAGCTTGCTCACTCAAAGCATTATATAGTATATGAGGCCTCTAGTAGAGCTTGATGTGGAAGAGTCTTTTAGGCCCAGAGTTCCAGTCCACTTTTTTGACTCTTGCGGTGCTATTTGCACATATGATTGTGAGAGTACGTAGGATGTGACTACACAAGATACATTAGCTACACAACAAATGGCTATGATAGATGACTTGTTGAATGAAACATTTGGAATTGATACTCAAGTAAATTTTAGCAAGTTCATTTAATTGTATTTATTAAATTTTATTTTGAAATGTAAGAATAACTAAATTAGTGGAACAAATAAATTCAGGGCTGGAGTGTTGATGATACTTGCACCATTATTGCAGAGCCCTATTTGTTTACATCATCAAGTCCATAGGTATATAACCAATATTAAAGAAATAATTTTTACATGTGAATAGTTGAACCTTATGTAAAATACTATCTAATAGCACACTTTAGATGTCAAATAGTTTGTTGATGGACCTTTGACATCAACACTTTACTCTTTTCATTTTCAACAAACTTTCACTCAAGTAACCTTTATTCATTAATAGTGTACGAATATGTTAGGTAGTTTTAGTAATTGAACAATATTGTTGTTTCATTTTCAAATGTTAACATCAAATAGTCCTATGGATGTTCATGGCACAATGGACCATGGACTTGCTATAGCAGTAGCAAGTTTTGATCCTTTAATAGAGGTATGCAATAGAGTAGTAAATTTTACATTATATATTCTCTTTTATTGATTTATTATTGAAAATTTGAATGATAATCATATGTAGTTTAATTTCTATCTTGATTCTTGCTACAAGGGCTTGTCACTCCAAATCATGAATTTGTTTCTATTGCGAATGAGCATGCTAATTATTTGCTTGAGGTAAGTGATTATTATGTTATATGTCATTCCACAATTCAATTTCTATATATTAACATATATACTTTTTATTATATCAATTGAAACTCTAGATAACTAAAGAGAGGAGGTCAAGTGAGCTAGTTTGAAAGACAATTCCACAACATGTGTCTCCATCCAACCAATAGTCGAAGGAAACTCACAATATATTTCCTTTCCCTAGTGGGAAATGACTATGTATTAGGGTCATTTGTTGTATTCCTACGTGGCATTTTTGAACATATGTTTTGTACAATCAATATGTGATATTTTATGTCCATATGGATTTTTTACAAGCTTGTATGAATTTATTGGATATATTGTATACTGTTATCAACATATAACATTGTATGGCCTTATGAATTTTTGGTTATTGCAAATCTAATTGTAGCACTGTTATCCATATTTACACTACAAATGATTAATTGAATAAATGAATAATTGCAAAAATATCATTGTTAGTAATTATTAGATTATTACAAATATCATGTGTCCTTACTATTTAGATGTTCAAATTAATAGTAACTACAAAATTGTTATAAATATGGTATGTTGTTGTATGTCCTACACATATTCCAACAATTTTTGAAGAGTGATTTGCACAAGATGTAGTAACCATACTCTAGGAAAACATTCTACAATTTCTACCATGGATTCAACTAAGTCTAGCACACCTCCAAGAAAAACCACAAATGCTAACTCATACCACGAAGTAGCATAATTCCAACACCATCATACAAATATGATTGAACTAGTGATTTTGTCTCTATTGAAACAAGGAACATTCTACTAGTGAATAGAAAACCATAGTTCCAATAGGCTCTAGCTATATAATGGTGTTTTAGCTTGGCACAAAATTCCCTTGAAAATATTTGAATTTGAAATAACAATTGGCATGATCTTCAAAATGAGATACTTAATTCCCAAATAATTGTATCCATGAAATACTTCCAAATGACAAGAAAGACCCAAATATTGGAGGGCTCCCAAAAAAACATTAAGCATAAGATAGGATAATGCCACTAACACAACTCAATTTGATCACATGTAGTGAGCAGAAAAGGAAAAACCCTTATGTGAATAAGTGTGACAAGTATGCCATAGTAGAACCCCATGAAATTGACATCGAATCATATTTAATCTTTCAAAATCACCCATGAGAAAGCACATAATCCTCAAGCCACATGAAAATAAACCTACAAAACAAGGAAAGAAAAAGAAAATGTGCATAGAATATTCATGGTTGATACATGATTGTAGATGGGTTAGGGGTTTTCCTCGATCGGACAACCATATAGAGAATTTGTAAGCTCAATGCTGACAAATAAGGGCTAAGGAGTAGAACCATTCTTCCAGCTAGTACTCCAGCCATAACATGCCCCAAACACTTTTGTAGGTTCTTTGGAATGGACTTGTCCTACTTCCTTTGCCTCTTCTAGCTCTAAGTTTGGTTGTGCCCCACCTATGTAGAATCTTATCCATGATGTACTTCTCCACATCTCTTTTGAACTAAATTATCCCATGTCCCATCCATCGCCTTCAATTTCTATCTCAATGATTTTCCCTACTATATCCATCTTTTCATTTTCCTATCCAAGTACTTTGTTTCCTCCAGACAATAAGCTCACCATTCTTCTTCCCTACTATTGCTTCTTTCTTTTTTACTATCTACAATGTCACAACTATTGGAACACAAATATCTACTAAGAGGGGGGATGAACCAGTAGATTGATTTAAACTAATTCTTTAATATATTTAATGCATATTATAAGGATATATAGAGATCATATACACATGAATAGACATAACACTAGATATACGTGGAAGACCCAATATGGAAAAAACCATGATGAGAAGAGTTGCTAAGAACTATTTTCTTAATCCAACCTCATAATAAAAACCTCACTAGTTACAATGTACAATGTTTATGGGAACCAACCCTAAGGAGACACCAATCTCTTTATTTAAGAGCACCAACTCTAAAGAAGCACCTACTCCCTAACTAAGCACCAACTCAACTTTCATATGGCACCAACCAATCATATTTACAATGAAAAATTATGGAGAGACAACTCCTAATTACAAATGATTCAACTAAATCCAATTCTAAATCTATGCTATAGACTTGTTCTATAACTATTCATTATGTTCCTCTTTTACATTCCTCTTATGTACACTTCCTCCCTACACTTTATAACATCCTCTATTCCCTTTCTTTGCTACTAATTCTTCATCACCATCTCTCTCTTCTTTCCCTCTTCTTCTCCTCACTACACACCTTTTGTTTATCCTATATGATTATCATTTAGTCTAGGTCTCTCTTCATGTATACACACACTTCTCTATCATTGAAGATTCATTATCAATTATCACCTTGCACTTTCTTTTGTTATGCTTTTCTATCTTTTCTTAATTGATTAGCCCTATTTTTCTTGAGCCATACACCAATGCCATAATTCATTATATTTTCTATTTTAGCATATATAAAAACCTATATTTGATATGCATTCAATGCCATTACATGCATGATTGAACTGTATCTAATTTTGTAGCCTTTTATTCCTTAATATCACCAACCATATATTTCAACCACCAATAAAATTTCAATCTAGAGTGGTTATGGCAATAAAGTTTGTTCACTATGTTGACTTCCATTTCTTGACTAAGAGTTCCACCACATAACTATTGAGAGAATCAAATCATTGAATGTTGGTCATAGATATGCAATTTCATGCCATGATCTAATGGTATTCATTTATTTGACTCAACTTTAAAACATAGCCATTAGATCATATCTCCTTTGAATTAGCATCATTGATCTATATTGCATACTATATGCTTAGCACATTTTTGCTTCACACTTGAAGAATGGTATATGTTATGTATAGGAGTTATGCAATGTAATGAGTGATTTCTACCTATCATCATGGAAATGTGTTTCCATTAAGTGTTCTTACAAAGCTAAAATAGGGACCCACCATCTTGTAGCATAGAAAAATGGATCTTTGGACATTTTTATGCTTGTTTGGGTCCTTCTTGTGGATGTTGGCTTAGCTTTTCCTTGATTTAGTGTTGTAATGTGGTCAACACATTTACATTCAGTCTTGGGCCCCTTTTAATTAATAAGATGCCCTGCAAAAGTGTTGTGAACTGTTGTAATACACCTTCACACTTTTCTAGGGTCTTATTATTATATTTCACCTAAATAACCTCTTTTCATCATTCACCAAGCCTTATTTCAAAGTATTCTAAAGTGTTGTAACAAAATTTCACACTTTTCTAGGCTTGTAATTAATAATTGGACCTTTCTTATGCTTTAATTGGCCCCATTTTACACTTCTAGACCTTACTTAAGTGTATTTTTGAAAATAATCCCGATAAACACCATTTAAAATATCTAAATTTTGAAACCCAATTAAAATGCCATTAGCGGTGAATGCATCCCCTTTGGTACAAAACTCAAAATTATTTCAAATTTCTAGCAAGATTTTATTTTCTAAGATCTAAGGTCGGCCTGTGATGTATTTTTGAGAATTATTGCATAATTGTGTATAAATATAGGGGTTTCTGACTCATTTCACCCCCAATCACTTAATGAATCAATCACTTAAGCATTATAAGGATTTTCAAGCATCTTCAACTCTATATCCATTGGAGTTATTACTTGCATGTCTTTAGAATTCTACTTCAAGGGTTTGGTGAATTTTAGCATTGTTTTTGTTCATTCATCATTCTCTTTCCACATTTCATTTCATTTTCAGGTTTAATTACCAACCTGGGGTTTGTCCAAGGAAAACCTCTATTTACTACCCCTTGATAATTTTCCATCTCTTTTCATGTGATTTGCAGGTCTAATTTGTAGAATTGTCAAAGAGCAAGATTAGAAAAGTTGTTAGGAGCAGAAGTGCAGACACACCTACAAGTTGAATTTCATAGTTTCAGACCTAAAAACTTGTCAGGAGTAGAAGTGAAGACTAGGGGCTACAAATTCCACTTTTGAATTTCTAGAAATCTGGAAGTGGACTAATTTTCCATTAGTGGCGAATGAGTCCCACTACCTAGGATTAAACAGAGATTTTTGCAGTTCTGATTACCCAATTGTCTACAACCTATCCCGTCAAAGTCTTCTTGTAGCAAGACTAAGACGCCCAACTTGGCGTATGAATCCTAGTTGGCATCAACATTGAATTATTCAGGATTATATAGCTCCATTCCATCCTTCTTCAGTTTTTAGGTGTACACATTCAATTTCACAAGTTTATGTTATAGTTTACTTGCATTTCTAGGTCATTTTGCATATCACAGCATGTTTTCAAACATCTTGCATTTTCTAAGATTTGCATTAGTAGTTAATCTCTTTTATCAATTCTCAACATTTAGGACAACCCCCTTTGATAGATTTCAATCTCTCTTTCATTGGAATCTCAAGGGTGTTTTCTTGAGTGAGCCATTCAAAAATTTCGTACCTCTCTCCTTTTAGGTGAAAAACCCTAGAAGTTTAAGAGAGCACCCACATCAAAAATATTTGGTTCATTTTGGTGAACCTACTTTTAGAGAATCATATTTTTGATTTAGAGTGCATTTAAATACTAGGAATAGCTTACATTAACATTGCATTGCATTTTGCATTCTTTAATTTCCATTCTAGGGTTTCCAAATTTGCATTAGTGAAAAGTTCATTTAGCTTGCATTATTACACTTAATTTCATTAAAAATGGTAAAATTCTACATTCCCATATCATATTTGCATCAGAAAATATAAAAAGCATAAAAATCAATGCAAAAATTCTAAAAAATTTCAAAAAAACCACTACCTGGACTCATTCACGACCCTGGGTGAATCATTCTAGTTGCATATTTTTCATTGCATTTCCTCACATTTAATATTCAATTTTTGAATTTTTGTTTGTGTTGTTTTTGCATTTCGGTTTTACTTTCTAAAATTTCAGTTTTAATCATTTCATTCTTGATAATTTACATTGCATTTGCATTCACCTTGCATTTAGAACCCTTTGCATGAGTGTTTGGTGTCCCATTGCTAATACCTTAGTGAGAAGAATCTCAAGACTCATGTCATCTCACGATAACATAATTGTTGTGGATCTTGGGTTGTCTAGAGCTTCCACTCCTACATTGGTAGTAGTACACTAGGCATGGATAATACCCTTAGAAACTCTTTTCCTTCAGGTAGCATGCATGTTGAACCAAGGACTAATGATATCCCACAAGTAAAAATCATTCAAATTCATGAGGAATTAGTCCACCTACAACACCAAGTCATCCTTGAAAACATTTTTTGCTATAGCAATTCCTATAATAGAAAACATTCACTGTATACTTTCAAAGTGATGAAGGCATCAACCTTGTGAAAAATATAGTTCAAATCTTTGGAAAACATCTTCCTTCAACATCTAGCGCTCCTATCCCAACACATAATGTCAAAAATCAAGGAGGAACTCAAATTCCTCCCCCTTCAATGATAGCCTCAATACCTACCTATACCACTCCTCAAATCACAACCACAATGCAACAAATTAGTAATGTGATTCCTTCCATGGGTATTCCTGCTAGCATCCCTAGTTCCTATATAGCATCACATGCTCTATCTTCTACCACATTACCACCTATAAGCATTCCATTCACTTACTCTCCTAGAACATATATCCATCACCACTTTCACTTCCACCTCATACCACTTGTACTGATCCTCTCATAACAGAACTTTTCCAAACCATTTCATCCATGCAAAAAAAAATCTCCACCATAAACCAAAATTAGAATGGCCCACCCACATACTATGTTAAAAGTATCCTATTGTCCTTGGAGATATTGCGAACACCAATGCACAAGGTGTAGAGGTGCCTAGATTTGAGAAATATGGAGGGAAGAGAGATCCTTCTAACAATGTCAATGCTTATACCACTTTATGCAATGACTTTGTCCTTGATGATAAATTGTTGGCAAAACTCTTTCCTAGGTCTTTAAAAGACACAACCTTTGAATGGTTCTCATCTTTACCAAACAATTCAATTCATTAATTTAATGAACTTGTTGATGCATTTGTAAACCATTTCCAATTGCACATGGCTCCTAAGAAAACCTTGGCTAATTTGATGAGATGCAAGAAAAGTGAGGACAAAAAGATAACTGATTTTATCTCATGGTATCAATCACTTTATTCCTAAATCGATGTCACGGTCTGTGACCCACACCTTCAAAAGATGTTCATAGAAAACCTAAAAAGTAAGATTCAAGACAAGCTCACTATGATGAAATTCCCATCCTTCATGCACTTGTGTACTACCCTTTTTTATTATCAAAATTTTATTAGTAGTTGAGATACAAGGTCCACTTTTAGCCAAACTAAGAATTCTAAGCCTGCCAACCAAAACAAAATTCCCAACCATTTAGAAAGAAAAACAAAGGGCTCCTTCAATTTAATCCTCCTCATCCTACGCCTCAAAATGCAAATAACCAACTAATAGTTGTTAAAACCTCAGTGCCCTTTAGTTATGGATATTCAAAAAGACAATTCATGCCCTTACCTATCACCCTTCATAACACAATGTCGCAAATTTTACAACAACAAATGATTACCTTGCCCACCATCAAAAAAACTAACCCTACTAAGCCTTTACCCCCAAAATTTAAATAAAATGCTTACTGTCACTATCATCAACAAAATGGACATGACACAAAACATTGTAAGTTTCTTAAACATCTTGTGCAAGACCTCATTGATTCTGGTCATTTATCTATTGTAGGTGTTAGCGATTAGGGTAATAAGTTTGTTGCTCCTCTGAATCAAAACTTGCAAATTTTCACTGATCGAATGCCCAAACATAATGTTTCATTTGTCAAAGCTAGTGAAACTACAAAGAATGATGTGATGAATGTTCACACAGATGATGAACATCATGATCCTATCTCACATAATATCAATGTTAATCCTATGGATGAAATGGTAGGTGTGACAGACATTATCGCTCATAAGGGTCGATCTAAGAGCTCTCTTGATATTGCTTTCTCCTCTAAGTATATCATTAAAAATCTACCCAATGGTCCTCTCTACATAGCCAGCTGTATCTATGACAAGCCCACTAATGGGATACTAATAGATCTCGCCTGTGGATAGAATGTGATCACAGAGGAATTCTTAGTATTTCATGAACTTTATCAAGATTACTATGATAAACCAAAATCACAGATCAAGATGCATAATGTTTTTTATTTCCCTACGATTGGATCAATCACCTTTCCATTACAAATAGGAACATAAACATTATATTTCACATTCTCTATTATCCTGTAGTTTGACTAATTTCATTTGTGGCTAGGCCACTTATGGCTTCGCTCAAAGAAATTTTTCCCTTCGGTTATACACAAATGCTTAAATTTTCCATTTGACAATGAAATATTTACTGCCCATCATAGGAGCTTTAACTCCTTGTCTTCTAAAGTAAAATTTTCCTTAGAAACCTTTTGGCCCGAGCCCATGGAACCTATAATGCCAAGACAAGAATTCATTTTCATAGCTTACCAAAAATTCAAAGCAAAGAAAATAGCAGAAATGTCTCTCTGACACATGTCCATGTCTACCTTTGACACTCTGATCATAGACAAAACCATTCTTCAACTCAAACAAGAACCAAACAACCAAGACCAACCAAAAAAAAAAACATCCCCAACATCGTCCAAAAGACCAAGAGACAATGAAAGAAACTATGTCATGCCTCATCAAATAAAACAAGTTTATAAAGCAAAAGAGAAAGTGGGTGACTGACCTCCTATTGTTCCTTCTATTCCCCTCCTTAGGGAAGAAAAGTAACCTATGGTTGATCAACTTGCTCCTTCACAATGCAACTCAACAATAAAACCAAAATAAAAAGAGGTGCTAGAGAGTGTAGGCATAGCATTGTGCCCTTTCTCGCAAGTTACATGAAGAGTTAAGTACAAAAAATAAAAATATAAACTTTCTTGAAGCAATACATGTTGATCCTCCTCCCCAGAATGATCCAATACAACAATCACAACAAGATGTGCACTCTTCATTAGGTCTTATCATTCATCCTCCTATTTTGATTAATTTGGATGAAGATGAAAAGATCCCTAAAAGTGATGAAGAGGTGGATAATAAATTGAACACATTGTTTTCCTCTTCCATAATCTTATACAAGAAATCTCCTATATAGAGTAATGAACTTGGTACTTCCCCTAGTTTAAAACTTTCCCTTGTCCCTTTGGCTAGTTTCCCGCCCTTGACATATAATAAACATGATTGAGATGTGGATGACTTATTCGATGGATGACTCACATTTTCCTTACTAGTCTTTTCCCCTTGTATTTTTATTTCTTTTTTCTTCCTTTGTGTGATTGCATGTGTGTAATGTGATCCCCTATGATGTTCTATTTGATTTTCTCTCTCTTTGTGACATTCTTCTCTATGTCATGCATCATTTTTTCCTTTTTTTTAATCTTTTTCTTTTTCTTTTTCTTTTTGGCTTGTGTTTTCCTTTTGGGGATGACGCAAGGCATTGAGACATTCATGTCCTTTTGTGTTGACCCAAAAGGCCCTTTTCTTGACCTTTTCTTTTTTGCTTATTTTTTCCTTTTAGGGATGATGCAAGGCATTGAGACATTCATTTATCTTTCATGTTGACCCAAAAGGTCCTTTTCTTGTCCTTTATTTTTGTCTTGTGTTTTCCTTTTGGGGATTACGCAAGGCATTGAGACATTCATGTCTCTTTCATGTTGACCCAAAAGGCCCTTTTCTTGATTTTTTTCATTTTTGCTTACAGTGCTTTCCATTTGGGGATGATGCAAGGCATTGAGACATTCATGTCTCTTTAAGGTTGAACCAAAATCTTTTCCTTTTCTTTCACCTTCTCTCTTTCTTTTTCTTGTGTTTTCCTTTTGGGGATGATGCAAGGCCTCAAGACACCCTATTTCTCTTCCATGTTGACCCAAAACATTTTTCTTTGGTTTCACTCTATTTGTGTCATTCTTCTAGTTCTATGTATTTGGGGGATGATGATAGTGGCAAGCTCTCTAACAAACATTACAGAAAAGAACATACTAAACCCAAATCCATAGATCCCTTATGTATTTGGTGTTTTCATTTTGGGGGAAACCCCTTCCTTTTTTTTTCCTTTCCTTCACATTTCATAGCCTTACTTGGAAACATATGACTTGGCATAGGGTTTTTCAGGTTGGGTCTCATGTCTTTCTTCTTGTTTGCATTTTGTATTTCAGGTACTTTAAAGTAATTTCTCACAATATAGCATCCAACAGTTCCTTTAAAGTGGGCCATACATTGGCATTATTCTTTTTCATTTTTCATTTTTCGTGGTTCTTAGTGCAACCTTATTACTTCGTATGATGTGTTTTGTCACTTTGTGGATGACATTGGGTGTGATTTCCTTCAAGAGTGTGATCTATCTTAGCATATTGCATTCCTATTAGTGGCTTGATGAGACACAATGCATCCCCTAAGTTGAAAATTTTCTATTCTTTGATTGGTCCTCTCTTGGAGACATTAGAAAAAATGTTCCCTAAGTTAAAGACCTCACATGAACTAATCAAGACTCCTTTTAACATTCTTTGCATGTTGTACTTTGCATTTTTTATATGTCCACCTTGCATAACATATCTTCGATGCCTATGGTTCCATTTTGTTTGTTCATGAGCTCGAATCATATGAAGTTTTTCTTGTCTCATGAAGCTCAAAAAGCCATTTTATTTTCTGGCACCTTATTAAAGTTATCAAGAATAAAACTTTGGTATGGTTGAGTGGGAAGCCCATTCTAAGGAATGAATATCCCCATAGCCACCTGCATATGTGTGAGTGCATACTAGCTAGGAGTGTATGTTTCTCACCTTATAGGACTTCTCACTTAATGGTCACCCATGAGTTCCACCGCCTCAAAGTGAGTGTGCATTTTTTAGACAAATAGCATAGAACTAATCCACATCAGGATGGACAAAAAATTGAATCTTGATCCAATTCTCTCTTTTCTTTTTCTTTCTTTCCTTTTCTCCCTTTAATCTTTGGCAATGTATGATTGGTCTTGTTGCTACTCTTTACATCATCTTTATGTGTTTTCCTTTGTGCTTATGTTTGGTTTCCTATGAGATCTTGACCTTGGGGTCTTTATCACCCCTCTTGATTATTTTTGTCTCATCTTGCTACATAGGTGAACTCAAACCCCTCTTGTTGTGCGTGTTTCGCTACTTTAGTGTGACTTTGAAGCAAGTTCATCCTCTCACTAAAGTGGTAGATAAATGTAGAATAGAAAAATGGATCTTCAGACATTTTTATGCTTGTTTCGGTCCTTCTTGTGGATGTTGGCTTAGTTTTTCCCTGATTTAGTGTTGTAATGTGGTCAACACATTCACATTAGGTCTTGAGCCCTTGTGAATTAATGAGAATTTTATGATGCCTTGCAAAAGTGTTGTGAAGTGTTGTAACACACCTTCACACTTTTCTAGGATCTTATTAATATATTTCACTTAAATAACCCTGTTTCATCATTTAACAAGCCTTATTTCAAAGTGTTGTAAAGCGTTCTAACAAAATTTCAAAATTTTCTACGCTTTTCATTAATAATTGGACCTTTCTTATGCTTTAATTGGCCATATTTTACAATTACAGGCCTTACTTAAGTGTATTTTTGAAAATAATCCTAATAAACATCATTGAAAATATCTAAATTCTAAAACCCACTTAGAATGCCTTTAGTGGGACCCATTCTCCATTAGGGGCGAATGGGTCCCCTTTAGCACAAAACTCAAAATTATTTCAAATTTCTAGTGGGTTTCTATTTTCTAAGATCTAAGGTCATCCTATGATGTATTCTTGAGAATTATTGCATAATTGTGTATAAATATAGGGTTTTCCCACTCATTTCACCCCAATCACTCAATCAATTAATCAATCAATCACTTAATCATTCTAAACATTTTCAAGAATCTTCAAGTCTACATCCATTGGAGCTATTACTTACATGTTTGTAGAATTCTACTTCAAGGGTTTGGTGAGTTGTAGCATTGTTTTTGTTCATTCATCATTCTCTTTCCACATTTCATTTCATTTTCAAGGGTTTAATTACCAATTCAAGGTTTGACCAAGGAAAACCCCTATTTACTAACCCTCAACAATTTTTCCCTCACTTTGCATGCAATTTATAGGTTTAAGTTGCAGATTTGTCAAAGAGAAATATTTCAAAAGTTGTTAAAACCCTAAGAGTAGTTTGGAGAATGCCTATAGGTCAAATTTGATAGTTTTGAACCTAGAAACCTATCAGGAACAAAAGTGCAAACCGAGGGCTATAGATTCCACTTTTCAATTTCCAAAAATTCAGAAGTGGACTAATTCACCATTAATGGTGAATGAGTCTTGCTTTCTAGGCATAAACAAATATTTTTGTAGTTCTAAGTACCCAGTTGTCTGAAACTTGTCCTGAAAAAGTCTTCCTAAAGGAGGACTAAGTCACCTAGCTTGGCGTATAACTCCCATTTGGAATCAATAGTGAATTCTTCAAGATTCCAAAGCTCCATTCCATCCTTCTTTGATTTCTAAGTGAAAAATTTCAATTTTATAAGTTTATGTTACAGTTTACTTGCATTTCTAGGTCATTTTATATATCACAATGTGTTTTCAAACATCTTGCATTTTCTAAGTTTTGTATTAGTATTTAATCTCTTTTATCAATTCTTAGCATTTAGGACAATCTCCTTTGACATATTTCAATCTCTCTTACACTAGAATCTCAAGGGTTTTTTCTTGAATGAGCCATTAAGATTTTTGGTACCTCTCTCCTTTGAGGTGCAAAACCCTAGCAGTGTAAGAGATCCCCCACATCAAAAATATTTGGTTTAGATCCTTTTTCGCAAAATATCAGAAACCATTCAATCTTCAGCTTCAATGCGAACCATTGATGTTTATCGCATTTCTTTTGCTTAGTGTGTTTTATCTTTGCACTTATAGAATGAAATATGTGATGCATATTAACTATGTGATGTAATAGATGACTACCGCTTGTCATCGTTTCATGCTATCACTAATTTATCCTTTTCAAAGTGGATCAAAATAGTGATACCCCGACAACCATTGATCTCTACCATCTCTTGCATTAATCATTGATCTTAGCAAAGGAGATAGTCGTGTCCTTGGTCCCACCAGAAATATGGCATGAATTTGTGACTCTATAACCAAGAGTTGACATCAGCTATATCAATTTATGGGTGCATGGGAGCCACCTAACCTTCAATCTCTAATCACCACTATTGATCAATATAAGATAAATTATCAACCTGTAGACATAGAGAATATTAAAGTCCTTAAGCACTCTGCTGAACAGATAAGCACTAGGATGAAAAGTCAGTTATATAATTACTTTGAATGCTTAAGTCATAACTTACACAACTAAAAATTGGCTATCAAAAGTCAACTTGAAAATAGAAATTCTTGTGAATTCCATAACTAAAACCCTTAGGGTTTTACTAAGAAACTCTAGTAATGGTCAATAGCAAAGATAATTCAATTATGAGCTCACTACTTATCATCAAGACCTATAAATCATAGTTTTGAAAAGTGTTTGAATAACCCATATCAGATTTTTAATTTTATTTCTCTATAAAACTCCAAAAATAGTTTGTGTAAAACATGACAAAATTTCATGATATATTACAACTTTTCAAATCATGCTTTTCTCTCCATCAATCTTCACCATTTTGACTGTGACTAATTTTCTAACATATGACATCCTCAAACATCAATGATCACTATATTTCCAACAATCTCCCTTTTGACATCAATTACAATCATATTGCCAACAACAACCCCTACTTCTACTACACAACTAGTAATCATCTGCTATCTTCCTTCCAACTATTGCTTCTCAATTTACATTTCTTGAATTCCATGTCAAAGCACCTTAATAGTATAGTTTTTTTCTTGTCACAACATACTACACACCATTTAGTTTCACTTCATCTTTCTTGATGAGTGTTTTAAAAAATCATATTATTTGTTCACCTAGCCTACATAACTACAAATAAAATAAACCCACAAACACTATATAATAAAATGATTAAAGGAATAAACTAAATACTAAGATTTAAATGAATAAATAAATAATATAAAAAAACTTATAAAAAGAAATAACTTGTAAACTTCCTTATGGTTCAGTGATTTGAAAATACCTATAAACACAAAGAAGAGAAAAAATGCTTTGCGTTGTTTGGAAATTTTCCTCACTCAAATATTTTATTTGATAATTCTACCTCAATAGTAGTAAAGATAGATAGATAAATAGAAAATGGTGTGTTTTTTCTTAATCTAGGTGCATATAGAATTAAAAATGATGACAAAATAAATTGAAGCAGAAAGGGATGTGAAGATCTCAAGTTGCTTAGGGAAACAAAAATAATAAAATACTATAACATCAATGAGAAGCAAGAATAATATCACTTGTATAGGCTTGAGGAAGCCAAAAGAGAAATAATGCTTCAAAGAATGTTGTGAGAGTGATGTAAAATGTGACAAGCTCTAGACTGTACTGACCATGCAAGAGATCCAAGAAAGAGATGGAATAAGAAAAATATATTCAAACATGAGAAGAGAGAGAAAAGGAAGTTGGTTTTGAGTTGTTTGGAATAGTCTTGAGCCATTTCTAAGAACTTGATAATGTGGCAAGTGAAAAATTGCTCAAAGACAACCACCAAATAAAAAAATGGCATGGGACAGTAGCAAGGCACATGGATGTTTGTGTGATATGTCAATATCTAGATGATTTATTCTCAAAAATTATGAGAGACTAGAAAAACATAAGGGTAATATAAGGGAGGCATGAAAAAGTGACCATAGAAAGGAGGCCAAAGCACCTTGAGAAGGAGATTAAAATAAACTTACAAAAATATAAGGGAATGGACATCAAATTTGACATAAATCATAGCATATAATTGGAAGGACCTATGCAATTTTTGTCACTACAACAAGTTTCCTAAATAGAAAAATTGAAGGATACCTTAAAGCACACTAATAGAAGTATTTGAAAGAATTTAAGAATATGGGAATAAGGGTAGTGATCTATGTATAAATTAGTACTTCTTATTTTCATTAGATATAAAATGAATTATATCTAGTAGATTAATTTTGCATGTTATGTTTGAATTGATTTGTGGTGTAATTTAATATTGTTTGTAAATAGGTCTAGTGAAGTTTTAATTTGCTTAAAAGCGGGTTTACATGTAAAGTTTAAATGAATTTATGGTTTAATTTTACAATGTTACATAAACATATTTATGAATTAAATGGTTGTATGTGACATTACAAAATATTATTAAAAAAAAAGCAAACTAAAATAAGGAAATGATTATTAACCCTCTAATACATGTAAAAATTTACAAACAATATAAGGGAAAAAGACTATACAACTAAAATGATTATCTTCAAAGGGTGTTCCATTTTAAAACCTTTGAGATGCTACTCCAACTTACACACACCAACTTATATTCTCATAAAAAAAACTTCCACTCAACTCAAAATTTCTTAGAAAATTGATGTTGATTTCTTTTGTTCATCTCATGGGTTTTGTTTGTCTTTGCTTCATTCAAATATAATATACATGAGTGAAAGTCTCATGTAAATAGATTCAAAGGAAAGTAAAATATTTGTATTGTTGGAATATTAAATATAATCTGCAGTCAGTAGACTTTTCCTCCCAATTGCCCCCAATGTAAACTTGTAGCCAAGTTGGCCTGCCAACAATTAAAATTTGTAGGTAATTTTGAATTTGAAATGAAGTGCTCATTTTTTAGCTTGCTTTCTCAAATAAGACAAAAAGGAAAGAATGTAATGGTTAGTGTGTAGAAGTTTTATTTTTGTATTTTGCGGAGACCCTACAGTAGTAGAAGGAATTTTTAGCACTAAGCAAGGAGATAACAAAAGGGAATGTTTATCGAACACAACAACTAGTTATAGTAGAGCAACAGTTTAACATCAGCAGTTACAGCACTACAATAAGCCACAATATAGGTGTGAGTGTAGCATCATTGTATTGGATAATAGTCCAAATTGTTTATGTTTTATTTTGTAGTGGAAACAAAGCAAGCACTCTATAATTTGTAATTTTGGAGTGAAAAGGAATATATGAAAATGAATGCATGAATATTAAATTTCTGTGTGTCATTTTATGTTGTCTCTATGCACTATTTTTTGCTATTTCCTATTTTTTCCTTCATTATGTCATAACAAAACATTGTTTTCTATATTGTTGCACCCCTTCCTTCCAACAAGTGGTATTAGAGCCCTATTTTTCTAGGAAATTAGTTTATTTGTGGGTAAAGCCCTACATTATCTAGGCATTAATCCTTTTTCTTAGATTTGAGAGTGAGAAAGAATGGAAGGTGGTGAGAGCAAAGGCTAAAAACAACAACTGAGTTTTGATGGGCAGAACTATGATATATGGGCTAAGAAAAAAAAGAAAATCTTAGTTGAAAATGACCAATGGGAGTTGGTCACTAATGGCTTCATTGATATCACAGACCCGAATGTATGTGCAGCCCTCTCAAATGCACA
>VDFB02270651.1:374824870-374917703 GCA_007258455.2 Sequoia sempervirens
CACTACTCCATAGTAGAATCTATTGTTTTTTTTCCCTACACACTATCTTTATTACATCAAAAATAAAATATCTCTTAGCAATTATTTTTTCTTTTAATTATAAGCAATATATTCTTATTAGCCGATAGGCTATTTATGTGAACTTTAGTCAAAATTTTCATTAGCCTTCCTAGTTTTTAATCTCTTCGGCATCAGCTTGTTGGTCGAGAAAAAGGTGGTGCAGGTGTTTTTATTTTTTAATTAAAATCATTTGGCAAGCTGATAAAGAAGGCCAATGAAATTAAATGGTGGATGGCATCAACATTAATTAT
Organism: Sequoia sempervirens; assembly: GCA_007258455.2. Lineage (NCBI taxonomy): Eukaryota > Viridiplantae > Streptophyta > Pinopsida > Cupressales > Cupressaceae > Sequoia > Sequoia sempervirens. The sequence continues at coordinate 374,825,182 of VDFB02270651.1, forward strand.
TGTATGGTTTCTGTGTAGTGGGAATGGTTGTAAGTAACACCTACCTTTTAAATCCTCGAAAAACATAGTGAATGTCTGGGAAATTCTTGATAAGGAATTATTGGGTGTCCTTCAATGGTTTTAACTTGTATCAAAGGTGTGAATGAGGATGGAAAGCTTCTGTGAAGGTGCAAGTGTGATTATACATTATGAAATTTTTGTGAAGGTGGTTGGAGGTTATTTTGTGTGTTTTGCATGGGGCGATGGTTACAAACGTAGTACAAAAGTGGTTATTGTGATAATTCTTTGCCCATTTTTTGTAGGTGGTGGAGAAAAAAGGGAGTGGAGAGAAAGAAAGTGGGAAGAGGTGCATTTGTAGCAAGCAAGAAGAGGTGTGAGAAGAGGTGCATATTGAAAAACCCTTTCTAGAGTATTTTGAAAATAGTTTATGTTATTTTTTGAAGGGAATTGTTGATTGTTGTTCTATAGCTTAGGCTATATTGTTTCATTTATGGTTTTTGTGTAGTTATAATGGGTGGAAGACAATATTGTTTATTTTTTAATTGGTTTGTTACTATGAATTCATGTGTTTTTTGTGAGTTTTTGATCTAGGTCACTATTGAAACCAATATTGTTTATGGTTTCTGTGTAGTCTCAATGGGTAGAAGACAATATTGTTTGTTTGTGCATTAGGTTGCTACTGTGAATTTGTGTGTTTTATGCAGATTTTTTCTTTTAGGTCATTATTGAAACTGATTGTTTCATTTATGGTTTTGTTTTGTGGTGAAGGTTTTGAATCAGTTTGTTACTATGAGCTTTTGGTGCTTTATGGGTTTTTCCATCTCAGTCACTATTGAAACAAATATTTTTTATTTATGGCTTTCGTTTTCTAGCAAAGGTTGTAATGCAATAAAATAGTTAATTTTATACAGTTTATGTTGTTTTCCATAAGCCATTGTTGATTTTTGTTATCTAGCTTAGGCTATATTGTTTCATTTATGGTTTATGTTTTGCGCCAATGGTTGCAACACAATGAAATAGTTACTATTATACAATTTATGTTGTTTTCCATAAAGGTAGTGTTGATTGTTGTTCTCTTGCTTAGGCTATATTGTTTCCTTCTTGATAATGTTGTGTTGAAAAAAGACTATATAGTTTGTTGAAACCAATATTGTTTGATTTATGGTTCAACTTTTGCAGCAATGGTTTTGCATGGGTTTGTTACTGTGAAGTTTTTTGGTTTGTAGGTTTTCCCATCTGGGTGACTATTGATGCCAATATTATTTAATTTACGGCTTCTGTTTTGTGGTGATGGTTGTAATGTGTAACTAAGGAAAAGTTCTAGCTTAGCAGATTAGTAGCTAAATAAATCAAAACCCAAAGTAAATAATGAAGCACAAAGGAGGAAAACATGAAAATAAAGAGAGATATCACCTTGAGTTTTCAACCTCTATGATTGACCTCCATTACACATTCTCTTTTTGCTGCAATATATAGTTTTCCCTCATATTTTTTGTGAGAAATATGTGACAATGCCAAGACCAAATCAAATGTTGAAGGATTTGATAACAAAATGTAATACTATTCAACTATGCAACTAGTAAGCAACTCTAAACTATGGCTAAAGTATGCCAAAATGCCAAGAGAGATGAAATATGCCTAGGAAAAGAGCTAAGATGACATAAGATTGCAAGAGCATGAGATGAAAAGATTGAAAGAGAGGTATGAGATGTGCTTGCAAATGAGACCAAAATTGCCATTTAAAAAAAAATGCAATTTTGAATGAATGGGCAATATTGAAGATTGACAAATTCCCTAGAATCAATGGAAAAGATTTAATATGACAGCCCACAATTAGGGTTAGGGAAACATTAGGTCAAATTTGAAATGAGTGGACAAGATTTAATTTGAGAAAACTAAATCAAGGGTTGATAATGCATGTGACAAGGAGATAAGAATGGCATAGAAAAAGAGAGAGTTGGAAAATCAAATAATATTAGAAATTACTTGATTTATTTTGGAAAAAGGCTATTTTGAATTAAAAATTAATTTAATTCAAAAGGTGGGGTCATGTGATGGTAGATAATTAATTTGAATTATTTACTAAAAGAGGGAAAATTAGAAAGTGGGACCATTTTAAATAAATAATTTTATTTAAAATGGGGAAAATGCCAAGGTGGACAATAATTAAATAAATTAATAAATTTATTTAATTATGAGAAGTTTTAAGAATTAATGACATATTTATATAAATAAATAAAATTTATTTATTTAAATAATCAAGAGGAATTAGTGGAAAAAGATAATTAATTAAATTGAGAAATTCATTTAATTATGGAGAGACATTAGACAATTAGCGACGTATTTGAATAAATAAATATTATTTATTTATTTAAATAGCCAAGAGGAATAAAAAGAAATGAATTAATTAAATAATTAATTATTTAATTAATAGTTGAAAGTGGACCAAGGACATAATTAAATGTTTTAATATGCTAGGAAGAATGTGGCGAAAAAGAGAGCTTTTAGGCCTAGGTCATTTTTATGTGTGTACATTTTTCCCCTCTTTGTCATAATGTAGCCTATCACATTGTGACAAAGAAAATTCAGTCAGAAACATGACCCAACAAAGGTATAGAGTATCTATGCCCCCTCGCGAAAAATTTCAAATTTTGGCCTGGTGACATAAACAATTGGAAAGTGTCCCAACAAGTTAAATTCATGACCAAAAGAGTAATGTCACAAGTGGTTTCAGATTTTGACATGTTTAAGGCACTCAAAAGGTTGCTCATAGTTGGTCAAAAGAGCCTCCAATAATAATTTTTTTGAAGAAAATCCCATTTTGACCCTATAAATAGGTTGAAAATGGGTAAAATTCATTTCATTTTCACTTTCACACTTGTTAATTTGGAAAGCTTAGATTGAAGAGAGTGCACACCAAGATGGTGATTCTAGTCACAGAGCACCGTGGTTACATCGTCTAGACATTCAGATGGCTAGAGGGTGTGGACCCACCAGTGAGTACACCTTGCTCACTTTGTCATTTGATCATTTTTTTTGCTTTATTAGGGTTTTAGGGTAGTTAAACAAATGCATCGTGATGCATATGCATTCACATAAGTCACATTTGTGGCCACGTTTGACACATTTGATGCATCATGATGCAATCACAACTATCTCGTTAGGGCTTCAATTTAGTGCAATTCATTTGCCAAATGTCGGGACATGTTCGCCATCTTGCAATGTAAATGATAAATATTGCGACACATTTGTAATATTGCAATGCATACATGAAGCCAAGTGAAACATTTGATTTGAAAATAATGCATTTGATAATGGAGTGATGTGGCCAATTGAAGATGACACATTGGTGATTCCAAATGATGCAAGTGCCATAGTGCGATACAAATGTTATACAAAACAACGCAATTGCCAAAACTAATGCCAAAGAAGTCAATGTGACACATTTGACTTTGACTAGGGTTGACCAGGGTTGACTTAGCTTTAGACTCACATTTTGCTTATGTTTCGTTAGATAAATGATATTAATGATTTTAAAGAATGTGCTAACTCGCATTTCTACATGTGTAGAAACGTTTAGCTTTGATCTACACTCGAGAGTTTAGACCATCTACATATGCGTTTTGAGACCAACTTACGAACCATGAGTGGAGACTATTGATGTGACTAGGTTTGTACTATGTCACCTCTATGCTCATTATCCAGGCTAATAGGGAACTACTAACAACACTAGCTAAGAGATGGCACTCAAATACTTATTCCTTCCACTTATTGATAGGAGAGGCTACGATTAGTTTGGAGGACATGTACCAGATTTTGCATATTTTGATAAGAGGAGAGCGGGTGGTGTAAGATCCTCAATGGGGAGTACATGCCATGACAAAGTTAAATATGAGGCAGATGATGGCACATGCCTTGGTGTCGATGGGTATGAGATTCGGTGGCAGTACCTAGCCAAGCAATACCCATGGTGGGACACTATGCTATGTACTTTGATCGCCAAGGTCCTGATTCTAGATGGTTGGGGACATGGATTCCCAATTGGATGGGGTGATGTGCTAGTCTAGATGCAGCAGGATAGAGTTTTTTTTGCATGGGGGCTTTGTTTGTTAGGTACACTATATCGCTAATTGCACAAGGTAGCATATAGGGGTGGAAGTATTATTAGCTGCGGCATGACATTACTCATGGTCTATGCCTGGGTGCATATTCCTATCTTCTGGCCAATAATTTAGAGGCCTCAATTAGCTGATGGGATGCCATATGTATATCTATATGCAAGAGCATTACAAAAAACTAGGGTTAGAGAGACAGGCTTCTAGTGACACATGATAGATACCATGACTAGTTTTGTCTAGAGGCCATACATGGATTATGCGGAGTGGGTGGATGAGGGCGATCACTTACCATTTTATAGACAATTTTTGTATTTGATTTGTCACATTGTATAGTCCCTACTGATTATAGAGATGCACTTTCCCTAGCAAGTTCTTCGACAGTTTGGTGAGCAGGAGGGTGTGCCCATGGGGACAACAGAGTATGTGAGGACATTGTGGGAGCCTAGGTGGGGTCCCACTATATCAATGCCATTTGCTCAACAATAGATAGATTGGTTGGTGGTGTAGCCATGGGGTTGGAGCAAAGGGCCTACAGATCTAGGGACAACTGTAGATTATGATTTATGGTGGAAGACACATAGGTCAATTTTCTTGATGGATAATGTTGCACGAACACCTATTAACTATCGATCAATTATCCCGAGGGTGCAGTGAGGAGGCTAGAGGCATAGGGGGAGAGGAAGAGATGAAGACTGAGGAGATGAAGGGAGAGGAGATGGAGGGATAGGTGGTGGGGATGGGAGAGGAGATGATGGAGGAGATGGCGGTGGTGGCGAGTGAAGGAGGAGAGGAGGGGATGGAGGGAGATAGGCTAGGAGGGTTAGACAAGGAGTGGAGAGAGCATCCCTAGATGCTATCCCTAAGGTGCCAGAGGAGGAGGGGAGAGATGAGGGGCTGAGGTAGGAGGATGGGAGAAAAGAGGCAGAGAGGTAGCCAGAGGGAGAGGGGAGACAAGAGGAGGGGATACAAGAGGAGAAACTCAAATAGGAGGGGAGACAGGAGCAGGAGGTCAAACAAGAGGAGGGGAGACAAGAGGTGCATGTAGAAAAGGAGGCCCCTAATGTTAGAGGAGAAGAGGAGGGAGTCATTGGGGGTGAGGAGGATACTAGTGATGATGACCAGGAGCTAGATATTAGGGATGAGATGGATGAGGTGAAGAGGCAGCTCCATGAGAGGATGATAGATGGAGATCCAGATATGTCCAGTGTGCCTCTATTACCATGGAATGGTATAATGGATCAATGTTTAGCTAACATGTAGCAGAGGTTGAATGAGGCTACTGCAGAGATCCAATCCCTACAGGTAGAGCTTGAGGTGACTCAAGTTGAGAGGGATTTGGAAGAGATCTGATGGTGAGAGACAAAGAGCTGGTGTAGTCAGTTTGCGCAACTATGCAAAGGGTAGTTGCAGATGTTGCCAGGGAGTTAGCTAGAGTTAGTGTGAGCAGAGGGTAGTATAGGATGTTATATGAGAGGGCAGTTCCTACTGATTAGAGAGATCCTAGATTATCTAGATGACCTAGCAAGAAAGGGACAAGGTTAGGGAGTAGCAGCTGCAGTCATAGCAATCACAACTAGAGTAGTGTGGGTGGCTCTACTTCCTCAGGGCACACATCAGGTCATAGGTCCCATCACTCTCACAAGAATTCTTTAGGTCACAGGTCAAGTCACTCGTATGGATCATTTGGGTTAGGGCACATATCAACACACAACTAGCCTCCAGTCATAGATCCATTAGCCTCATAGACTCATGCCTCAATAGCCTCATAGCCTCATGTCACTATAGAGATGATGCCATCAATATCAATTCCATTGGCCTCGCAGATGCATGCTGCCATGTCCTCATAGGTTCCATCAGTGACCATTATAGGTCATCAGTCACCATGCTCTTCTCCACAAGGGGATGAGGAGAGCACTTCCTAGGACACTTGACATCATTACCTTGATATCATGTTTTAGACATTATGTTATGACACTTTATTTACTTTTACCATCGAGCCTGTGAGCTCCATTTTTGGGATATCTCATGATTCTATCTTGTGACATTTTACATATTTTTTGAGATTATATACACAATGTAGTTTGATGCGACCTATATGATTTATGTTATGTGATGATGCATTATATGATGATGATGTTTATGATGACCATATGATACCTCTGTGATGTGATTTATGCATTTATGATTCCTATGATGATGTCTTTTATATGCTATTCCATGTATGCATTTTATGATAGCTACTTATGATGAGATTTTGTGATGATGTGATGGTTATTTATGCTTATATGCCATGATAATGTTGTGTTCTATTGAAGATTATATGGATGCATATTATATGATTGTAATGGATGCCATTTTTATGATTATGGATGTTTTAATGCATGATGATATAAGTATGGACAATGCAATCTTATGATGTGATATATGTGTTTTAATGAGATGGATGATGTATGCACCTACATGTTATGTGAATGTGTAAAAACTAATGCAATTCCTATATGATTATGTATGCACTTATGTTTTTGGATGTCACAGGATATCATAATGTGATAGATGAGATGTCATGACAAAACAAAAGGAGATGAATGTTAGCGCGGAGAGAAAATCCTTCAACATGTTACCATAGGACTTAACAAATATTTCTCTTAATCATCATTGGGAATATTATTGTAATGGCCAATAAATACCATACTATGACATAGATCAAGGTGTGTAAGGTCGTACCATCACATGAGACAAGCAGTCGCAGACAAGGATGATCATGAATCATACTAAGAGTGCAACTGCTTGTCACAACCAACCACAAGCATAAGACAGACAAGAAAGACAAGTCATGAAACGTTGTTGCTCCTCTAAATCTTGTTACTAAGACATCCTCAAGGAACTAGCAACATGAATTCCTAAAAAATATAAGACAAGTCAATCATCATGATATGTCGTTGCTTCTCTAAATGCTATTGCTAGGAAATCATGGACAAACTAGTAGCATGATGATAGATCAAAGGACCAAGTGCCAAGATCATGTTTTCCAAGTGTTTTCCAAGTATGTCCAAATGTCAAGTGTTTTAATGTCAAGATGCTAGGTTTGACGATGTCGAATGCCAAATTTGTAAGGTTTGATGATGTCAAAGTGTTGAATGTCAGAGTTGCCAAATTTAGGAAGGACACATCCTAAATAATATCGATGTCAAGAGGATCGATCCTCAAATAACAAGAGAATACCTCAAAATTCCAATTGATAGTGATTATACCTAGGAAGGACACATCCTAAGGTATAATTAAATGACAAGGGTGATTCTTTGGAAGGACACATCTAAAGAATAACCAAGAGTTGATAGTTTCACTAGTTTAGACTAAGTTTAACTAAAGTTGACTAGTTTGACTTTTGTTGATAGAACTAATTTGTGTTGACAAGATTGACTACATATATATGTTGACATGCTGATGTAATTGACATGTTAATTAGATGATTACCAGAGTTTGTGGTAGAATTTTTTCTATTTTGAAATGACTTGTTTGAATTGAAGACATTTTATGTGTGTGCTAGTGCAATACCATGAACCCTAATGGACTGACCTAGTGTGGCCTCGGGGCCTCATCGACAGATGGCCTTGCCTACGTCATACACTTAGAGACCTCATAGTTTGACACGACCAATGAATTTTTCATAATGACGAAAGAGTGAATCATGATTTTATTATGAAAAACCTAAAAGGACTGACCTAATGTCTCAAGGCCCAAAGATGAGCCTTGCCTACATAGAAAATGTGCAGAGACAACATAGTTCGACAAATGACAATGACTGATTAACAAGACTGACTTGACAAGATACGACTCTATTTTTGTGTTTTGAGATTTTTTTTTTGGTATTTCTTTAGGTCATTTTTTCCAATTTTTAGGTCTTTTTTCAAGGTATTTTATGATTTTTAGGTTTTTTTTCAAGACATTTTATGATTGGAAGAACCATGTATGATACCCACTATAGTCGGATGATAAGGTAATTCCCCTAGTCAGCTGTTAGACTAGCCAAGTTTGAAGAATGCAGAAAGGACATGCTTGAGGTGACAGATGGATGGTATGAAGGGCTTGATGTCAACCATTTTCAGCCATGAAAGGAATGGTGAGGTTTGTGATTGGGTCTCAAGGTGGTGTCAGAAAGGTTAGTGTTTATTATGGGCTAAGGTAGATAGAGTGATAGTAGATGGCAGAACAAAACTGACTATGCATGGCACCTGTTTGCCAGGTTTTCACCATGGTACTTATCCAAAACACCTATTTAAGAGGTTTTCACTATTGGATGAATTATTTTTATTTACTATTTTCGTCATTTTTAAATTTTTTTTGTGTCACCAAGTTGCCTATTTGCTAGGTTTTCATCAAGATGACAATTTTTTTTAATTCTTTAATTTTTTTGCATTTTTATGGTTTTCAGCCCGACTTTCCAATGCTATGTGTAGAACTTTTAAAGGTGTAGAATATTTATAGGGTTTTTCAATTGCTCAATATCTAGAGTAGTTAGATGATATTCTCTAGAACCAAAAGAGGATGTGATAATGTAAGGACCCAACCAATTTTGATCGAACTTGCTAGGTTTTTCTTTGTCAAACTGATTCTTCAGATTTTGCATGAGGACAAAGTCACCAATGTCAAACTTTCTGACCATGACTCTTTTGTTGTAACTGTAATAGAAACAATTCTTATATCCTTGTAAATGATTCAAGGCATTGTGTCTGTGTTCCTCTAACATTTCCAATTCATGCAATCGTGACTCTCTATATTCCTCCTCATCAATTAAACCCTTCAAGGAGACTTGCAAGGATGGAATTTCAACCTCGATGGGAAAGATGGCTTCAGCTCCAAAGACTAAGGAAAATGGAGTGGCTCTTGTAGGTGTAGGAATGCTAGTGCAGTAAGCCCATAGAATATCATTGATTTCTTTGTCAAACTGATTCTTTAGATTTTGCATGAGGACAAAGTCACCAATGTCAAAATTTCTGACCATGACTCTTTTGTTGTAACTGTAATAGAAACAATTCTTATATCCTTGTAAATGATTCAAGGCATTGTGTCTGTGTTCCTCTAACATTTCCAATTCATGCAATCATGACTCTCTATATTCCTCCTCATCAATTAGACCCTTCAGGGAGACTTGCAAGGATGGAATTTCAACCTCAATGGGAAAGATGGCTTCAGCTCCAAAGACTAAGGAAAATGGAGTGGCTCTTGTAGGTGTAGGAATGCTAGTGTAGTAAGCCCATAGTGCAGTCATGGCGAGTATCATTGATGATTTCTTAAGAATTTTAATGATGGTTTTATAGCATGCCTCAAATTGACCATTTCCTTGTGGGTAATATGGTGTGGAAAAATGATGTTGGATATGGAATCATTCACATAACTCATGAATTTCTTTGTTTTTGAAAGGATTCCTGTTGTCTACGATGATGGATTGGGGTACACCATACCAACAAATGATGTAGTTGAGGATAAATTTTGAAATTTGTTTGTTGGTTATGTATGTAAGGGGGATAGCTTTGATCCACTTAGTGAAATACATAGTAGTGGTGATAATGAATTTGTGGCCATTGGAAGAGGTAGGATGGATTTTTCCAATGAGGTTGAGTTCCCATTGTGCGAAGGGCCATGGGGAAGTAATCGATTGAAGTTCCTATGCTGGTGCATGAATCAAATCACTATGTATATAACATTGGTGACATGTTCTAACAAACTCAATTGCATCCTTTTCCATAGTTGGCTAATAATACCCAAGTCTCATTATCTTCTTGGATAAAGTAGGACCACTCAAATGAGATCTGCATATACCCTCATGTACCTCGCACAAGGTTGTTAATGCTTCATCAGTGTCAAGACATCGAAGAAGGGTGTTGTAAAAGCTATGAAAATATAGGGTGTCATTGATGATGGTGTATCAGGTGGATTTTTCAGTCATAGATGTCTTGATACCATGGAGAATTCATACCAACAAGATCACAAACCATCTATGATTCTAGAATATCATATGCAAGGACCAAAAGCTATTCTACCATGAATTCAAACTGAGGCACATTACTTGGAATGTCTAGGAGAGAGCCAATTGTAGCCATTGTGTTTGCTGCCTTGTTTTGTGCCCTCGAAGTCTCTTCAAAAGTGAGCATGTGGAAGTATGACTGAAAACTGTCAACCATTCATTTATAGGGTATTAAATTTTCATCTTTGGTGTCATAGTTGTCATTGACTTGGTTGATGACCAACTAAGAGTCTCCGAGGACATGAAGATTTTTTATTTTCCATTTGATGGCCATTCTGAGTCCTATGGAAAGCACCTCATATTTTGCAATGTTATTTGTACATGGAAAAGCAATGCAAAATGAATTTAGAATGAAGTCTCCTTGTAGCGTGATAAATAATATTCTTTCTCCTAAGCCATGACTAGTATGAGACCCATCAAAGTAAATTTTCCAAGGTGATTTAGGTTATGTATGAAATATGGACCCATTCAAAAAGTATTCCAACAATGAGTGATCACTTTGGACAAGTGCATCTGCCAGCTGATTTTATATCACTTGTCCCTTTATGGCCTTTTGTTCCACATATTGAATGTCATACTCACTCAAAATCATGACCCACTTTGCTAGATGACCTGTCAACGCTGCATGACTTAGGAGATATTTCAACAGATCAATCTTTGCTACCAAATGTGTCCTATGATTGAACATATAGTTCCTTAACTTCTGGATAGTGAAGACAACTGCTAGGCAAGAACATTCAATAGATGTGTACTTTAGCTCATATTCGACTAGTGCCTAACTAATGTAGTATATGGCCCTTTCCTTCTCATCATGGTCATTTTGTGCCAGTAATGCCCCCAATGTTGAAGTTGTTGTAGAAATGTATAGAATCAAAGGTTTCCCTTCGATTGGGAGAATTAAAACAAGTGGTAACAATAGGTAATCTATTATTATTTGGAAGGCCTCTTGACATCTATTAGTCCACACAAAGTAGATGCCCTTGCGCAAGAGATAATGAAATGGTTGACACTTGTTGACCAATTGTGCTATGAAGCATCAAATAGATTGCAACCTACCTTGCAATTTCCCGAGTTCACTTATTCCTTTTGGAGGAGGCATATCCAATATGGATTTCACTTTGGCATGATCAACCTCAATTCCTCTTCAAGAAACTATGTATCCCAAAACTTTCCTTGATGTCACGCCAAAGATGTGTTGATGGTGTTTTCTGTATAGCAACAACTTAGACAAGATACAAGTATCCTATCTCTCTTGAAAGGTAAATCTCTATCAACAAGCCTCAAGAGATAACCCCAACGTCTCTAATGTTAGGTCTTGACAATGCATAAACAACTTAGTGATAAATGTGAAAATGTTGGTAATCACAAAGGGACCTTACTACAAGAAAACACTAAATCCTTAAATTTATCAGATCTAGCAATATGGTGATACTTTCAATCCTAAATCTAACTCTAATGATAAAGAAAGAGGAAAAGAGATAAGGTTTTAGAGAGTTTCTTAAATTCAACACTAAACCTAAGATTAACAATGCAAATGATGAAACACTTGAAATGGACCAATCCCTCAGAAACTGATTCCTGCTTAACCCCGATAAATCTGCAATCTTACAGAAATAGTGCAATCTTCTAAGGTATTAAAGATTTTCATATCCTGAATACTCATCTAGAAAAATCTTATTGCAATTGCAATGAACAAATAATCATAATTGAACTAAGCACAATGAATGTAAAAGTCCTGGCTAACTTTGCAAAGCAACTAATAGTCAGCTAGTTGCAAAAAGTATGGACTAGAGATTGCTGCAAACACTTCAAATATTAAACCATAAAAATCATCAAATCATCTAACATTAAACCTATCACATCTATCAAATAAGCTTAAGCAACTTCCAAAGATAGAATAACAAAAACCATGCGAGATAAAACTCAACACAAGAAAGGCACAAAATCACAATGTCTTTGCTTGCATTAAATCACCCACAATAGCAACAATTCTAGTATTTTGTTACAACACTTGCTTGAAAATAATACTAATTCATAACTCTAGCTCTTGCTATACTGCCTAATTCGCTTCAATATCAAAAACTATCTATCCCTTACAAATGAGGTAGAATGCCATATTTATAGAAAGCCCCTAGATATGTCAGCCTAATTAGGGTTTATAATAATAAATGGCCACAAAACAAGTCAGCCAAGAGGAATTCAAAATAAGCCAAAATATGCATTAAATTCACGTATTCCATTCAGGTTGGCCTAGGTCTTCCAACATAATCTGGACCAATGCATGTGAAGGAGAACAGAACTAATGGGGAAGCACAAATTTTGATGTAGCATTGCATTAACTACTTCCCCCTTTATCCTTGGCATGCTCCATATTATCCTGCACCATCAAAAATACCTTGTCCAAGTTGGCTATAGGAGGCATAGGTAAAATCTTAACTCTCCTCTCAATAGACTTGATATCATCTCTTGACTGTTTAACCATTTTATCCCAATCTACCTTACTAGTTTGATATTTATCAATAACTGCAATGTAAGTAGTTGCATCATCCAACTGATATTCAATGATTGGGTCCTCATTGACTGGAGAATACACATCTCACCACCATTTTCTTAATTGCTCCAAGCTAAGATGCTTTGGCACAAATCTCTTTCTCCTTGTCATCACCTCAAAGAAGGAAATGCACTTGTTGTAGATTTCAGTCAAGGTGTACTCAATTTGTTTCCCCTATTTATACACCTTCTTCAAAGCCTTTTTCCTTATTTTCAAAATTTCAAACCATGCCCAGGGTTTTACAGTTCTTGAGGAAGGAAGAATACCATTACTCACCAATTTGTCCTCAGTATATTCCATGATGGTCCTAGTCTTTTGCAACAAGATATCTACATCCTTCTTATCCTGTGCTAGTACATTCCTTAACCAATCTATTGACCTCATTGCATCTCCACCAGTAAAAATAAGGTCCTTAATAACATAATCTCCCTTAGTTTTCACTCCTTGTAACCAGCCGATTGTAGCATGTGTGGTGGATTTCATTCTTTCCAACTCTGATATTGTTTCTTGTGGCAGGAAACTTGTAGCAGATGATGAGGAACTAATGGATTGCAAAGGCTTCATCAAGTCTTGCAAATATCTCTTGATTTTATCATTTTCCTTCTTCAATTCCTATTTGGTATGTACTTATTTCCTCAACCTACCCAAGATCACAACACTAGAGCCCTCATATTCTTCAATCTCTTATTCCATGGAAGTAGGCCCTAGGTTGATGGTCTGGACATTGTAATCACTTCCAATCATGTCATCCCTATTCTTATCAGGGGTAGGAGTAGCAATTCAAATCACATTTTTATTCACTTCATCTCTCTCAATCTTGGAGATGACCCTAGCTTTCTTCTTTCCTTTACCCTTTCCTATATTTGCCACTAGCTCATCCCAATTGGAGGGGTGTCATATACAACAATCTGTTTGATCCTTAATTATTTATCCAATTGACCTGGAATAGTAGAATCTAATTGTACATTGCTTTGTCCTACTTCATCCTATTGATCCCTGGGTGTATCTTTGCTCAAATCCTATTTCTCAGAAATCTCCTCAGCTTTATCTTCTTTTTCTTTATTATGTTATTCTTCTTCATGCACTCGTGATGGAGTCCTAACTAGTATTTCCTCTCTCTAAGGAGGTCTATCTTCTTCACTCCTGATAGGTGAATCTTCATAAGTTACCAAAGGAGATTGTAACACCCTCTTTATTTCTGCCTCAGCACTATAGAGCTCACCTTCCTAAAAATTTTCTTCCTCTAGATCTTGACGGATTTGTACCTCTTTGGATTCACCTAGTTCATTGTGAGCTTCCTGGGAAGGGGGAATATTATCATGTTGTTCTGTAGTAGGAATGACTAGAGGAGCATCCTTCCTTGGCACACTGTCCTTAGGAGAAAGAGTTCTTAATCTCCTTGTATATACATGTTTTCTTTCTCCTGAGATCACATTTATTACTAGTGGATCAACTTCATGCCCCACCTTAGAGGTTTCATTCTCCTTCTATGATAATCTCACTATCCTTCTCCTCTTTGGCATAGAAGCACCAGTTGCTTTATCTTCCTTTTCAGCCTCATCCTTTGCTGATTTCTTTTTCCTTGAAATATGTTTCCTCTTCTTTGCAATAGGCTTTCTTTGCTTTTCTACCTCTTGCATTTCCTTCGCCTGAACATATTTATTATTTATCTTAAAAGGATAAATCACCTTCTCCTTACCCTTGGGATCCTACTCTGCTTACTCCTCAGAAGTGGAATGAGACTCCAAGTCTCCCATTAGATCATAGGTGCATTGAACACCTTCACTTTCTAGTTCCCACATCTTATGCTTGAGCCACAACTTTGTATATTTAATCACCAGACTCATAAGTTGCTCTAACTCTATTTTCTCTCCCTCCAACCATTCTACTTCTCCCACTATTTTATCCTTCACTACCTCATTATCATGGCCTTGAATCAAATGCCCATCATCTGCAACTTGATATGGAATGGACTTCACATTATATAGCTGAACCAAGTTAACAGGTAGCCTGGAAAACTGCTTCCTTCTAATCTCAAATTCATCACTGCAATTGGCCCAATAGTCCTCTATATCATCTTTGTGACTATATTCTCTACTGGCCTTCTTCTGTGCTTCACCAGTCCTATCAAACCTAGATCTCTTGGAATGAAAGGATAACCCAAAAGTACTCATTTCTTCTTCAGAAGCATAGGCCAAATCAATTGAAGGGCATGCCTCACTAGTGCCTATCCTCAGAGGAAAATCTCCACTGAATCCAGTCTTATTCTTATCCTTCTTTACAATTGCATCAAAATCACATATTTTCCTTGTAACCTCCAGAAGTATAATGTGATTTTTGGGGTACCTAGGAAGTTTGTATGGAGCCCTCTGACAACCATCTATCCTTATATATGAAAAGGTGGGAAACTACATGAACCAAGCCCCATACCTTTTGATTAGCTCCTTGACATTGTCGGATATCCTTACATGCTCTGTACCTTATAGAAACCTAGTGATGTACATGGTGAAAGCATCATTCACCCTCCTATAGCTTGAGTTACCCAAGTGTAGCTATGGATAAACCTAGTAAATTACATCTTGTCCAAACACACCTCTTGTACTTAGTCATTTGTATGGATGAAATATTACAAGTGTATAAACCGAGTAGGAGGTCATTGTGAAGGTCTTCATCTGTAGGAAATTACACATCTATTCATGAATCATGGCACTTATTATGCCTTCCTAATGATAGTTGGTCTTTTGTTCCATCCTCACTATGACATAGAACATCCAATTTTCAAACATTCCTGCACTCTTCAACCCTACCACCCTATTGAGAAGGGTGATAGCATCATAGTATTCCTTCTTGAACTTAGCTTTGAATAGTTTCTTGGGTAGCTTGGAAAAGTGGGACTTAGGCTTCTCTAGCTAGGAATTGATAACTTGTTGGGACTTGATGGTATCTTCCTCATAAAACTTCTTTGCCACATCCATATCAAAACCCACCACATGAGACCTGTCTGGCATGTCAAAGGTCTGGGCTATAGACACGGGATTTAGATTTGCCACAATTCTTCCTTGGGGACCAACTATCCTTTGTGTACACCTATCATAATGTCTAGCACACTCGAGCACCAACTCATAACACTACATTGTAGGAGGGAATCCAGCTACATGTGCCAACCTTGATTCTGATATTCTTCTAACCAGGAAAGGAAGGTCTTGTGCTACCATCCTTGTCTTGAATTCTTCATAATCCCACAATCCAACATTTGTATCAGTTACCTCTAACCAAATGGAAGTAAGCTTGCTCTCATAAATTCTTCTCTTGATATCAATTTTGATTCTTTCTGCACCAGAAACAAAAGACCCCTCTACACCTGGATCCATTTATCTACCCTTGGTTCTACTTGTCACTCCATTACTTGATCCAGAATGCATCTGACAAAGAAACCACAATAAAGATCACATGGAACCCAAGTTAATTAATAAAAAATGACATATTCAACCTCAATATAAGTCCCATGATAAGAAAAATTCTCTAAAACCTCATAGGAATTGATCATCTCAAAGTTTGGGTTTTTAGTCCTCCTGCAGAATCCAAGATAGAGAGGAATTTCAAAAAATTCCCAGCCAGTTGAATTTTAGCAAAATAAACATAAAAGCATCCAATAACCATTTAATCAAATATCATTAACTAAGAAACAACATGATACATCTTTAAATAATTCAAATTGATCATACAATGCATAATCACCAACTAATAAATTATGCTATCTCTCAGTTCTTCATTTTCAACAAAGTTTCAAAGAATTCCACCCAGGACAAATATCCATGAAAATAACAACAATCTACAAATTCTGGGAAAATGAAGAGACAAAGGAAATTTTGGGAAAATACGGAGGGAAAAAAAATTTGTGAAGTAGGCATAAATCCAGATCACTACACATTTTGAGAAAACAAAGAGAAAATGAAAAGTCAGAGAATTCTAGTAGTTAAGGAATTTCGTGAAGACTTTGAAATACCGAATGTCAAGGTTTTCTCATGACTTCACTCAAATTGATCAAACGGTCACAAATTTGAGGATCCTGGGCTTGCAACTAGCTCGATTTGAACCTCCTATAGATCATCTTTAAATTTGAGGCTCATCCTAAAGTAAATCGAGAGGAATTGGTGATGCCTTAAGCATGAAACCCTAAAATTCTACCATGAATACACATGACAAGCTTCGGCTTAGCTTACTCAATTGATAGGTTTTCAAAAGGTTCCCTATGACCTACATGAGCAAGCTAACTCATAATGAAATCGAAAAAAAAACTTCAAAACTCAATTGGGGATCATCAATCTAATAGAATCAAACAACCCCAAATTCAAATGTTAGATACCCAAACATACAAAAAATCAGACTCCAAGCACACTCAGGATGCCAAAGAATCACTCACATTCAACAATCAAAAGCAAGGAAATGTGTACATACCATTGATGAAGTGAGACTCGATTACAACAATGATAGGTAACAATATTTAGCACCCCAACAAACAATAGATGATGCCTAGGAAAATCACCACCAAATCTAAGAATTCAGAAATCCAACATGCCAAATCCAACCAAGCACTCAAGATCAGGCACCTCAGATCAATAGAAAGAAAATGATGAAGACTTAATGGCATAAAACTCCCCAAAATTGATTTAATACCTGCCACAAAAATCATACAAAGAGCATTAATGTAATTGACAAGACAACCCTGACCAAAACCTGAGAACCTGACAGGACGGTGGAATTTCAGAGAAATCTAGTCACCACAGAATTTCGCAAAGGACCAAAATCTCCGGATCATAGTGTAAAAGCAGCCGCCACTGGGCTTTGTGAGTATCTGGGGAATTCCGCCAAGGGTGGATTTTCCCAAGAGTAGTGAAAAACCCAAAATGAGTCTAAAACTTGATGTTTTCAATCAATATCACAAAGGGATCACCAATGTAGGTAAGATAAACATTGAAGCTCATTCCAAAGGAAGTAAATCCCTAGTATCAAAGGGCCAAAACACCAGGAATGAAAGCAAAAGGGGGTCCCTACTTTTAGTAGGGCGTGTGTGTGAAAAACTACACAATGAGATGCATTTCTTGGGATTCAAATTGACTTTGTATTCTTCTAGTCTCTTGAAGATTTTGTCTAACACATTCAAGTGATCTTTTTGTGTCAAGTATTTTTCCAAAAGGTCATCTACATAATCTTCCATTAACTTGTGCATCATGTCATGGAATATTGTTGTCATAGCTCTCTAGTATGTTGTACCTGCATTCTTGAGGCCAACAGGCATGGCATTCGAAGAATATGTACCCCAAGGACATGTGAATTCCATTTTATGCTGGTCTTCAAGGGCAATATGAATATGATTATAACTTGAGAAATCATCCATAAGGGACAACATCTCATATCCTGCTATAAGGTCAAATATGATGTCTATGTTTGGTAATGGAAAGTCATCCTTTGGACACACTTTATTCAGGTCCCAAAAATTTGTGCAGATGTAGATCTGACCATTTGGCTTTGTGATTGGTACAAGATTGGATATCCACTCAGCATAGTCTATTGACCATATGAATCCCACATCTAGCAATTTCTTAAGTTTTTATTTAACTAACAGGGTGATCTGAGGATGCATTTTACACAACATCTGTTTTACTGGTTTGGCATCTAGAAGTAATTAAAAAATGGTGTAAGACTAGTTCTACATCTAACCCAGGCATATCAACATATGACCATGCAAAATTAATCTTATGCTCTTAAAAGAACTTGTGAAATTCAGGTTTCTCTTCTTCTATCAAGGATGTTGCAAAGAGGACAATTTTGGGATCTTCTATTGTAGATATGTTGAGTTCCATGGTGTCCTCTATGAGCATTGCTGATCTTTCTTGAGTCACGGGAAGAAATTATAGTCCACCATCTTTGGGCAACTCAAAGAGGTTTTCACCCACAAATATGTCCTTTATTTTTACCTTTTTATCATCGGAAGGTGCCTTTCGGTTTTCACATAAAGATGTGTCCTTTTTTGTTTTATTTTTATTTTTCATTTTGTGACTAGAGGACGGAGCAGTCTCCCCAAAATAAGTTGCAAAATCTAGGTCAATTGAAAATCCAACCTTGTGGTCTCCACTTGGTATTCCCTCATGTACTCCCATGAATTTTGCGATGGCCTTATCATTCTAAAATATGTCCATAATTGGTGGGCATTGTTGATCCCAATCAATTAGTTGTGGGTAGACTAAGGAGATACCATCATCAATATTGGTGAATGGTTGGGAGAACGCATAAAGCATGCAGACAGATTAAGAGCTCGGTTAAAGATAAAATTGTCATCATCCAACTCCCAGTCAGATTCTATCTAGTATTCATCTTCACTTAATTCATACTCATTATTAAAATAAGGGACAAAAGGACTATCATTGGGGTTAGTAGTGTCATGTGGAAATTTAGATGAATCCAAATGATGGTCATTATTATCAGATGACTAGACAAATATGTCAAGGTTATGGCTAATAGGACTGGAAGATGATTAAGACTTGTCATTATTCCTTGGGAAAAAGAGTCTATCCCAGTCTTTTTGTTTCTTTGGGTTCTTAGGATTGTCACTATTTGGTGCTAGATCAATCTTAAACATTTTCCAAAATATTTCTTCAAAAGTAAGTTCTCCAGGTTCAAGGAACAATTCATCAAGACAACAGTCACTTAGGGATCATTGGGAGCCAAATTCCCATTCATGGGAGTTAGTTTCGGTAAGGGATTCCTTAGTAGTCTCGACACTTTCTGAAGCATTCATGCTCTCACTAAAAAGTACATTGGCACATCAATTGTCATTTCTGGGTATCCCATACCCTAGCCAAGAAGTTTTGGTCTTCAGGGAGGCATTATGGGTTCTCACATTCTATGTTTATTTCTGCTAAGGCCACTAGTTTTATCATAACCTTTTTCCTTCATTATATCATAGCCTTTGCCATATATTTGGACTGGTAATGGAGATGGATATTCAGGGAGCTTATAAATCCTTGTGGATATATCCTCGATGTCCTCTTTTCTCATTTCACCTCATTTTTGTAAAAAAATGTGATGGAGGAACCCTAAAAATTTCCTTAGGATCCATTATAAAACATGGTCGACCATACACCTTAGAAGACTTAGGTATTTCGGTGATGTAGTAGGTCATACTTAGTTTAAATTTCCCACAACCTAGGTCATGGATCTTAACATTGGACTTAACCTTAGGAAGTGAGGAAGATGATGGTGTGGTGGAAGATGAGAATGGAGTGGATGTGGATGATGAGGCAAGTTTGGATGGGTCAATGAATTTGGACGAAGAGGAACTTGGAGCTTCTCAGTTAATGGGAACTTGATGTTATGAAATAGCCCTTATATTAGTGAAATAATAAAAGGGATAGGGGTCTCCATATATGGTATTTTTGTGTCGTCAAAAGGAAACTTCAAGCATTGGAGATAGGTGGATTGAATGGCTTTGAGGGTGTGAATCCAAGGTCGGCCAAACAAGATGTTATAGGGTAGTTCAAGATCTAGGACTTGACAAGTTGTGTCTACAATAATTGGCCCAACTCTAATAGGAAGGGTGATAAAACCTTGAGAGGAACATTCTTCATCATCATACACCTTTATAAAAATGCTTTTTGTAGCATCTACACAAGCATTAGAAAAGCCTAGAGCCTTACCCAATTTTACAGAGTATATGTTCAGTCCTACTTTTCCATGTACTAAAACTTATCTAACCTTATGCTTATGGATAAAGACTTCAATGTGTAATGTTCATTATGATTGGACATTGGTGATGAATAATCTTTCCTTGAAAATGTTACATGATGGGGTGTAGTGAGGTATCCCACCATGGCTTCAAATTGGTTAACATCAATGTCTTAAGGGACAAAGGACTCTTGCAAGGTTTTATCAAGTATGGCCTTATGCATGGGAGAAATGCATAGCAATTCAATTATAGAAATTTGAGCAAGTGTTTTTTCTAGTTGGTCAATGAGGTTAAACTATCCCTTAGGTTGTGACTACTTCACGGATCGGCCTAATTGTGATTGCTTAGTGGATGGACCGGGTATTGTAATTTTTGGCTACTAAGGAGGAGAAAGACCTGCTATGGTGACTTTTCTACCATAGGTAGTGACATTACATTTAGGTGCTCCTTTGACAGCTATGGTATTGACATATTCATCATTAGTTTAAACGTGGTTAATAATAGTTTCACCTTAATAGTCAAACACAGTGTGGATATAGTTGGCATAGTTATCATTTGTCTTAGGACCTGACGTGGAAGGATTATTCAAACCATGGTATTGCAATGGGTTTTTGTGAATAGTATGGTTTGAATTTGATGCAAATTGTGGCCCACCCAATTAAATTGTGTGATTTTTATGAGGTCTTGCACAATATTTCTTAGTTGTCGACGAGAAGAGGTTTTATGCCCTTTAGCCAAGTGGTAATCACAAAAATCATTTTCATCCCACCATGATGGTTTAAATTTTCCTAGGTCATATGGCTTAGGGTCCTCTAGTGTTATGAGACCATTTTGAAGGAGCTTCTTAAGGACATCTTCAATTGGTTCAGCAAAGGAAGTGTATGTACATATTTTTGGGAATTGCCTTGTCTGATGGGGTTGTCCTTGACTTTGATTGTTTTGATTATTATGACTATTTTGAATGACATTAGAAGCATGTGTCTTTGTATTTATTTGTGTGTTTTGTGGTGGACCTCCTTTAAGTGTAAGTACATGACCCATTGTGTTAACCGCCTTAGTGTTAATAATGCCATCATTAGTAACATGCTTGTTCTTGACCCAATATTTATTCTTGTTTGTGGGTGGGTTTGTGTTCATTTTTTTAGGGCCATATTTTATTTCTCCTTTAGCAATAAGGGCCTTCTCAAGTTGGACAGCCTTTTCGACTAAATCTGTGAAGGTTGTGCAACAGTGGACTTGCAAGCCATATTTCAATGGTCCTAGGAGTGTTTGGACAAACATGTTGACATTATCTTCCTTAGGTATGCCAATATGGCAATGAATTTCTAGACTTCTCCATGTTTGGAAAAATTGGATAAAATTATATCCAACGTCTTCTTGTATAAGTGTGTATAAGTTGGTAATAGAGGTGTCTATGTCAATGTTATAGGCATAATTTCACACAAATTTGTATGCAAGTTCATTCCATGATTTTATTCCCTTTTGTAAAGTTGAAAACCATTCAAGTGTGGGGTTTGCAAGAATCTTAGGGAAGAGTCTCATCAAGTAAGTGTTTTTGTAGGCAATATCCACATAGTTGTTCATGAATTCTCGAATGTGTTCAATAGGATTTGTCTTGCCCTTGTACTTAGTGGAGTTTTGTGCCACATACCTAGGAGGGAATGGTAACATGTATAGATTTTTTTCAAAAGGATATGGACATAGGTCATATGACATGTGTGACTTTTTGTTGGACATTTGTATAGTCTCTATTGTTTTTTGCAAGTTTGTCACTTGTGTTGTCAAGGCACAAATTATAGGGTTGTTTGTTACATCACACATGGGAGTGATGGATATCCCATGTGTCACCATTTTTTGTGAAGAGATGTTCTAATTTTTTTGTGGGATATGTTGTTGTGAGATGTATGACATGTTTTGGTTTGAATTTTGTTGGTATTGCAAGTTTTGGTTAGGGACATGTTGATGGGTATGGATGTGTGAAGCATATGTAGGAATGTTCCCTCCAATTAGATAAGTCGATATTTGTGGGATGTGTTGGAATTGAATATTTTGGTGTCCAAATGAAGTCATATGTTGTGTTTTATGATTCCCTTATCCAAATTGGTGAAATTGTCCATGAGGAATGTTGGTGTTTTGACCTTGGGATGTATTAGTATTAAGTTGTGATGATGTGTTGACATTTGGTTGTAGTCCTCTAATGAAAATATGTCATTTAATTCTTCCAAAGGGATTGAATGAAGACCCAATGAAAGTATTTGATGATGATTCTCCCATGGTGCTAGATGAAGGTCCAAATAGGGGGTTTGAAGAAATTCCCCCCATTGATGAGGATTCAAAGGTAGCTCCAATAGATTGTGAAGATGTTGAAATTGTTGGCATTGATTGTGACATGACTTGTGACATAGTTGGTGTCCCTACAATGGATGTTGCATTGATTGAATTGAAATTGTTTTGATTGGTCATGTCATTAGAGGTGGCATTAATAGCACTTGTGGAAATTTCTGAGGTGACACCAACAAAGGCATTGCTTGTATTGTTTTAGGGTTGACTAGTGTTGAACATGTTGTTGGTATTGTGATCAGAAGAGGCTGGTCTCAAAGTGTTAATGTCAAATCCACATGGTAATTTAGCCCCTTGGTCCAGGAGAATGGCTAGATATCTTTTTGGGTCATGTAAGACTAAGTCTTCCACAAAAGAGGCTATGTTAGAATTTTGTGCTCTAGCTTCTAATTCTTTTACATATACTTGTCCATGCTGGTCCCTTTGTATAAATGGTTTGAAGGGCTTATGTGACAAAGATGGCATGTTCATTCCATTGAAAGGATTGACAAAGGATGTTTCTTGATTCATGTCATTGGAAAAGATATGTGTTGTTGTTGTCTTGTCCAAAATTAGCCATTTGTCTTCTTTTTCTTTGAAGCCTAGTCTCAACCATATAAGGAGTTTCTCAAATTAGGAAGAGGATGAAAATGACCATTAAATGATGATGCTATGTTTTTGGAATATTTGAATAAGGAATGCAAATGCAAACTATGTTTTTGGATTTTTGATTATAAGGAATGCAAATGCAATATGATAAAGTTGCCTAAAGGAAACGACAAATGCTAAATGACAATGAGGACTATTTTTTGAAAAATGAGGACTAAGATGATTTGAAGGTTCTAAGGTAAGCAAATGCACAGGTCCAAATGATTTTGAAGAAGGTTACTCAACCACCCTAAGCTTGATCTATGTCTCAATTTGGGTCATCAAAGGACTTGCTAATGTGACTAAATGACAAGATGACAAGGTGAGGTTTCCTAACTAGTCTCTTGAGTTGGAAAGTCTCACAAAAAGGAAAATGACCAAAAGAAATTAAGATGACTAAGTCCAATGACTACGTTCTCTTGAAGGCAATGGTTTTGCAAAGTATGGTAAGGTTTCCTAAGCCAAAATCCACAAATGAAATGAGGACCTAAGGACTAGTTTATGTCTGAAAATGAAGATGATGGACCCTAAATGATGCAACTAATAATTTGCAAAGTTAAACCTATGGGTAAATGCAAGCTAAAGATGCAAATGATGGGAGATTTGAGCAGTTTTCTTTCTAGTTTTTGATAAAGGCTACTGGAAAAAGATGTTTAATGATAGATTGGACAAGTTTAGCCTTGGGTTTTAGATTGCAATAGTGTTTTATATTTTTCAAAGAAAATGCATCATTTCAAGTTGCAAATGCATTTTAGTTTAGTAGATGCAACACAATTTCAGTGAATGCTGCTCTATAGACAACATATGTGGCTCAGAAAAGCAATTGTGGTGTTCTATTAGGAAAATGCAGTTTAGGATAGGAAAATGTGTCACCAGGAATAGAAAATATGGCTTATTAGATTGAATGCATCACAAAATATGGAAAATGTAGTTCATAAAAGTGAATGCGTTTCAGCATATGCGTTGTAGCAGAACAAGTCAAGTTTGTTTGCAATGTTTGGATTTTTTTTGAAATTGTCTCAAGTTGAATGTTTGTTTGTTTGAATGTTTCAGAAAAAAATTGGCAAACACAATGTTTTGTCTTGATCATACTCAAAGAAGACAAGTACAACCCAAGGTTAGGCAAGGACAATATTTGCTAGATTCCATGTGGGTTTCCCCAACCACACTTATTCTTAGTGGATGAATCCAGAAGATTGGCCACACAGGCTCCCCCTTACAGTGCACTCACTTCTTAGGTCAACCAAGCTTCCAACCCCTACAAATCTCCCATGGTGGGTTGATCATCTCTACTAAGAACTATGAGAATGTGGATACCTTCACAATGACCGTTACTGCACTAGCAAATAGAAGGGATTTTGGCCACTACAGAAAAGGGTTATAGTGAATACTTGGGGACACGACACCTTGTGAGAATACAAAAAGACACTTAAGGCTTTAACCAATCAACTAGGGACTCTTATACCTTTAAAATAAAAGGTAGGTACCTATTTTCAAAAGGAACTACATGGCTAAGGCCTTCATAATGTGAGGACTTGACAATATAGACTCATCCTTTTATATACAAGCCTAAGCGAAAAAATGGTTGGAGTAGCTCCCTCTTTTGAGGCAAGCCCCTCTAAGATTCAAAACATAAAATAGATGGGTCTAGTTTTTTGATCACCTAGTTTGCACAAGGTGAGAGCATAATCACCTACCACCTTCAAGCAAAATCAGGAAAAATTCTTTAAACCTCCTAATTAAATCTAAGTGAGACAAGAAAATGTTCTTTTTAAAGCACCAATGGAAGTGTTTTCTAATCTAAAACAAACACAAGAGGGTTTCAAAACAAAAATACTTGGACATTCAAACTTACGAAACCACTTGTTAGTAGTCTCAAAACGATGCCTTAGACCCACAAAAAATATAATCCACATGCTGCAACAATAAATTAGTAACTAGAAAAACCCCTTCAATACTAGATTGAAATAAGAAATCTAGAAAATTTAAAAAAAATTGAAAGAAAAAATTTACCAAAAAATTTGTCACAACAGAGAAAATACGTTGCTCTGCATATAAAATGTGACTCAGGTCTGTATGTTGGAATCTGATAGGCGGATGCGTCGATATGTAGAATAGATGTGTCGTTATTCGTAAATGCGTCGCTTTGGATAGTGAATGCATTGGATTTTGGACGAATGCATCTCTTCAAATAGCAAATGCGGTTCAAGTCTATAAATGCATTGTTCTACTGGCATAATGTGTCATGATGCAGTGATTGTCGTTCCAGAAACTACGAATGAGGCTTGTCATATTTGTACCTTCAAAACACAAAAAAATCCATATGGAAAAAAAAATGCAAGATTTTGGCGTCGGGTTCACCAATGTAACTAAGGAAAAATTCTAGGTTAGAAAATTAGTAGCTAAATAATCAAAACCCAAAGTAAATATTGAAGCACAAAAGAGGAAAACATGAAAACAAAGAGAGATATCACCTTTAGTCTTCAATCTCCATGATTGACCTCCATTACACCTTCTCTATTTTCTACAATAAATAGTTTTCCCTTAGATTTTGTGTGAGCAATATGTGACAATGCCAAGACCAAAGAAAATTTTGGAGGATTTGATGACAAAATACAATACTATGCAACTATGCAATTAGTAAGCAACTCTAAACCATGACTAAAGTATGCCAAAATTTCAAGAGAGATGAAATATGCCTAGGACAAGAGGTAAGATGACATAAGATTGCAAGAGCATGAGATGACAAGATTGCAAGAGATGTATGAGACCAAAATTTCCATTTTATTAAAAAATACAATTTTGAATGAATGGCCAAGATTGAAAAATGCCCTAGAATCAATGGACAATATTCAATATGACAACCCACAATTAGGGTTAGGGCAACATTAGGACAAATTTGAAATGAGTGGACAAGATTTAATTTGAGAAAATTAAATCAAGGGTTGATAATGCATGTGACAAGGAGATAAGAATGGCACAGAAAAAGAGATAGCTAGAAAATCAAATAATATTAGAGATTACTTGATTTATGGAGGAAAAAGGCTATTTTGAATTAAAAATTAATTTAATTCAAAAGGTGGGGTCATGTGATAGTAAATAATTAATTTTAATTATTTACTAAAAGGGGGAAAATTAGAAAGTGGGACCATTTTAAATAAATAATTTTATTTAAAATGGGGAAAATGCCAAGGTGAACAATAATTAAATAAATTAATAAATTTATTTAATTACAAGAAGACATTTAAGAATTAATGACGTATTTAAATAAATAAATTAAATTTATTTATTTAAATAATTAGGAGGAATTATTGGACAAAGATAATTAATTAAATTAAGAAATTTATTTAATTATGGAGAGACATTAGACAATTAACGACACATTTGAATAAATAAATATAATTTATTTATTTAAATAGCCAAGAGGAATAAAAAGACATAAATTAATTAAATAATTAAAAATTATTTAATTAATAGTTGAAAGTGGACTAGAGACATAATTAAATGTTTTAATTATGCTACGAAGAATGTGGCAAAAAATAGACCTTGCAGGCCTAGGTCATTTTTATGTGTCTACACAATGCAATAAAATAGTTAATGTTATGTAGTTCATGTTGTTTTGCATAAGGAATTGTTGATTATTTTTCTTTTTATGTTGTTTTCCATAGGGAATTGTTAGGCGTTGTTCTCTAGGTTTGGCTATATTGTTTCATATTCAATTTGCAGTACAATAGTGAGCGTTATAGAGTTTACATTGTTATCCATAAGGGATTTTTTACTATTGGTGTATAGATTTGGCTATATTGTTTCCTTTCCGATAAGATGCTATTGTAAAAAAGAATTTCCTAGGTTGCAGTTGAAACCATTATTGTTTCATTTAAGGTGTGAGTGCGTATTTCTGTATATTCATTTTCTACATGTATCTTTTAGGTCATGTGTTATCTATATATAGATATGCCCAGTTATTTGATATCAATATAATTATTTGCTTCTTGTCTGGTTCAATTGTCACATATTGTTATATCTCCATAATTTTTGTTCGCTATTTTATTTTATTTTTTATGTATGTGTGGGTGTGTATGTGTGTAAATGGTTGTTTTCGATAAGGTCTTGCTCAAGAAAGAATTTTCTAGGTTGTTGTTGAAACCATTATTGTTTCATTTAGGGTTTCTATTTTGTGGTGATGGCTGCAGTGCTATACAATTTATATTGTTTCATTTATGGCTTCCATTTTGTGTCAATGGTCGTAACACAATAAAATATTTAATGTTATAGAGTTTGTGTTGTTCTCCATAGGGAATTTTTGACTATCGTTCTTGGTGCAGGTGCACCTAGTTCAAGCCATCAAGTTAGAAGGTCAAGGTGTGAGTTTTGTGAGATTGGGTATTTTCAATGTAATAAGGCCATGTCAAGGCCATTTTGGTGCCTAAGGAGTCATTTCAAGTCATTTAGGTGATTAGGGAGTCTTAGTGCAATAAAGTGTCAAAAATGGAGAAGTTGACCAATTTGTAAGTTGCAAAATTGCAACAAATTTGAATGTTAATAGTTAGTTTTTGAAAGATGGTGGTTGAAGTTGGTTGAGACAAGGTAGTTGGGTTTTTTTTTATTAAATATACCTCACTTGGTTCGAGGTTGGGGTTGGAGATGTTGTATATAGGAGAAGATCAATAAAAATCATTATTTCCCTACAATTTTTTGTAATTTTCTAGAAATTTTGATGTTCTTTTGTACTATACAATTTTGTACAGGGTGATCTTGCACTCTAATGGATTGAATTGGTGGTCAGAAGGCTTAGCATCATCTTATACTTGGTTTGAAGTAATTTAATTTGTTTTTGTGCATTTGAGAAGCAATTTGTTGAGAGTTGGTCTATATACTCTATTTAAGGGTTTTGAGTGTGATCAAAATGATGTTTTAAGCCTTCCACCCATTGTATGCTTCTTTAACTTCATGGATAGGCTTAATTAGAATTAGAAAACATGTACGCAAGGTTTTATATGCAGGGATGGTCAGAACAATGGTTTTTGGTGATGCCCTAGATGGCATTTTGTGTGATTTTAAATGAAAAGGAGAGGTTTGAGTGGGGTAAAGTGAGAAATCTCTGAGGGTAGTCACTTTTTATGTTCTTTTAAGTTTGTGCAGGTTAGTTGTAAGGTGTTGAGTTCATTGAGAAGGTATGGTAGGGTCTGCAAGTGGGTTATTTAATACACCCTTGTCTAAATTGTGCAAATAGGGGGTTTTGTGGAATGAGGTCTTAAAGAGCAAGTTCCCAAAGATAAGTTGGATAATTTGAGGTTTTAACATCTGGTGAGTGTTTCCCCATTGATTTTTTGGGTTTTTGAGATCTTTCAAATGTGGTTGCTTTGGAAATTAGGCTTATTTGGCCATATTGATAGCGTAGTTTGCATGACTTGTAAAAGTTGGTCTAAAGGAGTCCTACATGGGGTTGATGTATGTTGGAGAAGAATGAAATGGGTGCTTAAAATGGTGGTTTTTTGTAAAGGTTGTTAAGGGATTCTGAGAGTTAAGGTGAGAAAAAGAGGTTTGTAGACCTATAAGAGTGTCTAGGTGGAAAGTTGGAAAATAAGCCAAAATTGGTTTTGTGAGAAGAAAGGTGGTTTAGAAACCTTTGTATTGGGAAAGTGAGTTTTTTTCCAACATAGGTTGCTATTATTTATCTTGGTTTGGCTATATTGTTTCATATTTGATCCACAATACATTAGTAAGTGTTATAGAATTTATGTTGTTATTTGTAAGGCATTGTTGACTGTTGGTCTATATCTTTGGCTATATTGTTTCCTTTCTGATAAGGTGTTCTTGAAAGAAAGTATTTCCTAGGTTGTTGTTGAAACCATTATTCTCTCATTTAGGGTGTGAGTGTGTATGTTTGTATATGCATTTTGTACATGTATCTTTGAGGTAATACATTTATCTATATATAGATATTTCCAATTTTTAGTATCAATATAGTTATTTGTAGTTATTTGCTTCTTGTCTGGCTCAATTTCCAAATACGCTTATATCTACACAATTGGTGTTCACTATTTTGAATGTTTATATGTTAATTGTTTAGTGTTGTTCTCTAGGTTTGGCTATATTGTTTCATATTCGATTCACAATACAGTAGTAAATGTTATAGATTTTAAGTTGTTATCCATAAGGCATTGTTGACTTTTAGTCTATAGCTTTGGCTATATTGCGTCCTTTTCAATAAGGTGCTGTTGAAAAATAGAATTTCCTAGGTTTCTATTGAAACCATTATTGTTTCATTTAAGGTGTGAGTGTGTATGTATGAATATTCATTTTCTACATGTATCGTTTAGGTCATGTGTTTATCTATATATAGATATGTGGAGTTTTTTATATCAATATGGTTGTTTGCTTCTTGTCTGGTTGGATTGTGACATACTCTTATATATGCACAATTTTTGTTCACTATTTTGAATGTTTATATATATGTGTGTGGGTTTGTATGTGTGGATATGGTCATTTTAGATAAGGTGTTGTTCAATAAAGAAATTTATAGATTGCTGTTGAAACCATTATTGTTTCATTTAGGGCTCATATTTTGTGGTTATGGCTGCAACACTATATAGTTTATTTTGTTTTCCATAAGGAATTGCTGACGATTGCTCTCTACCTTTGGCTATATTGTTTCACTTTTTAAACACAATTAAATAGTGCATGTTATACAATTTATGTTGTTATTTGCAAGGCATTGTCAACTATTGGTCTGTGGGTTTTGCTACATTGATTCATTTTTGATGAGGCACTTTTGAAACTAGTATTGTTTCATTTGTCCTTTCCATGTGGTGTTGATGGTTGAAAGGAAATTTAATAGCTGTAAATACTGATGCATGTGTTAAATAGGGTGACATAAGTATATAACCAAACAACATAAAATATAATGAGGAAGATCGCTAAAAGTGAAACAAAACTATAAGTGACATAAACAATAAAAAAAAGAATTGTATCTTTTTTTGTTAAACATTATAAGTTAATGCCCATTATCTTAATATATAACTAGTTAAATGTATGTGTTTGTTGCTATTACATACCTATTTCTCTTATTGATTTATATGCATTCTGGGTTTCTAGACCTAGCATTTAAAACTTGTTGAATTCATAGAACAGTTTATGCTATTTTTTGGTAGTCGTGGAAACATTATCGACCAAGATATTCAATGGTGAAATAAATGCTTTTTATTACACTTAATAAATAGGTTGTCATAGATATGAATGTTTTCTACACCTAATTTTACAAATATAGATATCTGTACATAGGGAAAATTAACTGACACACAACAAAAGAAGGAAAAAAACATAAACTATATAACATAATTAACTATTTTATTGTGTTGCAACCATCACCACAAAATGGAAACCATAAATGAAACAATATTAAAATAGTTTATGCTATTTTGTGGTAGGCATGCAAACAGTGTCCACTACCATATTCAATGGTGATATCAATGTTTTTTATTACAATTATTATACGGGATATCATAGATATGAATGTTGGCTACATCTAATTTCACAAATATACATATCTGCACATAGGGAAAAATATATGGCTCAAAACAAAAGAAGGAAAAAAAACATAAATTGTATAACATTAACTATTTTATTGTGTTGCAACCATCGCCACAAAGTGGAGGCCATAAATGAAACAACATTGGTTACAACGTTGACCCAGATGGAAAAACCTAGAAAACACAAAAAAATCACAGTAAAAAACACTTGCAAAACCATCACCAAAAAACACAAACCAAGCAACAAGATATATTGGCCACCACTGTCCCCAATGGTGAAATCAATGTTTCTTGTTGCACTTAATATAGTTTGGAAAGCTGATAGAAAAGGCATCAAAATTAAAATGGCAGTTGGCATGAACATTAGTTGTTCTATGATTTCTATGTAGTGACGATGGTTGCAACTTGTATGAAAATAGATCACATTCTTATAAAAAAGGCATTGGTGGTTGTCGACCTGTCGCTTTAGTGATACTATTCCTCGATGCATATATCAATACAAATGCATTATAGACACATATATCTACACACGTTTGAATGAACATGTTATATGCACTCAGAAATTTCAATTGCATACATATATGTTTATGTATATGCATAAGTAAATGTATACATGGGTATGTGCAGGATCATGATCAGTATTTGTAGGGTATGTGGCTAACGACGTTTTTTAAACCCAAAATTGATGAAATGAAAAGGGTTTTAAAAGGAGATTCTTAGCTTTCCACCAATATAAATTATGCTTTACTTTGAATTTAATAAAGAATTACTATTCATTTTCTATTTGAATTTTGACTAAAGTCCTGATTGATAGGGTGATTGAAAAAAATCTATATCTTTCAAACAGTATCACATTTTTTGAATATAAAACATGTGTCACATTCTATGCTTCACATACTATAGGATTAACAAAAAAATATTTTCATGAAGTTTTGACCAAATTAAGGTGGTCACACGTACAATTTTTTTATATTTTTTAAAAGTTGTAATAAAAAATTCATAATTAATTATTTACTTGGAAAAAAATTACCAAAAAATATGCATCACATCAGGACATGAGTCATCTACTTTTATATAAAAAAATATTATCATTTTATTTTGGTTAGGGTGGTTAGACAGACACCTACTTATTTTTTCCCTAAAATTTAAGTACTACTACATTGAAATTTCGAATTTTCACCAAATAGATTTTTATTTTATATAAATAAACCTATTAGTTTAGAAACTACATTCAATTTTTTATGGATTCTATTCTTACATATTTTTGAGATTATATAGATAACTTATTCAAATTTTTACGTCAAGTTGCTTAACTCTAATTTTTTTGAATTTTTGCCACTTAAGGGCTTGTTTTTTCCATGATGATTCTAAACATACCCACATACAATTTTTTTTTCCACAATTAGATGTATATATGTTTTGGCTCACAACTTTGATAGCAAGAAAAGCCACATAACAACACCCAAAAATTGTGTAGACTTTTGGTATGTTTTCTTAGGTTTAAAATGGTAGGTGTTATTACAACCATCGCCACTACACAGAAACCATACAACAATTAATGTTGATGCCACAATGGCAAGCTCATATGTAACTGTCGCCACTCCATGGAAGCCATACAAAAATTAATTTTTATGCCACAATGATAAGCTACTATGAAGGTGCAAGTTCAATCACCTATTATTAAGCTTCCGTGAAGGTGGTTGGAGGTTATTTTGTTTTCCTTGCATGGGGTGATGGTTGCAAAAGCAATACACAGAGGCCATAAATCAAACAATATTCATTTTAACAAACAATATAGTCTTTTCTCAACAATAGCTTATCGAAAATTGAAACAATATAGCCTTCTCAACAATATCTCATGAAAATGAAGCAATATAGCCTAAGCTAGAGCTCAACAATCAATAGGGTATGTGTGGGATCATGACGGGCCAAAAAGTGGCAATATAGTGGGTATGTGGCTGACAACTATCTTTTTACCCAAAATTGATGAAACAAAAAGGGTTTTTAAAGGATATTTTCAGCTTTACACCAATATAAATTATGCTTTACTTTGAATTTAATAAGTAATTATTATTCATTTTCTATTAAAATTATGACTAAAGTCCTAATTGATAGGCTAATTGAAAAACATCTATAGCTCTAAAATGGTATCACATTTTTTGAATCCAAAACATGCGTCACATTCTATGCTTTGCATACTGTAGGATTAAAAAAAGAAAAATTGAATTTCATGAAGTTTTGACCAAGTTAAGGTGGTTAGACATACAAGTTTTTATATTTTTTAAAAATTTGTAATACAAAATTCATAATTAATTATTTACTTGGAAAAAAATTACAAAAAAATATGCATCACATCGGGGCATGATTCCTCTACTTATATCTAAAATATTATAAAAAAATATTATCATTTTATTGTGGTTAGGGTGGTCAGACAGACACCTACTTCTTATTTTTTCCCTAAAATTTAAGTACCACTTCATTGAAATTTCAAATTTTCACCAAATAGATTTTTATTTTTCTTAAACAAACCTAGTAGTTTAGAAACTACATTCAATTTTCTATAGATTCTATTCTTACATATTTTTGAAATAATATAGATAACTTATTCAAATTTTTATGTCAAGTTGCGTAACTCTAATTTTTCTGAATTTTTCCCAGTTAAGGACCTGTTTTTTCCATGATGATCCTGCACATACCCAACAATGCCTTATGAAAATTAACATAAATTATATAACGTTGACTATTTTATTGTGTTGCAACCATAGCGACAAAATGCAAGCCATGAATAAGACAATATTGGTTTCAATAGTGGCTCAGATGGGAAAACTAGACAAAAATAGAAGAATTCACTATGACTCATCATAAAATGTGAACCATAAATTAAACAATATTGGTTTTAATAGTGACCCAGATAGAAAAAACACACAAAAGAGAAGAATTGACAGTGACTAACCCATCCATATGGAAAAATTCTTTTCCCCACTAGTAATTTATCGATAATGAAATAATATAGCCAAAGCTAGAGAACAATAAATAATGCCTTATGCAAAAGAATAAAGATTGTATAACATAATTAACTATTTTATTGTGTTGTAACCATGACCACAAAACAACTAATACATATATCTGCACGTAGGGAATGATAGGCTATATTTTAAATGTTATATGGAACATTGATGTCAACATTTATTGTAGTGATGAAAAATGCTTTGTTTTGTTGTGTTTCAATTTATTTCTCCTATGTGCAGATATATATGTATGCCATACTAGATGCAAACACTATTGATACATACTGAAAAATTCTTGGAATGATAATCTTTATTTAAAGTGTTATATGGAACATTGATGCCACCATTGATTGTAGTGATGGACAATGTATTTCCCCTATGTGTAGATATGTATGTATGTCATAGTAGATGCAAACAAAATTGATATATACTGATCCCCATGTTTATTTTGTTGGAACATTCTTGCAATGGTAAGATGTATTTTAAATTTTATATGGAACATTGATGCCACCATTGATTGCAGTGATGGACAATGTATGTTCTTCATTGGGTTTTTTTACAAGAACATAGAGTATTTTTTAAATAATTTACAAAGAGTTTTCCAAATGTTCCATTTTTATATTATTTGTTTTCACTCATATTGTTAATGTCTCTACAAAAAAATTGAAAAATAAAAAATTTCAAATAAAAAATTGGGAATAGAGGTCATCATCCTTTGTTGCTTTAATTGAACCTTTGGCCCCTGTGTTGTTCTTGCAAAGAGCTCATAGCCAGCCACTGGAGTTGCATCTCTTTCCTTTTTAAAGAGTAGCCTCAACAATGTTGATGGCCTCTAGCTCTTCCCAAGATGTTGGACAACCCTCGACCACCAATAACATAAGTCTATTCATTGTTTCCTTTTTGTTGTTGAGAATTGTATTGGCTCTTTTCCATGTGCATACAACGAGATGCAAAAATCCTTTAGTTTGAATTGGCGGTGCTTGTTATATATAGTCTTCCTTATTTATATTTTGAGCTATTTATGTGTCCTTCACCTTTTTGTTTGCTATCCATTTTGGGAGTAACCTATGTGTAGCTATTTATGTGTCTTTCATTTTATTAGAGTTGCATATAACTTCATTTTTTTAATAATATTTCCTATGTGACGTTCAATCATGATTGTGGCCTACTTAGTACACAATACTTTTGTGATTTAGCTTGAGTCTACCTACACACACACACACACACACACACACATATATATATATCTACATTTATACTTGTTGATACATGTAATCACCTTTATACATATACATATACATATACATATACATATACATATAAATATATATATATACATACATACATATATATATATATATACATACATAGATATACATATATATATATATAAATACATATATATATATATATATATATATATATATATATATATATATTTACGTACATGCATTGACAAGTATAGGTATGGATAGCTATGTATGTTGTGTGGCTCAAGCTACAACTCTACATTGAATAATGCCTTATTGAAAATAACATAAACTTCTCAATTAATGTGCTAAGTTTTGAATGCAACCTATTATTCCAACCATCACCAACATATGTAGCCTATACATGGAATGATGTTGCTTCTATCTAGATTTAAACTTATCTATATTTGTTCTTGCATCTATTGATAGGTTTTTGTTGAAAAAATAATTTTCTAGGTCTTTTTTGAAGCCATCATTGTTTCATTTAAGGCTTTCATTTTTTGGTCATGGTTTCAACACCATACAGTTTATGTTGTTTTCTACAAGGCATTGTTGATTATTGTTCTCTATCTTTGGCTATAACCTAAAGGTACAAAACAATAATCAACAATTCCTTTTTGTAAATAACATAAACTGTTTAATTGGTTTGGTAACTTTACAATGCTAGATATTATTGTGGTTGTATATGTGGACAATTTTATTGTTGTGCAACTATTGCCACTACGTGGAAACCATAAATGAAATAATATGTTCAAAGCTATTTAACAACAATCAACAATGTGTATACATATGCATCTAACTTTAGATATATATATTTTGGTGTAGCTTTGGTTTTGGAGCTGCATATATATGTATTGCATGTGTTGGATGCATTTGTAGGAATCTATTGCTTGGAAATATAAAAACACAAAAATTATGTGTTTCATTTATCTTTTGTTGTGTGTAGATATGTATGTATGTGAAATTAGATGTAGAAAAGATTCATATATACTGATCGCCATGTTTATTGTCTGGGGGATCCAAAGTTAAATGTACCTTTTCAATTATTATTTCTTTCAGCCTCAAAAAAGGAGTAGTTAGAATGATAGGATGTATAGTATGTGTAATAAGGAACATTGATTCCACCATTGATTAGAGTGGTGGATGGTGTATGTTCTTACTCAGGGGTTTCATGAGAGATCATGAGGCTCTATGACCTAATATGGTGGGGTGGAGAGTAGGCCTCATTTTTTTGTGTTTCATTTTATTTTTCCTATGTGCATATCTATGCATTTTTGAAATTAGATGCAAACAACATTCATATGTTTGAAGTCCACTTATGGATGTATATGTGTATTGTATACATATAACTCTAGATGCATATATATCTGTATAGATATTTCTTTTTAAGTGTATCTATATACTCTTTCATTTCTATCCACCCATTTCCAGTACATGGAAATCATAAATGAAATAATATTTTTGGACTTGTTGAACAACAATGAACAATGTGTATATATGTGCATTTAACTTTGGATACATATATATCGATGTAGATTTTGTTTTGGAACCCAAAATATATGTATTGCATGTATTGGATGTATATGTAGGAATATGTTTCTTGAAAATATATACACACTAAAAAGTATGTCTCTTTTGTATTGATTCATTCCCTTTTTTTTGTGCAGATATGTATGTATGTGAAATTAGATGTAGTCAAAATTCATAAATACTCCTCCCCATATTTATTGTTTTGGGAATATAGTTGTTATTTGATTCATCCTCAAACATGCATCCTTACAATAGTAGGCTTTATATTAAGTGTAATAAGGAAGATTAGTTTCACCGTTGACCATAGTGGTGGACAATGTATGTTCTTGCTTGGTGGTTTCATGAGAGCCTATGGGGCTCCATGGCCCAATAAGGTAGGGTAGAGAGCAGGCCTTCTTTTGTTGCTATTCATTTTACATTCCCTATATTCAAATATGTATGTTTGTGAAATTCGAGGCAGACAACATTCACCCCTATGTGAAGATATGTATGTATGTGAAATCAAATGTAGACAACATTCATAAATACTCCTTCGTATCCTTATTCTTTTCATAAGATGATTACAACTTTTTTTGTAGGCCTATACTTAAACTTCTCCACACAACTTTATTGATTCTTGGCATGCCTTGGCCTTGTGTCCATTGATACAAAATTATTGCAATGATTGACAAAGGAACAAGTAGATGAGCATGTGCAGGATCGCCATGGAAAAACAGGCCCTTAAGTGGCGAAAAATTTAGAAAAAACAGAGTTAGACAACTTGAAGTAAAAATTTGAATAAGTTATCTATATTATTTCAAAAATATATAAGAATAGAATCTATATAAAATTGAATGTAGTTTCTAAAATACTAGGTTTATTTTAAAAAAAATCTATTTCGTGAAAATTTGAAATTTCAATGTAGTAGTACTTAAATTTAGGGAAAAAATAAAAAGTAGGTGTCTGTCTGACCACCCTAACCACAATAAAATGATAATATTTTTTATAAGATTTTAGATATAAGTAGAGGACTCATGTCTTGATGCATTTTTTTTGTAATTTTTTTCCAAGTAAATAATTAATTATGAATTTTTTATTATAACTTTTAAAAAATATAAAAATGTGTATGTCGACTACCTTAACTTGGTCAAAACTTCATGAAATTCATTTTTTTTTAATCTTATAGTATGTGAAGCATAAAATGTGACACATGTTTTGGATTCAAAAAATGTGATACCATTTGAAAGTATAGATGTTTTTCAATTAGCCTATCAACTAGGACTTTAGTTGTAATTCAAATAGAAAATGAATAATAATTATTTATTAAATTCAAAGTAAAACATAATTTATATTGGTGGAAAGCTGAGAATATCCTCTAAATACCCTTTTGTTTCATCAATTTTGCGTAAAAAAATATTGTCAGCCACATATCCTACACATACCCATTATATCGCCACTTTTTGGCCCATCATGATCTTGCACATACCCAGATATGTTTCAATTGATAGTTGCAATTCTACTATTTGAGAGCAATATGTTGCATTTATTGAAATTCTTCTTATTTCTCATAGTAATAAAATAGTTTATCCTATTTTCCATAGAGATAATTTTTATGTTGATTGTTGTTCTATGGCCTCAAATAATTTATTTGATCTATGGATTATGTCCTTTGGGAATGGTTGGAAAGTGATAAAATAGGTTTTGTTCTTCACAATAAGGAATTGTTGGTTGTTTATGTATGTATTCAAGGATAGTTGTTATTTGTCTAGGCCTCAATAAGGATTTCATCAATGTTTCATCTGACACTTAATATACAACCTCCCATTGTAACAAATCCTTGATGAGGTTTAGACAAATAGCAACTATCCTTCAAGTAGAACATGGACTATTTTATTAATTTGCAAATATTGTCAGCATAGAAGAACCATACAAAAATTAATGTTGATGCCAACTGGATTTTAATTTTGTTGGCCTTCTCTATCAATGCACCAAATGCTTGTAATTTAAAAATTAAAAAAAATACACAAATTTTTTCCTGAGCACATTCCGAGCACTGGAAGGCTTAAAAAATGAGAAGGCTAACAAAAATTCTAACCAAAGTTCACATAATAGGGGGAAACCACAGAACTAGCGGTTTCCAAAATTTTGTCATTTTATGTTTGTAGTTTTAATCTTCTTGTGTTGGCTGAGTGTATAGTATATTGCTACTACATGTGAGTTCCTAAAGTTAGATCAATGGTGGCATCAATGTTCCATATAAAACTTAAAATATAGCTTATCATTCTAAGAATGTCCCAATAGAATAAACATAGAGATCAATATGTATCAATTTTGTTTGCATCTATTTTTACATACACACATATCTGCACATAGGGAAAATACATTGTGCATCACTGCAACCAATGCTCACATTAAACAAAAAATCACAATAACAAATCTATGAAAAATATTTCCTTTTCTCAATAGTACCTTATTGAAAATGAAACAATATAGCCTTTTCAATAGTCTCTTGATGAAAATGAAATAGTATACCCTAACCTAGAGAACAACAATCAACAATGCCTTATGGAATCAATGTTGTTTGCATCTTCTATGACATACATACATATACGTACATAGGGGACATAAATTGTCCATCGCTCTAATCAATACCATTACCAAGCCTTTTGTATTGCTTTTGGAATCATTTCCCCATGCAAAAATCACAAAATAACCTCCAACCACCTTCATAGAAACTTCACAACAGATGGCCAAACTTGCACCTTCAAAAAAGCTTGCCCTCCTAGCATGAACATTAACTATTGTATGGTTTCTGTGTAGTGGTGATTGTTGTAATAACACCTACCATTTAAAACATCAGAAGAGGTGGAATAAGTCTTCCCAATTTTCAATAAGGAATTTTTGGGTGTTCTTCAATGGCTTTACCTACTATCAAGGCTGTGAGCCAAGATTGTGAGCTTCTTTGAAGGTTGAATTTTGACTTCCCTGTTCAACACATATATTAGTACGTATGTATATGTATAAGTTTCCATTCATCTATATATGTATATTTTCAACATCTAATTCCATGTACATACATTTCTACACATAATTTTTTAGTGGGTTCTTTAGCAATATTTATCAGCACAATAGATTCCTATGAATACATCTAGCGCATGCAATGTGTACATGTGTTCTTGAAAAATTAAATTTTCACCAATATATAGCTATTTGAAGTTAGATGCACCATTTTAGTTATTATTTATTTCATCCTCAAAAAGGAGTTGTTAGAATGATAGGTTGTTTATTAAGTTTAATAAGAAAGATTGGTTTCACCATTGATCCAAGTGGTGGACCATGTATGTTCTTGCTCAGGGGTTTGGTGAGAGCCCATGGGGCTCCATGACCCAATATGGTAGGGTAGAGAGTAGTCCCTTTTTTGTTGTGTTTGATTTTATATTTTCTATTTATTGTTTAGCTACACTGTGGATCTTTAAGTTGGTGTTTGTAAGAACTTTATTTTCTTCATTGTAATATATGCTTATGCATATGTATATGTGTATATGAATGTGCAATCAAAGAAGTGAAGTTCTTTTAGAGGGAGGCTAGAATGAAGGAAGGAACGATGCATAACCAAAAGCAGTAGCAGCGCTACACTCTCCTTTAAAGAGTGCATTCTACCTTCCATTCATTATAGTCTCCATCCAAAATGCATTACATATGAATAGATTCATTTACATATACATATGCATAATTATATGCTTTGGTTGTTCTCCATAAGGAGTTCTTGAAAAATTAATTTGTGCATGTGTGGGGTTTTATTTTTTAACATATGGTTTTATATTTCCAAGTAGTAAAATCCTACATATGCATCCAATGCATTATGTTGGTTGCCACAGTTTGGATATTATTCCTTTCAGCCTCAAAAAATGAATTGTTAGAATGATAGGATCTATATTGGGTGTAATAAGAAACATTTGTTTCACCATTGATCATAGTGGTGGACAATGTATGTTCATTCTTAGGGGTTTGGTGTGAGCCCATGGGGCTCCATGACCCAATACGGTAGGGTGGAGAGCATGACTTGTTTTATTGTGTTTCATTTTATATTGTCTTCATCATAATATATGCATATGTATATATGCACATGCAATCAAAGAAGTGAAGTTCTTCTAGATGGAGGCTATAATGAAGGAAGGCACGATACATAACCATAAGCAACAACATTGTTACACTCTCCTTCAAAGAGTACATTGTACATTCCATTCATTATACTCTCCATCGAAAATTCATTGCATATGCATAGATACATTTACCTATACATATGCATATATGTATGTTTTGGTTGTTCTCCATAAGCCATTGTTGAAAAAAGAATTTGTGCCCATGCAGGTTCTTTTTTTTGCACATGGTTTTATATTTCCTAGTAGAAAATTCCTACATAAGAATCCAATGCATCATTCCAGTTGCCACAACTTGGCTATTATTCCTTTTAGCATCAAAAAAGAACTATTGGAATGATAGGCTCTATATTGGGTGTACTAAGCAACATTGGTTTTACCATTGATCATAGTGGTGGACAATGAATCTTCTTGCTAGGGGGTTTGGTTAGAGCCCATGATGCTTCATGAGCCAATAAGGTAGGGTGGAGAGTAGGCCTACTTTTGGTGTGTTTCATATGTATTTTTGTGAGATTAGGTGCTCATAACATTTCTATGTATGGTAGGATATATATTAAGTGTAATATTTAACATGGATCTCTATATTTATTAGAGTGGTAGATAGTATACATGTCCTCTGTACGTAATTCTACATACACACATTCCCACACATTCTTTTTGCATGTATATATATCTATGTAATAGATTACTACAAATGTATCTAGGGCATGGAATTCCTACATATGTTTTTGCAAAACAAAATCTACACTGATATATAGGTATTTCAAGTTAGATGCACATTTCGAATTTTTATTTCTTTCATCCTCAAAATGGAGTTGTTAGAATGATAGGTTGTATATTAAGTGTAATAAGAAACATTGGTTTCACCATTGATTGAAGTGGTGGAAAATGTATGTTCTTGCTCGGGGTTTGGGTGAGAGCCCATGGAGCTCCATGACCCAATATGGTAGGGTGGAGAGTAGGTGTTCCTATGTTCTATTTCATTTTATATTTTCCATCCGTCCTTTAGCTGCACTGTTGCTCTTTAAGTTGTGTTTGCAAGCACTTTATCTTCTTTGTCAAAATATATGCATATTTGTATGTATATGTATATATGCATATTCAATCAAGAAAGTGAAGTAAATTTAGATGGAGAGTGGAATGAAGGAGGGAATGATGCATACACTTAAGTAGTAGTGACATCACATTCTCCTTTAAAAAATGCACTGTACCTTCTCTTCATTACACTCTCCATCGATAGTGCATTGCATATGGATAGATACATTTACATATACATATGCATATATGTATGATTTGGTTGTTCTCCATAAGGAATTGTTGAAAAAAATAATTTGTGCATGTGTGGGTTTCCTTTCATTTGTGCATGGTTTTGTCA
The DNA here is from genome assembly GCA_007258455.2 of Sequoia sempervirens. Classification (NCBI taxonomy): domain Eukaryota; kingdom Viridiplantae; phylum Streptophyta; class Pinopsida; order Cupressales; family Cupressaceae; genus Sequoia; species Sequoia sempervirens. The sequence continues at coordinate 374,867,403 of VDFB02270651.1, forward strand.
CTATGGATTCTTCTGTTTTTTGGGTTTTCCATCAAGGGCATTGTTGAAACTAGTATTGTTTCATTTATACCTTTTGTTTTGTGTCAATGGTTGCAATGCACTAAAATATTTATTGTTATAGAGTTTATGTTGCTTTCAATAGGGCATTGTTGAGTGTTGCTCTCTACCTTTGTCTATTTTGTTTCATATTCAATTGGCTTGACCTATGTAGTTATGCCATTGTTTTTTAAGTTGGTGTTTGCAAGCATTTTATTATTTTCCTAATAAAATGGTTGTAGGCTCCTAATCCTTGTTCAAGTTCCAGCCCTACATCAAGTGTGTACTAAAAAAGGCAGCAAAAAACCAAAGAAACCAACAATATTATGTGAGCCATAGAGACCATATTTGTGTGGGCCATCGAGCCAAATACTTGCAACAAAGTGCCACTATAGTTTGTCCTTGCTTGGCCCCGCTTGATCAAGAAAGTGCACCACAATTTTTGCCAAGATCATTGGAAGAACATGCTTGCTTCTATAGACCCACACCACCCATCCCTTCCTAACTTCCACACAACCTTCCTAGTGGAGGTCCCTCAATAGTAGGTGGTTGTAGACCTCATGAAACCATTGTTGGGCATGGCTTGTTGTCCATGTGATCAGCCCCCCACCACTTTAGCAACATTTTTGGAGATTCTTTTCACATTGCAATGCAATCCTTCCATCGGTGCATTGATGCTTTGTCTAATTTGAAAGTTTGTAGTGTTTGCAAGGAAAGATATGCCAACATGAAAGTGAAAGAATCAAACAAAACATTGTATTCCTATGATATTCTTCTAAAAAGGGCATCCGTAGATTCAATTTAGTGAACAATATGGATTCAAGACCACATCCTCCTATCCTTGCAAAGCTTACTTAGGTTGAAGAAATGCTTATAGCTAGAGTTGCTCAATTTTGTAAGTGATCAATGCTAGAGGAGGCCAAATATAAATATAGTGGCCATACTATAAGCTTCCCTCAAGAAATCATAACCATTGTAACTTTGTTGCCACATCCCCTACATGATCTTGAAGTGGTGATTTTTCAAAGGACTGGCATTCAGGGGGTTTGAATTATGATTGCTATGTTGAAAAACATATTGTCATGGCTGCATTAATATACAAAATTGAGAATGATCCATACTATAGTGATGATACAATTGATTGTGATTGTTAAATTTGTTTCCTACAATAAGTACTGACATCTATGATCTTCTATACATATTGAAAGAACCAACACATAACATAGCCAAGAACCAATGACAAGTCTAGAAAGTGCTATTAATGAGGAAGAAAAACTTGAGGACTCATCATCATTTATTCCATTGATGCCCAACCCTCCCTAGGAATTGCATGCAATTGGAGATGCCTTGTTAATTGAAGACATTAGTCAAGATAATTTTCCTTGGAATGAGATAAATTCTAACCCTATCAATGAATACAATATAGAAGGGTTATTAAGCATGGCTTTTCCAACATTTTCCCACATTGGAACAACAATGGCCCTACAATCAAGAAGCATACAAATTCACTTACATGAATATGCATTGCACTTGATGAGATACTATGATAACAGGTTTGGGAGACATGTCAGATTTATCCGTTACCTTTATAATATGATAATGAGACATCGAAGCCAAGAATAAGCTTATGTTTTCATGAAAAAAATTGGAAGAAAGGATCCCAAAGTTTTTTGTTGCTTTGTGACAATTGATTTGGGATGTTCCTAACACCCAAATAGAAAAATGACTTGTTTTCTTTGGTGCATCTTTGCGAGGAATGTGGTCATACTAGGGCAAGTGTCGAGAAGAGCTTGTAGCAATGATCCACCAGCTTGGCACACCAAATCTCTTCTTCACTTTGAGCTTTGTAGACACAAAATGGCCTGATTTGCATGAGGTAATTGATCCTCATGCCCAATTGAATATCCCATACTCCTGAAGATGCTTCGCTGAAAATTTCATCCATAACCCAAACATAACAACCTTGTACATGCACTTGCGGTTCACCATTTTTTTAGGAAGAGGTTATTGAGAGGATTTTCCATACAAAGGATTACCGGTATAGGTATGAGTGACAACACTATGGATCAACCCATGTCCATGGTTTCTTGTGGCTTCTAAGTGCCTCAAATATTGAAATGCTTGATTGGTCCAACCCACATGAGCTTCAACAAGCAAAAAAATTCTTTGACTGCTATGTTTTAGCATGGAATCCTCATTCCCAAGAATAGCTACTATCAAGAGTCCGCCACTCTACTTTGGAGTACCTATGTTTGATTGATAGTTCACATAGTTATTGCATGAATCCAATGGTGGATTATGAACAGTTGCTAAACATGGTACAAAGGCATACCAAATGTACGTAGTACAGTTTTCTCAAGAAAAAATTCCACCAATTCCAATGTCGCTACAAAGCTCCATAGAATGCACAATCATCATTGAAATTGGTAATTGACCATGAATCAAACAAATCCTATAAGCCAACAAGAAATGTTGAGCATGTTAATATCCACAACCCTAGGATGCTTGCAATATAGAGAGCAAACATTGATTTCCAGCTAGTCTTGTCAAGAAAAATTATGCTAAAATACATTTCCAAATATGCATCAAAGTTTGAAAAAAAGTCTGAAAGCTATATTGATATCTTGCAGAGGCTTGAAAATATGAATTATTCTATGGAAAAAGCATTTCTTTCCTATCAAAAATTCATGATGAACTTGGTTGTAGATCGTGACATTAGTGCATAAGAAACATGCCATATGTTGCAAAAGTTTCCCCTTGTCATCTCAAGTAGACATTTACTATCTTTGAACTTGGGTAGGAAGACATTCCACCATTTGAAAATAGCTGATAATGGTGATGATATTGAAAGTGGTTATATTCATTGTTACATGAAAAGACCTGTTGAAATGGAGACTATATCCCTTATTAAATCTGCACAATTTTATACATTTCAAAAAAATTGCAAAGGTGGGGCTTGGCGTTTGCAACCACAACCTGCTATCATCACTGTTTACCTACTATTCAAGTCTAGCCCCCAAAGCATAGTGATAACTTTGAAACATTTTGTTGGTCATAACTGCTACTCTACAAGCCTTTTCAAATTTTGAAGCAAACATAGGCCTCACTAGAGATAGTATAACACAAAACTAAAGGCTATTTCATCTTGCTGGCTATCGCCCTTAGCATATCAATAGAGTTATTTCTCCCCCCACCAATGAAGAAGGTAATAGTGATATTGATAGCACCCAATTTTTTCCTCCCACAAATGAATATGAATGGGAGTTGCTTTCTTGCCTTGGTCCTATAAACAATGTTTTCCTTGACCAGCTGCAACTATTGGGTAGACGGGACTTCGATTTAAATCATGTGTGGGTTGCACATCAAGGTATGTGTAGGATCATGATGGGCCAAAAAGTGGTGATATGATGGGTATTTTTAGGGTATGTGGCTGATGATTTTTTTTTACCTGAAATTAATGAAACAAAAAGGGTTTTTAAAGGAGATTCTCAACTTTCCACCAATATAAATTATGCTTTATTTTGAATTTAATAAATAATTATTATTCATTTTCTATTTGAATTATGACTAAAGTCCTAATTGATAGGTTGATTGAAAAACATCTATAGATTTCAAATAGTATCACATTTTTTAATCAAACATGTGTCAAATTCTATGCTTAATTATATAGATTAAAAAAATAATTTCATTAAGTTTTGACCAAGTTAAGGTGGTTAGACGTATGAGTTTTTATTTTTTAAGAGTTGTATTAAAAAAATCATAATTAATTATTTACTTGGAAAAATTACAAAAAAATATGCATCACATCTGGACATGAGTCCTCTACTTATATCTAAAATCTTATAAAAAATATTATCATTTTATTGTGGTTAGGGTGGACATACACCTACTTTTTTTTCCCCTAAAATTTAAGTATTACTACATTGAAATTTCAAATTTTCACCAAATAGATTTTGTTTAAAAAAAATAAACCTAGTATTTTAGAAACTAAATTCAATTTTCTACAAATTCTATTCTTACATATTTTTGAAATAATATAGATAACTTATTCAAATTTTTACGTCAAGTTTCCTAACTCTAATTTTTCTAAAACTTTTGCCACTTAAGGGCCTATTTTTTCCATGATGATCCTACAAATACCCATCATGTTCCCTAGAATTTTCATAACATTGCTATAAAGTTCATCTTAATAAGTAAATTACATACAATTGAAGATACTCTTTTCCCACTAGCTGCACCTACACTTTATCATCAACTATCTCCTAAGCAAAAGCTTGGTCTAGATATTATTGAACAACACCATCTTGCCCTGTCTTCATCATTACTATCGCATATGATTATTCAAGGTACAGTTCGTATAGGTAAATCATTCTTATAGACAACATCCAAAGAACACTAAATAGATCTCCAAACCAAAGAATGAATCCTTTGCTTTCTTTGGCACCAACAAGGGTGGATTCCTACAATATACATGCCTCTACAGTGCATACAACTCTCCAGATACCAATTAGAGATATGAATCTATTAAAAGGATATCCATTGACCATATTTCAAGAGGACCTCATACATATTAAGTACATCTAAATTGATTAAATGAGCTTCTCGAGGCCCAAATTTTTGCTCAAAATAGATATCCAATTGCGGAAAGTATTTCCTACTAAACATATGCAACTATTTGGTGGTGCCTCTATTATACTTGTGGGTGACCTAGGAAAATTTCCACCTATTTTGGATAGGCCTTTCTACACTTCTTGCTCCATAGCCTTGGCTCTTTGGCACACTTTTAATGTTTTTGTCATGCTTGACATAGTCTTCCACCAGCATGGACAATCTGATAGACAACAACAATTTGGTACACTCCTCTTCAATATTAGAAATTTTCAGGTATGTCAAGATGATTGGAAAAATATTGTGAATTGAACAAATTCCATGCTTTTAGTTAAGGAAAACCAAGATTTTGATGTATTTATTCACTTATTCCCAACAAATAGGTTGGTTTCCTTGCACAATAGAAAAATGCTTCAATATTTAAATGTTCCCATTGCAATTAGTGCTGTTGAAACTACTCAGCAAAATAGACTTGATTATGGTGATAATGAGAAACTTCAAGCAGAGCTTTTACTTGCAATTGGTGAACAAGTAATGTTAACAAAAAATCTTTGGGTGGCAACTAGCTTGGTTAATGGGTCATTAGGTTTTTGAAGTCTATGGTATATTCTACGGGAGCTAAACCACCTCAACCACTTGAATATGTTTGTTGTCCACTTCCCAAACTACATTGGCCCAACATGGGATCCTGACAACCCAAAACCCATCCCTGTCCCCCCGATCACATGGGGCAGCCAAAGATAGGTCACCTTGACAATGGCTTGGGCTATAACAATACATAAATCTCATGGGTTGAAACTGAAGACAACTTCAATAGATATTGGAACTAAAGAAAGAAAAGGAATAATGTTCACATCTCTTTCCCTTGTAAAATCAATAACAAAAATACTTATAGATCTACCTTTCTCTTTTGATAGATACTCTAGACTACATTTCAACAAATATCGTGCAGTTCAAACCAAAGAAGAGGATCGTCTCCAACAATTTTTTACATTGCCATCATGCTGCAATGTTTCCATTCTTTATGGTAACTATATCGCTTCTCCTTTCCTTGTTCATTTCAATGCATTTATAATTCCCCCCATTTCTAATTTTTCTTCCTAGTCATTGCCTCCATTGTACAATTGCAATCACTACTGCCAAGTTGGTCAAAGTTTTATTTCTATGGTGATTACTAATAGAATTTTCTATTCAATGTTTCTTTAAATACCTTCCTCTTCTTTGGTCAATGATGCACCTGCAGTGGTATCGCCTTCAAACCATTTATGTCTAACTATATAAGATTCTAACTAAATTAGATTGCAAATATTCTCAGCTATAACTACAGATCTTGACAATTCTTAAAATAACTTTGCAAACAGACCATTTGCATGGTGTACGAGTTGCAACTACATTCCATTTATATACAAGGTAATGCTATATCTCCTTCATTCCATGTCTTATTTTATAACTGCATCTCGAATCCTCTCTCACAAATGATAGAATTGTATATACTTTCAAAAATGAATAACACTAATTTCAACTGAAGAAAATTCTTAGTTGCCAAAGCTGAATTATATGGGGGTTATAATTATAAACATGGGGTTATAATTATAAACATAATGTGCCTCCTTCTCTCCACAAGGTATGTATGCATCTTGTTTATGTGATATTTTCTACTGCACAAGCATTAGATTTTTTTTTTCAATATGGTAAGTAGAATTTATAGGGTGTTGTACCCTTTACATAGAGAACCACAAGGGCCAACAAAGTTTAGGACCAAAAAACATAAAAAATTCTAAGCCAAAAAACTAATACATTGAACCAACAATGGACAAACAAAAAATAGACTAACAATAGACTAACTGGTATTTTCCTAATTCTTCGACAGGAGATTAACATTATCCCCAACCTATTCATGGCCATCAAAAGCATTCTTCTTGTCCATTTCATCCTTCATGATCGCTGATAGGGTGCTAGTAACACAGTAGACAAGCTTGAAAATGAAGTAGGTCAAGCCATAGAATTTTTTGTCCAATTTCTCCATCCTTTCTTGTAGCACATAGAGTTCCTCCCCATAATCTACAGTCTTCACAGTATCAACACACTCCACATCCAAAGGGTCTGAGGACTGGAAATCCAAGTTCTCCTTCTACACTTTTCTAATATGAGGAATAGAGTGGGGCCCTCTAACATACTTCTCATCCTCATCCCAAAACTCATCCTTGCTCTCTTTTCTATCAGACCACTCCTCTTCTAAATCCAAGTCATTAACCTGCACTTTTTTGTTATTCTTGGCCAATCTACCAGATCTACTGATGATGGTATCACCACCAGACACCAGCATAGCTATGACCACCGTGTCCCCCTTAGAATCCTTTCCCATCACATTTTTACCTTTTTTGTCGATAGTCAGAGGCTCCATCAAACCCTTCGCTTCCTCCTTAACTTTCTTCTTCAGGGTGGGTTTACAAGAAATCCTGGTAGGGGCTGACTTGAGTTCACATAGACTAGCTGCAACACTAGTTTGAGCAACACCCACATTTCCTTTAAGTTTTTTGGTAGTGGGTTTAGGCATAGGGGCCAAATGGGATTTTCTGATGGGACCTTTGGACATGGCTAGGGAAATGTTGGTCACATTGGGAGGCTCAATTTCCTCAATACAAATGGTAGAAATGGGTTTGGGTGGGCATAGGACAAGACGGAAGTGGTAAAGCCTCAAAATGAGGCCTTGGTGAAGTGGATGGGGAGGAGTGTCATTAGATATTATTTGTTATAAAGTAAAGAACTATTTATATTTTATAATTTAGATATTGTCTACCAATGACACATGTTCCCTACACTAAACTTTACATTTTTCTTGTGTCTAGCTATATCTGATTGAAACCATGCTTTGTGATCACATGTTCATCATGGTGTACAACATACAACTACATTCTATTTATATATAAGGTAAGGCTATATTTCCTTTATTCCATCTCTTATTTCACAACTAAATGTATAATTATTTGTCATAAATAATACAACTATATATGCTTTCAAAAATGTATAACATTGATTTCAACTAAAAAAAATTCTTAGGTTAATGGTATGAGATTTCCACAATCCATAATCCTTAAGGTTTGTTGTCTCTGGCTATTTGATTTTGTTTCTTTTTGTGGATGAAAATACTCAAACACAATCAAATATCCAAAAAAAACAAATCTTAAGTAAAATTTTTCAAGTGCCGAAACATTGGTTTCAGCATTGATCATAGTGGTGGGAAATGTATATTCTTTCTTGGGGGTTTGGTGACAACCCATGAGGCTACATGAACCAATATGGTAGGGTGGAGAGCACGCCTTCTTTTCTTCTATGTGTCTAGGCCATGGAAATGCCTACAAGGTATACCTACATCTTATTTATTTAATGCCTTTTATTACACATGCATTGCACATTATTTGTTATAAATTATAGAACTCTTTATATTCCCTAATTTACATATTGTTGAGCCATAAATTTTATGAGGTGTGAAATGTTATGTCTCTTTTGCTCAATTAGGGTCTTTCACCTAATGGAAAGAGATAGATCCCACACCCAAAATCTAGGTGGTTCACTAAAACTAAGGAATGTATAATGTAAATATGCCTAAATGCAATGATCTAGATGCATATAATTGAAAAATTGATTGATTAGAAATGTAAAACTATTGAAATGCATTTTTTTAAAAATCACATTGTGTAATGCAAAAACACATAGAAACAAATAGTAAACTGCAACAGAAATGGATAAAACTAAAAGTGTTCACTTGAGATATGGATGGGGACTAGAAATGACTTCTAGAATGCTCTTGATGCTAATTTTTAGGCCTGGTGCGACTCATTCACCATTCTGGGTGAATTAGTCCTAGATATGTGAAACTATTCCATTGAAAAAAAGGGTGTCTAAAAATGCAGAAAACCATATAACATAGATTTTTGGCACCCACATGCTTTCTATCACTTATACAATTTTTCACCTAGAAGGAGATAGATGGGAAAAAAATGCTTACGTCTACACTCAAAGATTAATGTTATATGGATGCAATATGTCTAAATAAACTGATTTAAATGCAGAAAACTAGTGAAAACTATTGATTATTGAATGGACACTAACGGAATACAACTTATTTGAAAACACATTATGTAATGCAAGAACACCTACAAATGAATGCAAATTGCATTAGAACTTGATGAAACTGAAAGTGTGCACCTAGAATATGGATGAAGACTGGAAATGAATTCTACAATGCTACTAATGTTAATTTTCAAGCCTGGTCGGACTCATTCATCATTCTGGATGAATCAATCCCAGTTCTGTAAAACTGAGCCATAACCTATTTTGGACAAAAGGGTATCTAAAAATGCAAAAAACCAAAATTTGACCTTGGAGTGGGACTCATTTTCCACTCATGGAAAATGAGTCCACTTTTGAATATTTGAATATTCAAAGGTAGGATTTAGAGCTTTCGTTCTGCACTTTTATTCTCTATAGGTGTCCGCTTCCGAAACTCTAATTTCTAAACTTGAAAATGAGTTTTTGTTGATATTTTGACTTATTCAATCAAGAGAAGAATTAAACAACATTGCAACTTGATTCCTAATGATTTCCAAGCTTCCAAGATGCCTAAATCTACAAACATACAAGACAAGAGAGATAAATGTTGAATGTTAGGGCGTGGGGGTTTTCCTTGGTCATACAACTTTTAGGTAATTAAACCAAAATGATGAAAGAATGTAATGAAACATGCAACAATGGAGTTGATTACATTTCCATGATGTTTGATCTTGAAAGGCTATAGAAAAACATGAAGAATCTTCCCTTGAATGTCTAAAACTTGTTATCTTAATGAATTGAAATGTTGAAATCCTAAGTTGCTTGACTTGAGATTGAAGAATGGGGTATGTGCAGGATCTTGATGGGCCAAAAAGTGGTGATATGATGGGTATGTGTAGGGTATGTGGCTAACAACTTTATTTTACCCAAAATTGATGAAACAAAAAAGGTTTTTAAAGGAGATTCTTAGCTTTCCACCAATATAAATTATGTTGTACTTTAATTTAATAAATAATGATTATTAATTTTCTATTTGAATTATGACTAAAGTCCTGATTAATAGGCTCATTGAAAAACATCTATAACTTTCAAACGATATTATATTTTTTGAATCCAATACATGTGTCACATTCTATGCTTCACATACTATAGGATTAAAAAAAAAAATTGAATTTCATGAAGTTTTGACCAAGTTAAGGTGGTCATACATACAAATTTTTATATATTTTCAAATTTGTAATAAAAAAATCATAATTAATTATTTACTTGGGAAAAAATTACAAAAAATAATGCATCACATCAGTACATGAGTCCTCTACTTATATCTAAAATCTCATAATTTTTTTTATCATTTTATTGTGGTTAGGGTGGTTAGACAAACACCTACTTATTTTTTTCCCTAAAATTTAAGTACTACTGCATTGAAATTTCACACTTTCACTAATTTTTTTAAAAATAAATCTAGTAGTTTAGAAACTACATTCAATTTGCTTCAGATTCTATTGTTACATATTTTTGAAATAATATAGATAACTTGTTCAAATTTTTATGTCAAATTTCCTAACTCTAATTTTTCTAAATTTTTCGCCACTTAAGGGCTTGTTTTCTCCATGATGATCCTGCACATACCCAATGATGCGTGGATAATGAAGAATGGTTTGAGATGAATAAGGAGATGTAAACTAAGGAGAAAAACACTTAATTATAGACACTTGTGCCTTAGTAACCCAATAATACCTCATCATAGGCTAACATAAGGTAATTTTGAATAAAAACCCAAAAGAAAATTTGAAATATTTTGAATTTGGAGCCAAGACGAACTCATTCACCATCCATGGCAAATGGGTCCCACCTTGGACTTGAAAGTGGGTGTTGGGAATTATCTTCCATTTAATGTTTTTTGTTGGGTTTACATTCGAAAACACACTTAATTAAGCCTTATAAGGGCGCAAAAGGGTCAAATAAAGCATAAGAAAGGTGTAAATAGTGAAATTAAGCCTAGAAAAGCATGAAATATTGTTACAAGACTTTACAACACTTCAAAATAAGACTTGATAAATGATGAAAAGTTTATTTTTAGGTGAATTACAATGAAAAGAGTCTAGAAGAGTGTAGAAATGTGTTACAACACTTCACAACACCTTCACAAGACATCATTAAATGCATTTTATTCAGTTTGCAAAGGTCCAAGACCTAGTCTCAATGCATAAAATGCCTCAAAACACTTTAATTAAGGCCTCATTAAGTCCAATATACCGTGAATTATTCCTATGTCAAGAAATAGGTCCTCTTTTCTATGACACATTTAGGTCCCACTTTAGTGAGAGGATGAAATTGGTTGAAACTAACACTAAAGTAGACATTCAAGAGAGATTCGAGTGTACGGATGTAGATGACAAACAATGACAAAGATCAAGAAGGTAGTCAAGCCCCTAGGTTCCAAGATCCTATGTCAAACCAATAGGATACATAATCATGCAATGGCAAGAATGGTTTGGAAAAGATGTGCTTAGTCTGGGGCCATAGAACATCAGGTTGTCCATGGGGTGAGTAATCCCAAAAAAGTGGTTTAGTGATAAAGTCATTCCAGTGTGTCAACTTCCCACCATATAATGAGAAAGTTGTGCCAGTGTGTTGGCTTCCCATTAGACAAACCATACCAAATTTATGCTCCTGATAACATTGATAAGGCACCATAATGAAAATACTTTCTATAAATGTTTTTGAATAAGTGAAAAAATTTGCTAAAGGGGATTTTTATTTGTTCATGTAAGGTCTTCTTCTTAGGGAGAATTGTACCTAATGTCTCCAAGAGAGGACAAATCAGGATGTCAAATCATTATCCATGGGATGCCTCATTTGCATTAGGCCACTCTAGTTGATCATACACTCTTGGAAGGCATCAAACCCAATGACACCACCAAGGAGAGGACACGTCACTAGAAAAAGTAAATCATGCCATGAAAATTTCTCAAAGATGTTGCCTATGTATGCCCCCCACTTTAAAGCATTTTCTAATACCATTATTGTGAGAAATTGCTTTAAAGTAGAAGAAGGTATGAGATCTTATTTGAAAATACCTATGCCAAGTCATATGATTTCGATAAGTTGTATCATGAAGAAAGGGAGTATGTCACATGTGATTCAATCATAAGACATGTCATCGACATCTCAAGATTGATCCTATATGTTCATGAAAGGTTAACGATTAGTCAAAACTGACAATGAAAAGTGACATACAAGGACAAGGCTATCAAACCCCTTGCCCCCACTTAGTGTAGGAAAAAAAGTGAGCCTAAAATGGATGATGGTATGCTACCCCTTGCAATGGATGTAAAAAATGCAATGGTGAGTATGCTATGATCCTACAACTATTGGATGGCAAGGAGCAACAACTAATGTTATTTATGTGGATAAGTAAACAAAGTTTCAGCTTGATTGGCTTTGATTGTACATACTTTGTTACATATGTGAGAAAATTCATTGTAACTTGGTTGGTATGAAACATTATGCTTTGGTCAGTAAAAGATGAGCTCGAGTTGTTTTTCAGTTTGTTGTTTGTGTGAGGGTGGGTAAAGGATGAGTTCAGGTAGGTGTGGATTTTGTTGCTTGTGTGATGGTGGGTAAAGAATTAGAGGATTCTTTGGATGTCCCATAGGGTATGTAGGCAGTTCATTGATCAAAGGGGATCTAATAGACAATTGTGCATTCATAACCTTGATGGTCTTGGTTTGATGCACGCCTACGGAAGACATGAAATTTTCTTGCACCATAATAATCTCTGTAGGAGAAGAGTTGTTAGTAGAATGGCAATCCAAATGTTCTTGTCATTCAAGGATTTGTTCTTCCAGAATATCATCATCATAAGGATTGAGATATCCATGGTTGAATTGTCTTGTTCTATGATGTTTTCCCACATAAGATTCTCATGATTTTTGTTTATTAGATCGTGTAACACCATAATATCATCTTCACTAATAGGAGAGATATTAGGAGGGGAAAATTTGATTGTTTTCCATAATCTCATTGTCTTGTGCCATAATATCTACCCTAGGAGGAGATCTTTCAAGAAGTTCATCACATTTCATGTTAGATGTTGTAAACAAGCATCATCACAAAGAGGGGTGAGATCAAGGGAAGGAAAACTATGATTTGCATGTGTGTTAATGATTGGGTCTTCATGTTCAAAGAGAGCCTTCCAATTGTTAGGAACATTAGGAAGGAGAGAAATAATGATATAGCTCTCAATCATTGGATTTTTGGATACCAACATATCCTCCTCAGAAATGTGTTTGTCATCATCATTCACAAAAGTATTGTCACAAATAGGGGAGCTATTGGAAATGAATCAATATTAGGTAAAGTGGTGGAAATGAATTCATCTTGTATTGTTATACTATCTTCCCAAGGGGAATGAGGAGAAGGACAAAAAAGATCTTCATGATGCTCAATGATTGTACCTTCTTTTTCCAACATACCTTTGTCACTAAAAGGAGAGGTATTGGGAGAAGTATAATTATGATCATCATGTTTATCTTTGTTTGAATTCCCTTCTAACACATCATCCTCACAAATAGGAGAGATAGGATGGAATGTAAGTTTAAGACAACCATTAACATTTTCATTCTCTTGTGCTAAGAGACTATCATAACTAGGGAATGCATTGAATGAAGGACTATAATTCTTGTTAGCAAGATTTTTCTTTGCAAATTTGGAGAATATTGAAACTAACATGTTGAAACAACAATGTATGCTAATTCAAAATGCAATGTAAAAGGTTGAAATGAAATGCAATTTTTAGATGATAATTGACTGATTATGATATGTAACAATATGAGAATGCAAACTTGAAATTTAAAACATGCATGGAATAAGATAATTTAAGCTAAATCTAATTAAATTCATGTTACAAAAACTCATTTAACTGATATAGGTAGGTGAAGGCACCAAACATAAGGTTAAAAATAGGGTTTTCAATTTTGTAAAGGGTAGTTTCAAGGGTGAAAAGGGACTTATTCGCCCACGGTGGCGAATGAGTCCCAATATGGACTTTTTTTAGAATTAAAAAAAATAAATAATGGATTTTGATGTTTTCTAAGTGTTGTGATGCATACCTAAGTTAAAAATGTAGAATTTCAAAAAATATAAATGAATTTAGATGCCAAAAATGTAACCTAAATGTACTTTTCTATGAATGCAAAAATTGAAACCTAGTATGCAAGTCCTAATGCAAGATCAATGCAAGATCAATGCAAGCTAGATATATGATGTACTTCAAATCAGACAAGAAAGTATTCTAAAAAGTAGGTTCACCAAAATGTAACATAGATTTTTGGAACCCACTTGCTTTCTATCTCTTCTAGGTTTTTTCACCTAGAAGGAGAGAAATGGGCCAAAAATGCTTATGCCTAAACTCAAAGATTAATGTTATATGGATGCAATATGTATAAATATACTAATTTAAATGTATAAAAATAGTGAAAAATATTGATTATTGAATGGAAACTAAAGGAATACAACTTGTTTGAAAACACATTATGTAATGCAAGAACAACTAGAAATGAATGCAAATTGCAACAAAACTTGACGAAACTGAAAGTGTGCACCTAAAATATGGATGCAGATTAGAAATGGATTTTGGAATTCTTTTGATGCTAATTTTCAAGCCTAGTGGGACTCATTCACCATTCTAGGTGAATTAATCCTAGTTCTCTAAAACTGAACCAAAACCTATTTCAAACAAAAGTGTATCTAAAAATGCAGAAAATGAAAAACTAACCTTGGAGTGGGAATCATTCACCACCCATGGAGAATGAGTCCACTTTTGAATTTTTCAATATTCAAATGTGGGATCCAAAGCTTTCAGTCTGCACTTTGATTCTCTATAGGTTCTCACCTTTGAATCTCTAATTTTTGAACCTAAAAGTGAGTTTTGGTTGATATTTTGACTTTTTCAATGAAGAGAATACTTAAAAAACTTTTCAACTTGATTCTGAATGATTTCCAAACTTCCAAGATGCCTAAATCTACGAACATGTAAGACAAGAGAGAGAAATGTTGAATGTTAGGGCATGGGGGTTTTCCTTGGTCAAACCCATTTTAGGTAATTAAACCAAAATGATGAAAGAATGTGATGAAACATGCAACAATGGAGTTGATTACCTTTCCATGATGTTTGATCTTGAAATTTTGTAGTGAAACATGAAGAATCTTGCCTTGAATGTATGAAAATTACTGTCTTAATGACTTGAAATGTTGAAACCCTAAGTTGTTTGACTTGGGATGGAAGAATGATGGGTGGATAATGAAGAATGGTTTGAGATGAATGAGATCTAAAATGAGGAGAAAAACACTTATTTATACACACTTGTGCCTTAATAACCTAATAATACCTCACCACATGATGACATAAGGTAATTTTGAATAAAAACCTGAAAGAAAATTTAAAATATTTTGAATTTAGACCAAAGGACTCATTCTCCACCCATGGTGAATGGGTCCGAACTTGGACTTGAAAGTGGGTGTCAAGAATTATCTTGCATTTAATGTTGTTTATCAAGTTTACATTCAAAAACACAATTAAGCCTTATAAGAGCATAAAAGGGGAAAATAAAGCATAAGAAAGGTGTAAATAGTGAATTAAGCCTAGAAAAGACTGGAATCTTGTTACAAGACTTTAGAACACTTCAAAATAGGATTTGATAAGTGATGAAAAGGTGATTTTTGGTTGAATTGCAATGAAAAGAGTCTAGAAGAGTGTAGAAATGTGTTACAAAAGACATCATTAATTGCATTTTATTTAGTTTGAAAAGGTCTAAGACCTAGTGTGCATGCATAAAATGCCTCACAACACTTGAATCAAGGCCTCATTAAGTCCAATTTACCATGAATTATTCCCATGTGAAACAAGAGGTCCTTTTTCTCTATGGCACAAACCAAAATCAAGCTTGTAAGTGGGACTCATTTGCCACCAATGGTGAATGATTCCACTTTTACATTTTTGAATATTCAAAGGTGGAAACACGAGCCTTTAATTTGCAAATTTTGCTTCTTTAGGTGTCTAGTTTTGAAATTGTCAGATTTGGGCCTAAAAGTGACCTTTTGTGGTTATTTTGACTTATCCAATGAAGAGATGACTTGAACAACTTTGTAATGAAATATTCAATGATTTCTAAGCCTCCAAGATGTCTAATTTTGCAAATACACAATACAAGAAAGAGAAATGTTGGATGTTAGGGCATGGGGGTTTTCCTTGGTCAAAACCCTTTTAGGTAATTAAACCAAAATAGAGAAAGAATGTAATGAAACATGCAATAATGGAGTTTATTTTCTTTCCTTGATGATTGACCTTGAATTTCTATAGCACAACATGAAGAATCTTCCCTTGAATGTATGATAATTGCTATCTTCATGACTTGAAATGATGAAAGCCTAACTTACTTGACTTGAGATGGAAGAATGATAAATGAATAATGAATAATGGTTATGATTTAAGGTTGAGAGAGTTTAATTTATAGGAAATTCACCTTATTAGCCTATAAATTGGATCCCTAAGGCGGATATGTGAAAATAATAAACTTAAATTTCATTTTTACTTGCTCAAAGGTGAAAATTGACCCAAACGGGACTCATTCACCACCTTGGGTGAATCAATCCCATCTAGCAGGGACTCATTTTCCATAGGTGGAAAATTAGTCCCACTAGGGCCCATTAGATAGCTAGGGTGCTAGGAAATAAGGACATAAGGTTTATATTATGACTTTGTCAGTTATTTGATCAATTTATGCCTTAGGATGTATAATATTGGGTAATAGAGGCTTATTTGTGATGGTGTAAAGATTGATTAGGGCTATGGACACAAAATTCAATGTGAAAGTGTGATTAAAGACACTTTACAATACTAAAATTAGGTACACCTAGCCTAGAAAGGCACAAGAACCAATGTGAATGTGCAAGACACATTAGAACACTAGTTTAACATTAAGTTTATTTTACAAGATTTCTAGATTGATGTAATAATTTTATTAAAATCATTTTATAATGTTGAATTAGGGAGAAATGGGTTCATTAGGTCTAGAAAAGCATGAAATTCTATTACAACACCTTTACAAGACATTGTTACATGCATTTAAAAGGGTCAAAGACCTAGTGTAGATGTGTAAAACACCTCACAAGACCAAATCAAGACCTCATTAAGTCCAATTTATCATCAATTATTCCCATGCCAACCAAGTTTCCTTTATTCTATAATACATTTAGCCCCCACTTTAGTGAGAGGATGGACTTTCTTCAAACTCACACTAAAGTAGACATTCGAGAGAGATCTGAGTCTAGAGATGCAGATGAAAAAGAATGACAAAGATCAAAGGAGGTTATGCAATCCCCCAAGATCCAAGATCCTAAGTCAAACTATCAAGGTACATAATCATGCAATGTCAAGAACTAGGAAGAAGAGAAATATGAAAATGAAAGGGTGGATCAAGATTCGATCATTTGTCTAGCTAGTTGTGAATTAGATCTAGGTTTTTTTTCCAAAAGAAATTTCATACTCACTCTAGGGCACTGAAACTCTTGGCATTCCACCATATTAGAAGAACCAAAAGGTGAGAAACATACACTACTTGGTATGCACTCACAAACACACAGGTGGCTATGGTGAAAGTTGTTCCTCAAAATGGACTTCCTACTCAAACATATTAAGGTTATACCCCCTAATAACTCTAACAAGGTGCCACAAAGGAAAATGATTTTCAATCTTTATGAGGTAAGAAAAAATTTGTATGCTTGACACTCATAGACATTGTTAATCGAAGATAGTGCAAGGAATGTTCAAAGGGATTTTGCTTAGTTTGTGCAAGGTCTCATCTTAGGGAACATTGTGCTTAATGTTTCCAAG
Organism: Sequoia sempervirens; assembly: GCA_007258455.2. Taxonomy (NCBI): domain Eukaryota; kingdom Viridiplantae; phylum Streptophyta; class Pinopsida; order Cupressales; family Cupressaceae; genus Sequoia; species Sequoia sempervirens. Next base: position 374,884,996 of record VDFB02270651.1, read on the forward strand.
AGAGGATGTTGTTAAAAAAGTGTAGGACAATTGAGAGGTAGGGTGAATCAGTTGCCACACAAATCTAAACTCAAAAATTTATCACTTATCAAATCTTCAACCACACTATTATGTTATTAAATATGAGCATGAAACATAGATAATAGAAAGTAAATCAACATAATTAACACTATATTTTTACATGGAAAACACATAAGGGAAAACCACAGTGAGGGTTAACTCACAATATAATGATTATAAACTAAATACAAAGGCTCACTCCCTGAAAGAGGACTCACTGTCCAATAGGGAGGATCACTACCTATAGATACAAAAGAGAAAAAAAGATCCACCATAGCAATTGAAGCACATTCGCAGGATTACAAAAACCTTCAGTTCACTGCCTCCAACACACTAAAAAATTACTCTTATAACTCACTCACACACAGTTTTGTTCTTATGATTTGTGGCACAATTTCGTCACTTTGCATCACACATTCATACAATTCTTCACAACCCACCTTGCTTTTATACCATTCTCAACCTTAGAAACATTTACCAAGGTCAGCCACAATACATTGTTTCATAGTTTCAAATTAGGTCAGTAACTCTAAATTTCTGCAATGGATAGAAATAAGAGTGGACCAATATAAACATAAGAATAATATTTTTTAATCTTCAATATTCTTTCTCATTTAAGTTTTATTCTTTGAATGAAGTGTAAACATTAGGTTGGATAAACCTAATGAAAACACAAATTATCAATGATGCACACACTTCCCAATAAGAAGATGACATGTGAATGACACAACATGCTTCATTATGCATGAGAATGCATTTTTGAATCTTCTAGATACATCCACAGCAAAAACAACAAGCTTCAAACACTAAACACTTTCACTAGTCTATCTGGTCTATGCAGACACACACAAAAATTCTAAAACATGATTTTTTGATTACCAAACACCAAACCTCTTCACTAGATCATAAGAAAGACCTTCACAAGAAATCTCATAGATCTACACAATCTGAAACAAAACAAAAAAGAAATGTGGAGCAAAGATATTTCTTCTAGTGCATAGAACACTGACACTATTAGTAGAACACATATACCAATGGAGACAACTTCTATGTACCATCTCTCCAAAAACTGAAAATCAGACTATACCATCATTGGATCTTTATCAACATGCCTTAAGATACACACAAGAGACTTGTGTAGAACATACCAGAGCACACACTGAACACTTCCAACATTCTAACTTCTTTTCTTCATTAATTTTCTTAAAAGAACTTGGAAACTCTTCAAACCAACATATTTGCAATGCGATAAAGATAGCCCAAGGTACTCACAGGATCTCAATAGCATCTCAGTCATTCATGTACAATTTGCAACATACTGAATAGTGTTGACATCAATGACAACCTTAATGACAACACCACCAAACTAGCTCATATCAGTAGCAACCTCCCCATTTTTCATTGATGGAAACACATATCCTTCTCTCCCCCTTTGAAATCAATGGAAAAGAATAACTACTTTGATTACTCCCCCTTAGGACTACGCTCATACTGCAACAATGAAATTTTTTTCTACTCCACCTACGGAGTAGACCCATCAATTAGTCCGGGTAAATGAAAAATCTATGAATTCATTGGATTGATGGATCTTAATGTTCACCTAGTTAGGAGGCCCAATGACCCCCAACCTCTCCCTAAGATAATCAAGAGTATCCTTTAGAAGAGCCTTAGAAAATATGTCTACAATATGTTCCTTTATAGTTACATACTCTAGTTTCACTTCATTCTCCAACACTTTCTCTCTCAGAAAATGATACTTGATAGATATGTGCTTTGTTCTTGAATGCATAACTTGATTCTTTGAAATGTTTATTGCACTTGTATTATCATAGAAAATATAAATAGGCTCATCACATACTATACCAATGTCTTTCAGAGTTTGCTTCATTCTCAAAAATTGTGTACAATAGGATGTTGCAACAATATATGCAGCCTCTACTATGGATAAAGAAATTGAGTCTTTCTTTTTACTCAACCATGAAACTAGTATTTCACCAAGAAAGAATGCACCACCACTAGTACTCTTTCAATCATCTACACATCCAACCCAATTAGCATCTATATTAGCAGTCAGGGCGAAATAATTACACTTAGGATACCACAGTCCATAATATGACATGCCTTTAAGATATCTAAATATTCTTTTTACAACCATAAGATGTGCTTCTCTATGATCTTCTTGAAATCTAGCAACTAAACACATTGCATGCATAATATCTGGTCTAGTAGCAATAAGGTACAATAGTCCACTAATCATGGATCTTTATTTTCTCTAATCAGTCTTAGCTAATTCATCATCCTTGTTAGTTTACATATGGTTTCCATAGGAGTACAAACTCGTTTAGAATCCTCCATTCCAAATTTTTTCAACAATTCTTTTACATACTTAGATTGTGAAATGAATATCCCTTTGTTAGTTTGATTCACTTGTAGACCCAAAAAGAAATTCAATTCACCAATCATAGACATCTCAAATTCTTTCTGCATTTCTTTAGAATTTTTTTTACACATGCCTTCATTTCTTCCAAAAAATGATATCATCAACATAAACTACTACAATCAACATCTTATTACCTTGCACTTTGAAGTAGAGGTTGTTGTCAGCAGAACCTTTGTTGAATCCTTTATTTTTTAGATATCTGTCTAGTCTTGCATACCAAGCTTTTGGAGCTTGCTTCAATCCAATAAACACCTTCTTCAACTTACAAACAATGCATGGCTTGTTAGACAGCTGAAATCCTTCAGGTTGCTCCATGTACACTTCTTCCTCCAACTCACCATTCAGGAAAGCTAACTTAACATCCATCTAATATACCTTAAATTCCTTATTTGCAAAAAAGCCAAAAACATTATGATAGCTTCCATTTTGGTCATAGGAGCAAATGTTTCCTACAAATATATTCCTTCAACTTGTGAATATCCTTTTGCATACCAATCTTTCTTTATTCCTCACTACTTCTCCATTTTCATTTAGCTTATTTTGAAACACACATTTTGAACCAATCACATTCTTGTTCATTTGCCTAGGGACTATTTCCCATGTCTAATTCTTCTCTATCTACTACAATTCCTCTTTCATAGATCTCATCCAACTTTCATCTTCACATTCTTCCTTCACATATTTCAGTTCTATTTTAGAGAGTAAACACAAATATACCTCAGCTGCAACTTTGCTTCTTGTCTTCACACCTTCACTCTTGTCTCCAATTATCTAATCTTCTAGATGATTCTTCTATACATATTTAGGAGTCTTAGCAATAGATTTTGATTCATTCTCTTCTTCTTCTTCTACTTGTTATTCTTCTTCTTCCTCCTTATTTTCTTCATGTATATTTCTGCAGATAGGATCATTAGGTTCAACTTTTCTTATCTCAATAGCTTTGAGTACGTCTTCATCAACTTTCACATTAGCACTTTCAATAATCTTTCTTAATATTTTGTTAAAACATTTGTATGCCTTGCTAGAGGTAGAGTATCCAAGAAATATTCCTTCATCACATATAGCATGAAACTTTCCAAGATTTTCATCATCTCTTTTAAAATAGCATCTACTTCCAAATACCTTAAAATATTTCATAGTAGGAGTCTTACTAGTCCATAACTCAGAATGTGTCTTTGTGTTGTGTCTAATCTGAACTCTATTAAGAACATAAACAATAGTATGTATTGATTCTCTCCAATATGCATTTGATACATTGGATTCTTTCATCATAGTTCTAGTAGCTTCCTATATTGTTCTATTTTTCCTTTCAACTACTCCATTCTGCTAAGGGGTTCTTAGAGTAGAATACTGCCTTTTATGCCAAGCTTCTCACATAATGCAATAAATTCACTAGAGGTGAATTCACCACCTCTATCCAATCTTAAACATTTGATTTTTAGATTTACTTCATTCTCCACTCTTGCTTTGAATAACTTAAACCTATCTAGGGCCTGATTCTTTTCTCTGAGAAAAGCAACCCATGTCATTCAAGTGTAATCATCAATAAGAAAAAATAAATATCTATCACCATTCAAGCTTCCAATCTTACTTAGAACACAAAGATCAGTATGCACCAAATCTAGCATACCAATAGTAAAATATTATTTTCCCTTAAATCTACATCTTGTCTACTTCCCCAGTTCACAAATTCTGCAAATAGTATTAGTAGGTCTTGTGATTCTAGGAGGTCCTCGAAGTTCTATCTCCTTCTTACTGATCTTGACTAGGTTATCAAAATTCACATGTCCCATTCTCTAGTGCCATAACCAATTTTCACTGATTTGAGATACAAGACAATGACCATCAACTCCTTTCAGATGATAGATGTTTCCATGAGGTCTTCATCTAGTAGCAATCATATCTCCATTTCTGGATCCTTTTTTGATTTCATAGGTATTTTTCTGAAACATGAGCTTAAAGCTATTGCTACACATCTTACCAACACTCAAAAGATATGCCTCAAACACTTCACATAATATACATCATCAGTACTATGCACTCCATCAAAACTAATTGAACCTTTACCACATATCTTAGCTCTTGAATCGCCACTGAACATGACTAAACCACCATGATGTTTAGTGAACATTACTCTTTCATGTTTAGTGAACTTACTCTTATCTCCGGTCATGTGATTTGAACATCCATTGTCAATTACCCAATAGTCCTCATCCTATCTTGCATGAAATGTAGTAACCAAAGTACCTTCCATCTTATTCTTCTTAACTTCCAGAGGTTTCTTACTTACAAATTTTCTAGAGTTAGTTGATACTGATTTATTTTCGAAAGATAAAAATAAGCATTCACTATCATCAACCTCATTTTTAGATTCATCATCAGAAATAACCGCCTCTTACTTAACATAGTACAACTTCTTATACTTTTTATCCTTCCTATCCTTATCCTTCTAATCCTTGTTCTTTTTATGTGCAGCCCTATTCAGGCATCTTGAAGCATAATGACCAATATTACAACAACTAAAGAATTTAAGGGGAAAAATACCTTTATACTTTCTTGTACCTTTCTTCAACTTCCTAGTGAAGTTAGCTTCCAACTCATCAACATCATTGCTATCTGGTTCCTCTTCAGTCTTCATTTCCTTAAATGTCATTTTTGTCTTTTCTTCCATCTTGTCATCTTTCTGGAACTTTCTTAATTCAAATGCTTGTAGAGTGTTGAACATGTTTTCCAAGGTGTACTTCTTGGGATCATACATTTCTTCAATCACCAAGATCTTATCACTATAGCTTTCCAGTAGGGTGACCAAGATATTCTCTATTATGTCTTCATCTCCTAGCTTTCCTCCTTGATGTCTAACCTCATTTGCAATCTGTTCAACCTTGTGAAAGAAGGTTGTAAATTCTTCACCATATACCATCTTTAGGTTCAAAAATCTATGCTTTTCCACTAGTCACTTTGTCAATTTCACTTTTTCATTCCCTTCATACATGTCTTCCAACTTCTTCTAGACTTCATATGCAGTATCCAAAGAATTAACCTTTATTCACTCATTTTTAGATAGACCACTGCAAATCGCATACTTTTCCCTTTCATTTTATTCATAAGCAGAGATCTCATTTGTAGTATTAACACCACCAGATGAGGGTGTATACTTATTCTCAATAGCCTTCTAGGTCTAGAAACCAAGAGAGATAATATATCCTCTCATTTTTCCCTTCCAATATTTGTAGTTAGTTCCATCAAACATAGGGATCGACAACTTGTGCACCATCAGATCTACCTTAAGTGGTTAAGCTCAACAACAAGAAACCACAAGCTTTGATACCAATTTTTAAAAAAGTGTAGGACAAATGAGATGGGGGGTGAATTAGTTGCCACAAAAATCTAGACTCAAAACCTTATCACTTATCAAATCTTCAACCACACTATTCTATTATTAAATATGAGCATGAAACATAGATAACATAAAGTAAATCAGCACAAAGAACACTATATTTTTACATGGAAAACACAATAAGCAAAAAACCACGATGAGGGCTAACTCATAATATAATGATTATAAACTAAATACAAAGGCTCACTTCCTGAAAGAGGACTCACTATACAAGTACAAAGGCTCACTTCCTGAAAGAGGACTCACTATACAAGTACAAAGGCTCACTTCCTACAAAGGACTCATTATTGAATACAGAGGCTCAATTCATACAAATACAAAAGAGAACAAAACACCCACCACAACAATTGAAGCACATTCATATGAATATAGAAACCTTCAACTCACTTCCTTCAACACACTAAAAAGCTGCTCTTACAACTCACTCACACACACTTTTTCTCTTATGATTTGTGGCACACTTTCATCACTTTGTATCACATTGTCATACAATTCTTCACAACTCGCCTTGCTTCTATACCATTCTCAACCTTATAAACATTTACCAAGGTCGGCCACAATACACCATTTCATAATTTGAAATTAGGTTAGAAACTCTAAATTCATGTGATGGAAAGGAATAAGAGTGGACCAATAAAAACATAAGAATAATATTTTTTAATCTTCTACATGCTTCCTCATTTAAGTTTTATTCTTCAAATGAAGTGTAAAAACTAGGTTGGCCAAACCTAATGAAAAAAAATTTATCAATGATGCACACACTTCCCAACAAGAAGATGACATGTGGGAAATGCAACATGCTTCATTATGCATGAGAATACATTTCTAAATCTTCTAGATACATTTGTAGAAAAGAAAACAAGCTTCAAACACTAAGCATTTTCACTAATCTATTTGGTTTGTGTAGACACATACATAGATACTAAAACATAATTTTTTGATTACCAAATACCAAACCTCTTTTCTAGAAAATAGGAAAGAACTTCACAAGACATCTCCCAAATCCACATGATCTAAAACAAAACAATAGAGAAGTGTGGAGCCAAGATATTTCTCCCAATCCACAGAACACTAACACTGTCGGTACAACACGTATATCGGTGGACAAAAATTCTACGTACCATCTCTCCAGAAACTAAAACTCAGAATATATCATCATTAGATCATTATCAAAATGCCTTTAGATCTGAATAGACATAAGATCAACATAGGAGACATGCAGAGCACATATCGAAGCACACACTAAACACTTCCAACATTTTGACTTATTTTCTTCATTAATTTTCTCAAAAGCACTTGGAAACTCATCAAACCAACATATTTGCAATGCCATAAAGATAGCTCCATGTACTCACATCATCTCATCAACATCTCAGCCATACATGTACAATTTGCAGCATACTGAACAATGTTGAAATCAATAACAACACCACCAAACTAGCTCATATCTACAACAAATGTGTCAAAACAAGTATCATGCTCTTGGAGGGAATCAATCCCAATGACTCCACCAAGGGGAGGACACATTGTAAGAAGAAAGAAATCACACAATGAAATGTGAGTGGTGATGTATGGCCCCACTTTAAAGCAGTTCCAGACACCAATACTATGAGAATTTCTTTAAAGTAGGAGACATGAGAGCTTACTTAGAAAGCCCTATGCCAATTCATATGTTTTCAATAAGCTATTCCATAAAAAGGGGAGTATGTTGCATGTGAGCCAACTTAAGGCACATCGTCCATGTCCCAAGCTCACTCTTATACATTCATAAAAGGTTAATGAATAGCCAAAGGAGGAAACTACAAGTGACATAAAAGATAAGGCTATTGAACTCCTTGCCCCCACCTAGTGCAAGACAAGGGTGAGCTAAATTGATGGATGAAATGCATGCTAGAGTGAAAATATGTATCAATTAGAGGAATTAGGTGCCCCCATATAAGGAATAATACCAAAATCCTAAAAATGTAGGATTTTGTGATTCAAAGCCCGACTTACCTTAGTGTAATGTCCATGAACTCTATGATAGGTGAAAAATGAAGTTTTGTAATAAAATTTCTTCTAAGTTCTTGGAGGGAGAGAGATCAAGTGATCTTGACGAAGTCTCAACAAGATACCCTCTTGATCAAGAAGAGAAGTGGTTTATGTTGTTGGTGGCAAATAGATGTCTTGATTAGTACAATATGTCATACCTATGCAAGGTCCTTTAGTTTGCAAGATTTTATTCTCTCTTACAGGAGAAGGAAAAACCTATCAAACACAAATCATTGGTGTATTATGAGATGACATTGACTTTAAGTGAAGGTGTATTTAGTTTTTTGATGATTTGAATGAAGAAAAATCAAGACCATTAGTGTCTATTAGCTTAGGATGTCGTAAAGTTAAGGTTGGCTTAGAATAATGTTGTGTGAGAGTGTTGATGTTGAGGGAAGGCTTGGAGATTTCTATTGAAGGAAAATAACAAAGACCATGAGTGGATTTTTGTGTGATAGGGTCTATAGGGTTGTGAATTTGTTGTTTTTTAGCACCACATCCTTGTCCACTATATCCAAGTTGTTTCATAAGTTCATAACCTTTTCCATAAAGCTTTTTCATTTCTTTTGAATCAGGTGATTGGTGGTCATTGTGTTGGACAAAGGTTGTTGTTTAGTTTGCTTCTTTGTCTAAATCAGTTTAGGAAGATGCTTTCAAAGGATTTTATGCTTTTTAATTTTCCCTATTTGAATCTTTGTGTATGATCTTGTACTCACCCATGAAGTCATGTTCAAAATCTAAGGAACCCGAATCATCGTCTAATAGCTTCATGTGTTGTTGAAGTTGTTTTTTGTTGTTTTTGTGGACTCATTCCACTGGTGTAGTTGATGTTGATGTGTTTAAGGAATTTGATTTTTTTTTTCACTTTCTAAGACACTATCAAGTTAAAGATTAGCATCAAGTGTGTGGACTATGTTGTTGTAGATGTATTTCAATTTGTGATGAAGAGTGGAAGGCACACCTTACATTGCATGAATCCACTATCTTCCTAAGATAGGATTCCATGAAAGTTCATAAGGAATAACATGGATTGGTGTATTCAAGGTGGCCGCTCCAATGGTAAGAGGCATAATGATTGCCCCTAGTGCTTTCTTTTCAACATTAAATCAAATCCCTTAATAGAGAAAGAATCAGGTCAAATGGTTGATTGATCAATGCCAAGCCTATCCAAAAGGGTCACACTACACACAATAAGGGCAGAACCAATATCTACAAGAGTTCGCTTTATCCCTTTTCATTTGTATTGCACTATGATCATGAAAGGTTCTTTTGTTTTTACACATCCAAAGAGGGGAGTTCACTTTGGTGGAAAACAATATCAACATTCAATATGTGAATTATAGATGCTATATCATGTGATGGCACACTAGAAGGGAAATGAGCTTGTTGTAGGGCTCTTTGAAGTATAGTGTGATAGGTAGGTGAAGTCTAAGAAGGTCCCAAAGGGGGGTCTTTGAGGTAGTACTTTGAAGTTGTTCAACTTGAGATCATACTCCCTTAAGTGAGGGGCACTAGGAAGTATAGAATTTGGAAAAGGTAAAGAATTTGGGTTTGGTTGTGGGGGTGATGGATTGTTTTGAGTGTTATATGTATGAAAAATGGTGTTATGACTCGATTGCTGCAACACATTATTCTGAGGTGGGTAGAGGATGAATTTGGGTTTGTGTTGAGTTTGTTTGTGTGAGGGTGGATAAAGGATGAGTTGAGGTTGAATAATATTGAAATTCCTTGGTGAATGAGAGTCTAACATAGGATATTCTTTTCCTTTTAAGGGCATAATATTATTATCAATGTTATCTTTGATTTGTATGATTATATTCTCACTAGGAGAGTGTTTAGGAGAATAAAAAACCTCATGTTCTTGATAATCCAAAATAATTTCATCACCACTAAGGGAATTATTAATGGTTGAATGTGTTTGATTATTGATAATGGGGATATTAGGGGAAGAATCTATTTGATTGCTCATTGTTTTTAAGGTCTCATTCTCTTGTGCCATATTATCTACCCTACTAGGAGAGCTTGTAATATGTTTATCTCAGGTTGAAAATTTTAAATTAGCTTCATCACAAGTGGGGGAGGCATCAATAGAAGGACCATTATGATTTCCAAATACATCATCCCATAAGATAGGAACATTGGGGAAGGGAGAGGAAATATTCTCATGATCTTGAATAGATATATCTTGTAACACCAACCTATCCTCTTTGTAGTGAGGAGGGATATTAGGAGAAGAACAAGTTTGATTATCATGATTATGGAGACTAAGTAAGGTAATGTATCAAAATGTTTGTATGATCTCATCTTCTTGTTGTGTTGTGTGATCATCATGATTACTTAGTGTGATGTCCTCTTCTTTAGTAATGTTTTATCTAATAGGAGAGGTAAGAGGAGAGAAACAACTCAAATTGTCAAAACTCTCATCAATTGATTCTTCTAACACTATAATCTCTTCTTCACAAATGGGAGAGAAAATAGGAGAACAAATGTAAGTATTATGATCATCCAAGGTTTATTTCACTAAACTAACCTCATCCACAAAAGGGAAACTAGGAGAGGGATCTAAGATGAACAAAAAGAGAGGGGAAAGTACCTCATATTCATATGCATTTAACAAAATTCTCTTACAACATGCAATAAGATCTAAAAATAGAACATGAAAGATGATAACTATAGAACTTTGTAATGAAAACATGATGGAATTATTATTCTACAAACTCTAAATGTAACTATACTAAAGCAAAGATGCAAAAGAGGAATGCAATTTTTTAGATTTTAAAGATGACAATTGACTGATTATGATATGTAACAAGATGAGAATACAAACTTCAAAATTAAACTATGCATGGAATAAGCTAATTTAGGCTAAATCTAATGAAATGCATGTTACGGAAATGCAGTCAACTAATATAGCTAGGAAATGGCTTCAAAAAAAAATCCTTCAAATAGGGTTTTCAGCTCTGTAAAAGGTAGTTTTAGGGGTGAAAAGGGACTGATTCAACCAAGGTGGCGAATGAGTCCTAGTATGAACTTTTTTCAAATTTTTCATAATAGTTTGAGTGATTTCTATGGTTTCTAAGTGCTATGATGCATACCTATGTTAAAAATGAAAAATTTTAGAAATTTGAAATGAATTTAGATGTTAAAAATGCAACTTAAATGCACTTTTTATGAATGCAAAATTTGAAATCTAGTATAAAAATTAATCCATGAAAACCCTAATGCAAGATCAATGCAAGCTAGATCTATAATGAAGGACTTCAAATCAGAAAAGAAAATGATTCAAAAAATAGGTTCACCAAAATGAACCATAGATTTTAAGGGGTATGGAATGCTATGCCTCTTTTGCTCAATTAGGGTCTTTCACCTAATGGAATTAGATAGATCCCACACCCAAAATCTAGGCAGTTCACTTAAACTAAGGAATGTATGATGTAAATATGACTAAATGAAATTATATAAATGTAGCTAATTGACAAAATTGATTGATTAGAAATGTAAAACTATTGAAATACAACTTGTTTGAAATCACATTGTGTAATGCAAAAACACTCAGAAATGAGCAGTAAACTGCAATAGAAATGGATAAAATTAAAAGTGTGTACCTAAGATATGGATAGAGACTGAAAATGAACTATGGAATTTTCTTGATGTTGATTTTTAGGCTTGGTTGGAGTCATTCACAATTATGGGTGAATTAGTCCTAGATATGTGAAACTGTTCTAGAACCCCTTTCGGACAAAAGGGTATCAAAAAATGCAGAAAACCAAAATCAAGCCTAGAAGTGGGACTCACTCAACACCCATGGAGAATGAGTCCACTTTTGAATTTTTGAAAATTCAAAGGTGGAAACAGGAGCCTTCAGTCAACACTTTTTGCTTCTCTAGGTGTCCAGTCTTGAAACTGTCGAATTCAAGCCTGGAAGTGACTTTTTGTGGGTATTTTAATTTATCTAATGAAGAGATGACTTGAAATTTTTTTCAATGAAATATTCAATGATTTCTAAGCCTTCAAGATGTCTAAATCTACAAACACATAAGATAAGAAAGAGAAATGTTGGATGTTAGGGCATGGGGGTTTGCCTTAGTCAAACCCCTTTCAGGTAATTAAACCAAAATATAGAAAGAATACAATGAAACTTGCAATAATGGAGTTGATTACCTTTCTGTGATGATTAGTATTGAATTTCTACAACAAAACATGAAGAATCTACCCTTGAATGTTTGAAACTTGCTATCTCAATGACTTGAAATGATGAAACCCTAACTTGTTTAACTTGAGATGGAAGACTGATGGATGAATAATGAATAATGGTTATGGTTTAGGGTCTCGAGAGTTGATTTTATAGGAAATTCACCTTATTATCCTCTAAGTTGGATCCCTAAGGATGACATGTAAAAAATAATAAACTTAAATTTTAGGATTTTCCCACTCAAAGGTCAAAATTGACCCAAATGGGAGTCATTTTCCACATTGGGTGAATCAGCCCCACCTGGCAGGGAATCATTGACCACAAGTGGTGAATTAGTCCCAATGAGGCCCATTTGACAGCTAGGATGCTAGGAAATAAGGAAATAAGGTTTATATTGTGACTTTATTAGTTTTTTGATCAATTTATGACTTGGGATGCACAAAATGGGGTAATAGGGGAATATTAGTGATGATGTAAAGATAAATTAGGGCTTGGGACACATAATTCAATGTGAAAGTGTGATTAAATACACTTTACAACACTAAAATGTGGCCTGCCTCACCTAGAAGGGCATAAGAACCAATGTGAATGTGCAAGACACATTACAACACTATTTTAACTTTAAGTTTATTTTACAAGCCTTCTATATTTATGTGATAATGTTATTAAACACATTTTATAATGTTGAATATGGGAGAAATAGGTTAATTAAGTCTAGAAAAGTTTGAAAGTCTCTTACAACACTTTACAACACCTTTAAAAGACATCGTTAAATGCATTTAAAAGGGTCCAAGACCTAGTGTGGATGTGTAAAACACCCCACAACACCAAATCAAGGCCTCATTAAGTCCAATTTATCATTAATTATTCCTATGTCAAGCAAGTTTCCTTTATTCTATGGTACAATTTTCTACGAATGACACATGTTCATTTCACTAAACTTCACATTTTCCTTTGATTTCTATAGATAATACCCAAGACAAATCAACTATTCTTATTTTTGGTTTTTATGAATCCTGTTGGAACTAAAATTTTCACAAAAATTCTAAATATTTTATTAATTAAAATCAAAAAATTCCCACCATCACTTTCATAAAAAGTCACATTATTTCCATCCATATGGCCAATTTTTCCATTTACCACTAGACCACTATCGTATTGGCCACCCCTCATAGCCCTCACATCATACCTCTCTACCATAGCTCATTACAAAGTAGCTTGCGGTATGATGGTAAAAGGAGCCACCATTATACACTATCACCTTCATAGCTATACCTCGGGGGTTCAAGACATAGCCCATAATAAAGTGGTACACTAACAAGAAGCACTAAGAAGATACTATGATACTACAGGAGAGAAAAAGGTGATCCACGATACAATGGTATGTTGAGTATATGTATCAAGGAGACACCGCAATATTTTAGGGGAATGAAAAGTGATAGGAGGTAGTGTGGTAACTCAGTTGTTGGGTTATTTAAAGCATACCAAGCACATCAGTCAACATCAAAATATAAAATTGAGCTCAATACAAAGATTTCAATTGTGTGAATGTATGATTTAGGAGTAAATGCATCTTGGTATTAAAATACATGAAATAAGTTGAGAATTTTTTAGAACAACTAAAGCTAAGTTGCTGACAAGCTCAAAGTGTAGGAGTAAAGAGAATTCTTCAAGGTGAATTATATCACCAGGAGAAATGTTTGGGCTCTGATGAAGATTGATTATGAGCATCACAAGGAGAAAATATCATACAGTAAAGGCTTTGAATGGGTCTTAGGTGACCATGAGATTTTACTCGGAGATTAATGGATTAACACACATGTTTATTGTTAAGTTCCTTTAGTTATGTTTAATTTAAAAATTATGATTTCTTATCAAAAGACATGTCCTTTGGTTTGAAGCTTGTTGACTTTCATATAAATAAGAGAGACCAAGACCAATAGAAATCATTAGTTTAGATAGAGGAGAAAGGAATAGGCAAATACGGATAGATATAATGCTTACATTTCAAAAGGCCATGATGTATGTATAAATTTCGAAGAATTCAATGAAAGATATCTAATTTTATGGTGTAATCTTGGTATCAATTGTTTGTTGGAATTATTCAATTATTTGTTTCTCTATATTTTAATGCTTCATTGCCATTTAAATTGATATATCAAGTATATTCTCAATTTACCAATGCACATTTGTTGTACTTGTGTGATATGATTAATAGGTTTCCCCAGAGGAATTAAAGATCATTGTAGTCAATCATGGTAATCTAGAAGTGTTAATTGGATTGATAAGAAGAATCATATAGTTAAGGTTGTCATTTTGTCTCCAATTTGGTGTTATCTGTGTTCTTGCATAATTTATTCAATAGGTTCTTTCAATCAAAGATTAAATCCTTTTGATAATTTATAAGTACCTGGTTCTGTCAGTTGGATTTGTAAGTAGAGTTTTTCAATCATTTTCTTGCACATTTATACTAGTTATAAACCAATATTAGTGTGCCAAATAGTTTTATTTATTGCCAATATATGTCACATATTCTAGATCTTCATTTGACTCCATCTACCCAACAAGGCACTGGTCTTATCCATTTCATCATTTAGTTTGATTCAATTTATTTTCAAAACCTTACATCTGTTAATTGAACATAATCATAAACTTCATCTTGATATTGCTTATACAATTTATACCAAATAGGTTTGCATCTCTCCACTTCCAATTTCCATTGTGGATAGATTGCTTAAGTAGGAAACACACAATTTAAGTCTACTCCATTTTCATAGGTATACCCACCTAGGTTTGAAAGAGCCTGAAGAGAAGAAGGTTCAAATACATCATTGGGCCTTGTACATTAGCCTAAAACATACCAAGAGCTTGGCAACCTCTTATGATTTTCAACCAACATTTTTGAGACATAATAGTTTGGAAACTATGCTGGGGAAAACTTGAAGAAATTCAGTAGCAAACCACCATGCCTTATAGAGTCATAAAAGTTTTTTGTATCCTTGTCATCCCACCTGATTGAGTAACTAGCTTCCATTGGGGATAAAATCAAGAATAATTTCATTTTTCTCACTTTTAAGAAAGTGAGTGGCGACTCTGGTAAAAAAATTGATGAAGAATGCATATACAGTTTGGAACAAAATAATTTTTTGAAAGGAAACATTTAATAAGAAAGTGTAAAGAATTGAACAAACAACTACTACAATTGGACAAACAACTGCTACATTTGGACCAACAATTGCTAAAATTAGGAGGAAAATGTGTTCCAAATGCATCAGAAAATATACCATTCTACAATAAGAATGGATAAAAAAATGTAAGCAGGCATTGGACCCCACAAGTGCCACATAATATAGCAGGAAATTTTGGTAATGGAGGTAAACCACATCATGTACAACAGGAAATTTATGCACCACAGACATCAAACCAAAATAATGATTATCCTATCCCTCCTAGACAAAGACTAGTAAGCTACCAAGATCATCAATAAAATCCATATCCTGAGCATTATACATATCAATACCAAGCTCCTCATCAGAATGTGAAAAGTCATGTCATCCCCTATGGAAGTGTAAATCAAAACTTACAGCAAGGTATGTATCATAATCAAAACTCTATGAAGAAAAATGATGAATGTTTATGTATTCAAGAAAGAATCAAAAGTCTTTTAAATGCCTTTCTTAACATAAGGAAATATAAAGGAGAATCTGGGTGCTCTTTGTTTAGCATAATGGCAAATATTTGTAGGAAAATACCTATTAATTTCCCACCTAGTAGGTTTGAGTTCATTGAGTAGTTCATGAAAGTATATGAGCCTGATTCAAATTATTGGCCAGAATCATGGAAACCAATTTCTCTTGACCAAATAGATGAATGGATTTCTATCATAAATAAGAAGAGGTATGAGGATGGTGATTCCATTGATGAATATTGAGAAATTGATCAAGAAATACAACCAAAAGATGAGACATGTGTGAGTGAAAGCAATTCCTATAATAGCCTACATGAGGAGGATAAAGATATATAGGGTCTCTCTTGCATAACAAATTGTGACAATGCATGTTATGAAGGATCTATTGAATATTCAGATAGTGAAGACAAACCTATTGATTTTGATCTACAACAATGTGATTCTTGCAGTTCTTATGGTGATCAGGAGGAAGAAACAATGGAAAATGTGATAGAAGAAGCAAATTCATTTGATAGTGAACAAGTAACACCTCTAGTTGTAGTTGAGTACCATGAAGATACATTTGATGAAGAAGAGTCTTGTACATCTAAAAATGGTTTTCAACTTTTTGAAAATCCATTATATGATGAAAAAACTGAAGAGGATCAAATGAGCTTTTGCCAAGGTGAGCCAAAAAATGAATTTTATGTGTATTCAAATCCACTTCATGATGAGAATGAAGTATTTTATGATAATTGAGATATTGCACCAACTTGTGAAGAAAATGAACATGCGATTGATGCATTTGAATTACCAATTTTTGATGATAAGGAAAGAGAATAACACAACAATAATGAGATGGATGAAGAAACATGTTCACTCAGTGGTGAAAGAAAATCAGACTTGCTAGCAATGGAGTACCAAAAATACATACATAAAAATGATTTGGAAATTTCATCCCTAGCATTAGTTGGATTGAATGTGAAAAATAATGATTGTATGAATCAAGAGTTTGTGTTACTGCCAATTAGTGATATAAAAAAGATAGAAAAAATTTTAGATCTGAGTGTCTCAGAAAATGTTGGTGTGATGGAATTTTTAGACTGCCAAGAATGGCATTCAGATGGTGGATTCTCAGTATAGTTGGGAGATCATTTTATAACACATGATAGTAAGTAAAATAATGAGAAATGTTGCATTGAATGTGCATACATACTATATATTGAAGGTGAAGAGGATTTATCACATGATAATGAACTACAAAATGGTGAAAGGAACATGAGTCAAGATGAACACAATGATAGGGTGGATTGCATGAATTTTTTCAAGGGGAATTTGATGAACTAAAAAGAAAAAAGGTGTATGACAGGGGAAAATAGGGGCCTTTATTTTTGGTGGCCTTGTTCCATTAGCTATGGCATGGTTTTTTCAAAAAACCATATCAATTCATGATAGAAAAGGTTTTGAATCTAGTGCTCAATAGATAAAACATTTGGTCTGCACCCAAAGATATTATGGATTCTTATAGTGATTAGTAAATCACTCATCCCCAACTGGAGCCGCTGTTGGAACCAAAATTTTCATAAACATTCTAAAGAGTTTATTAATTAAAATCCAAAAATTTCCACCATCACTTTCATAAAAAGTAACATTATTGCCATCCATATGATCAAGTTTTCCATTTACCACTATACCATTGCCATATTGGCCACCCCTCATAGCCCTCACATCATACCTCTCTAAAGTAGCTCATTACAAAGTAGCTTGCAGTATGATGGTAAAAGGAGCCACCACTATACACTATCACCTTCATTGCTATACCTTGGGGGGTCAAGACATAGCCCACAACAAAGTGGTACACTAAGGAGAAGCACTAAGAAGATACTGTGGTACTGCAAGAGAGAAAAAGGTGACCTATGGTAGAGTGGTATATTGAGTATATGTATTGAGGAGACACCACGGTACCACAGGGGAATGAACAGTGACATGAGGTAGTGCAGTCACTTAGCTATTGGGTTATTTAAAGCATACCAATCACATCAGTCAACATCAAAATATAAAATTGAGCTTAGTACAAAGATTTGAATTGTGCAAATTTATGATTCAAAAGTAAATACATCTTGGTGTTAAAATACATGAAATAAGTTGAGAATTTTTCAGAACAGCTGAAGCTAAGTTGCAGACGAGCTCAAAGTGTAGGAGTAAAGGGAATTCTTCAAGGCGAATTATATCACCAGGAGAAATATTTGAGCTCTGATGAAGATTGCTTATAAGAATCACGAGTAGAAAATATCATACAGTAAAGGCTTTGAACAAGTCTTAGGTGACCATAGGATTTTACTCAGAGATTAATGGATTAACACACATGTTTATTGTTAAATTCCTTTAGTTATGTTTAATTTCAAAATTATGTTTTGTTCTCAAAAGACATTTCCTTTGGTATAAAGCTTGTTGCATCTCATATAAATAAGAGAGACCAAGACCAAAAGAAATCATTATATTGGATATAGGAGAAAGGAATAGGTGAATAGGGATAGATACAATGCTTACTGTATACATCCAAAATTGGTCTAGAGAATATTGATTAAATATCAATTATTTAATTAATGAAATCTTTATTCCTCTATTATATAAATAAATTGCAAATTTATTTACATAGTTCCTATTCTCTTATTTCCTCCATTCTAATTCACCCCCTTCATGATATAATTGAAATAGACAAATATAAATATTTTTTTTTTATTTTAGTTGATTCCCTCTCATTTAATTCAAATTTTTAAATTTGAATTTCATCACATTTCTACATATTTCTCTAACTACCCTCCACCTCACCCTCCAACTCACCATGTGTCACATGAAAATAATTATTCTTATTTTCTAAAATGGATATTTGTTCTCAAGAATTTTAACCACGTTCAAGAAACATGGCTCCTTAATTCAAATGATTCCTTCTTACACTTGGCAAGATGGTTTTACTAAAGGGAACAATTGCCTTGTTTTCTCCATCCTTTTCGTACTTAACCTTCAATTTCTCCAGATCAAATCTCAATCGTTCATGGTTGCCAACTCACCCAATGCCTTGGAAAAATATATAAATTTAGGCCCATTTAAAACTTTTTGGTATAAGGAGCATTTTGCATAACATCACTCTGTAAAAATTCATTCAAGTCTTTAAGAGCCTAGTTTTCATTTTCAATTCAGCATTTTAGAATAGATTATAAATTTGTTTAGATTCATGGCTCCTTTAGATGTTTCTTAGTTTAATTCAGAATTTAGGATCATATACATTACATTTCCATTAGCTTAATTTTGCATTATATCATTTTCATATCACTTTGTATATAACAGTTCACTCATCATGTCATTTGACCATTTCATCTAGTTGAATCATTCAATCATGTAGATGTAGACTTATATTTTTCATTATAGTTAAATAGGCTACTCATTTCTTAGATGGCATCCTAGTGTTTCATGGATGAATAGGATTTGAGAGCATAATTACTAGGACATTTAAGATTAGAGGAAGATGGGATGTTTTTAAGGAACTATGTTATTGAATTATGTTTGATTAAGATTTACTTATTGTAATGCTTTCCATCTAAGTGTGTTGTTAATTTGATATAATTCATGCATATTTTCTTACACATAAATTGGTGCCCACTGTGGGGTCTAGCCCCTGTTATTTTGATATTTTCTAAAAGTTTGTTTTACAGTTTCAAACGAGTATTTTTTTGGCACAAACATTTAATTATCTGGCACTTTCCAAAGATTCGTTGGTGCTTACACCGACTGTTCTGGCACTTCGAAGGGTTTTTCTGGTGCATCAAAGCCATTATGTGGTGCTTCAATGAGTTTCTATGGCACTTTGACCAATTTTTGTGGTTCTTTGGCCAATTTGTTTGGCACTTTTCATTAATTCTATGGCACTTTTTTCTTTTTGGCACTTCTACTTATTGTTATGGCACTTTCAATTATTTTTGTAAATTTTCTAAGGAATGAAAACTGATGTTTTCTTTTCTATTGTGCAGATTTCATAAAATGCTATCAAAGACTTTACTGAAAATCTAGAACACTTGTTATAGAAAATTGATGATAAACTACTAATAAATCTAATGTAGGGGCTAGATTTTTTTTCTTTCCTTCTTGCTTAAACTAGGAACATAGATTAATTAACAAGAAAAGAACACCATGTTTGTTGCATGTGGAAATGGTAGGAATATGCTCTCCCCTTAATTGGGTGATCAAAAAGCCAGATCCATTCTTATTAATCTATGAGTTTGAGTAGGGTATATAGCATGGGTTCTCTATTTATTCATGTGAAATAAAGATTGATTGAACTATGGGTTTATTCTCTTGCTTTTGTTTATCCTAGAGGGCCTTCCTTGGGGAAAAAGTACTCACCCAAGGGAATGACCTGACTAGCAACATGCTAAAAGAAAGCACATTTCCAACTGGGATATAAATATGGGTATTGGAACAAAGGCCAACATCATGAACTACTACAAGGGTTTTGGCCAAACTACTACAATGGTCATTGTGAAGGCATCGACATTCTCACAGTTTTTGGTAGAGATGATCAGCCTGCCATGGGAGTTTTATGGAGGCTGGAAGCTTGGTTGATCTAAGAAGTGAGTGCACTATAAGAGGGAGCCTATGTGGCCAAGCTTCTGAATTCATTTGCTAAAAATAAGTGTGGTTGGGGTAAAACCCACTTGGAATCCAAGAGAATATAGTCTTTCAAAACCCTAGGGAATGTATGTTATGCTTGATTGTGCTTGTCAAAGTGTTTTCAAACCAAAATTCAAACAAAACCTCATACACTGGAAAAGTACAAAATTGTGATTCAGAATACATCATCTGGAACAAACTATCTTCTGACCAAACACTAGAAAAATCAAGCAAACTAGAAACAAACTATTGCATTCTTTGTTCATTGCTTCCATTGTTTTCTGTAGTGCTTTCACTAATTTTCCAGCACACCCACCTTCTATTTTAGCACATCCACCTTATTTCCCAACGTATCTCTTAAATTTTTTGATGCATATGCCAAATCTTGTAGTGCATTGACCCAAAACCCTGGTGCATCTGATCCATTCTATGGCACATTCTCCTAATTTTGTAGTGCATCATAGCCATTTTGTGGTGCATTCAAGCTTTTCTATGGTGCTTCTTCCTTTCAACGCTTCCACTGATTGTAATTGTGCTTCCACCAAAATTCATAAATAAAGAATTAGGATTGTTCTTTACCCAAAATTTTGAAACCAAATTTAGAAGATTTTTCCAATTCAGAATCATTCCTCACAAACCAAGGAGCTTAAACATGTTCTTTACCCAATGGATTTGTGAAAAATTAAATTTTTTAAACCAAAGCCCATAGCTCTTAGTCCAAAAGCTCATAAAAAATGTCTTGAAATGCTTTACGACTTTAGGGACATATTACTCTTTAATTTTTATAGAAAAGATTCAAAGAATAACCCTAGCTTGTATTCATTTTACTATTGCCAAAACCCAAGACTTTTTTAGAGGTTTGAACATCTTGTCTAAAAAGGAAATTTCTCACCATTTCACGATTGGAACCAAAATTTGCAAAATATTCTCAAGTTTGGAATTATCCCTTAGAGTCCAAAACTTTGTTAAAATTGACTTCAACAAGTGAAAACCATTTTCACCTAAACTTTGATCACACATCCAGAAAGTGCCCCATTATCAAGGACCCAAAATTTGATCATCGAGTTGAGTTTCCCCATTAGCATTCATCATCCTTCATCTTGAAACAATACACTTTAAAAAAAAAAATTATTACCTTGGTTATATCAATAGATTTCATTATTCTGTTCAACCTAGGTATTCCTTGGGTACTCTTGAATAATGATCAAAATTTAGCAAACTTTCATAAATTGTATGCCCGTTTTAACAAGGTCCCAAAAACAAAAGCTTAAGGACAAAGAACTAGAAGATCAAAATACCATGGAAGAACCAAAGGTAAATCCCTTTCACAAGGTTTCCCAAAACAAAGTAGAAGATATAACAGAGGAGGAAGTAGAACAAGCCAATCAAGATCCCAAATTCCATAAATTCCTAGAATGAATGTTTGAGAAAGATGAAAAATACCTCTTAATGTTGGAAAATCAAGGAGCCAAATTACCTAATGAATTTGATGTCAATAAATTGGAGAAAACCTCAAAGAAAATTGAGACTGAAACACCTCCCATAGATAAAATGGCTATTCTAATGCATCAGATGAAAAACCTTCAACAACAACTACAAGATATGCAAGGAGAGACTTCAAAAAGATACTTTTATAATATATTTGTCCCTATCCCTTTCATAGAAGGTTAAACATGATACCATTTCCCAAAAATTGTGAATTGCCAAAATATGACAAATATAATGGGAAATCAGACCCTATAGACCATGTGCAATAATTTTGAACAATGAGTCTTGAATTCACTCATGAGGACACATATCTGATGAGACTCTTCCATTGTAGCTTAGGTCACTGCATGGAATGGTTTTCAAAATTACAACCAGGCATAAAATCCTTCCAAGAACTTGTTAACAAATTCATCACACAATATTCCTATAACATTGCACATGATATAACCATGAAGGACCTTTGTAATACCAAATAGAAACAACTTCTCATATTCCTACAAAGGTGGAAAATATTATTCACTTCATATGCTCTCCCTATACTAGAACAAGAAAATATGGAGAATTTCATCGATAATATCAGTGAAATGAGCTATCAATTATAATTGCAATGTCCCCCTAGCTTCAAAAAAAGATAGAAAATGGTGTCAAAATCAAAGAAGCTCTAGTCAAAAGAGGGGTATTAAAATTTCACAATGAAGGATCAAATAATGCTAGTTCTTCCAATCATCACAGCAATGAGAAAACCAAATTTTGGAAAAGGAACAAGAACTCCAATGATGGTGCTAATGAAACACATAATTCAAAATTGATCTTTAATTTTTCAGTAACCACAACCAAAACTGATCAAAACAACAATTAGGGCACCAATCAAAATATCAACCCACCTAACAATTAAAACAGTCACAATCAAACCACAAAAAAATCACACATTTGGATCAGTCATATGAATCTACATTGAGGGAACTTCTTGAAAATAACCTCATAACGTTACTTGACACTCGAGGTTTTGAACCAAAAGTAAAATCGTCATGGTGGAATGATGCCTATTACTTTGAATTTCATCGATGCAAAGGTCACCAATAAAATAGTTGCATGCAATTGAAACACAAAATACAAGACTTGATAGATAGCAAAATCATACGAATAGAGGAACTCCAAACAAATGTAGATCAAGGGGAATTTAAGAATCCATTGTTGAACTATGAAAAATGGGAATCATCTACAATAAATAGCAAGGGAATGAATGTAAACTATGTCCATGATATTGTCATAAATCATATTTCTGCAACAGAAAACCAAATGAATACCATTGAAACCAATAATCATCAAGACATTACTACAAATTATAGTACAATCTATGACACCCCAATTCAATGAGAACAAGACATCATTGTCCTTAAAAACAAAACCAATGACATCAAATTGGATGTGACTACGATCGATACCTAAATCAATGCCATTAAAATTAATGGGAAATAGGACAACATACTAGTGAATGCAACCACAAGAGCACAAGCCAAATATGTCTTAAAAGGAAGTTCATCTAGAACCCTCATGACATAATCCAATCAATATAACATAGTGGATCAATTACAAAAGACCCCTACACAAATATCTATATCGGAACTACTCAAAATTTCACCTGCTCACAAAGAGATTATGGAAAAGTCCCTAGTGGACACAACAATACCAACTAATGTTGAAGTTTGTAAATTTGAAGCCATGGTGGGACATTTGACTACATCACATTGCCTATCCTTTTCTAAAAATTATGACGCATCCATTTCTCATCCCCACAATGCTACTCTCGACATTGAAGTCCTAATTCATAAAAATCAAGTCAAATGTGTCCTAATAGATGGAGGAGCTAGCCTGAATATATGTACTCTAAAGCTTGTTCGTGCCTTAGGATTATCTGAGAATGCAATTGATTCAAAGAAAAACATCACCATAAAAGCATATGATGATGAGGAAATGTCTTCACAGGGATCAATTGTTTTACCTATTCAAGTTGGACCAATACAAAAAGATGTAATCTTCCAAGTCCTAGACAAAGAGTTGACCTATAACATACTCCTAGGTCACCCATGGATCCATGAAATGCAAGCGGTTCCATCAACCTACCATCAATGTTTGAAATTTCCTTGTGGTAGCCAAGAAATCACCATTTCGGCTGATTCAAATAGTCCTCAGTATTGGAATACCCTAAAATTTGTCCAAGATATTCTTGTGCCTCATAACAGAGAAGCTTCCACTCCCACTCCTTCCAATGATCAAAGCCAATCAAGTTCTTCATCCAAACCATTGGTTATTGCCTCCAATCAAGAAGGTCAATCTAGTTCTATGGCTAAATAGTCTCAAAAGAAAGAAGTTGGTCCATCCACCTCATCAAATCTTGAAGCCCAGTTGAATTCCTTTCCAAATAAATTTGATGAAAAAGTCCAAATCAAAGACAAAGGTGTTGGTGGATACTTCTTTGGATGGTCTCTATGTCTTTCACAGTTTTCTTCTCCATAATTTTATGGGAAACCCTCCACATCAACGCAACAAACCTCACAACCAGTTACCAAATTTGATGTACAGTTTATAAAAGAAAGCACTAGGTTTGATGAAGCAAATGACAATGATGTTCTAAATTGGCTTTATAAAGATGAAGAAGAATCCCAAGCAATAACTACAAATGTTTAGATAGCTCAATAAGGAAAAGGTTTCACTATTTTGGGAAAAAATGGGATATGGAGAAGGTCTCGTAGGAAAAAGGAAAGAGGGAATTACATAGCCAATTCAACCCATTTTAATCAATCCAAAAGACAAAGTTAGGCTAGGCTATAAAGAGGACATAAAAGAAAAGGTGGTTGAAAGAATCCTATAGTTACAAGCCAGTGATGAGCATGGGACTGATTCTAATAAATATGAATGGGATTCCCTATCAGAAGAATCTTTCCATGATAAGGAAATTGATGTAGTACACAAATATGCACCCCTACTCGAAGAGGGACAAGGGTTAGGTTTTATACCGTTTGAATTAGGATCACAACACCTTGATGATTCTAGTGAAGATGATTCAAGTACTCAAAGTGAAATAGATAATTTAGAGAGTTACCTTATATATCTTGATTTTTCTATTAGAAAAATTGAAGACACTGCTATTAGAACTCTTACCCTTTCTGACCTTAACCAGTTTGGTGACTTCTTATCCTTAGTACATCCTGAGCTTATAGATTAGGACCTAATCGAGCCATTTGACATCCCTACATTTTCAAACAATGATTCCATTTTCAATTTCCTTTGTTCCAATGATACAAAAATAGATTCCACCAATGAACATCATAACAAGGCTTCCACAGAGGGGAGTATCAAATTTTTCAACTACAAAATGAATAATACAAGAAATAGATCTAATATTGAAAACCATTCAATGGCAGTGTTAGATCTGGAAAAAGTAAAAACAAAGAGCTCATCCAATGGTAAAAACCTCTCTGAGGCATCAAAGGATGGAAGATTTGATACTTTCCTAGAATATTTTTAGGAAAGATCAAAAGTCTTGATTGAACCCACACAGTCGGTCAACATTGGCAATGAAGAGACAGTAAAGAATATCCATCTAGCAGCATCTTTGATAGACCAGGAAAGGCCAAGCTTTCTCAAAATTTTCACTAAAAAACAAATTAACTTTGCTTGGTCCTATGTTGACATGCCAGGGATTGATTTGAAACTCATCATGCATCACTTATCATTACCTCCAAGAGTTAAACCAATCAAATTGAAGTTGAGAAAAATGCACCCCCATATCGCCCTATTGGTAAAGATAGAGTTAAAGAAGTTCTTAGATGCAGGATTCATTAGACCCATTGACTATGCCGAGTGGATCTCCAATATAGTAGTAGTTTTAAAGCCCAACAATAACATTCACATTTGCACATATTTCTGAGATCTTAACAAAGCTTGTCCTAAGAATGACTTTCCTCTCCCAAACATAGATATCATCATGGACTTGATGGCAGAACACGACATGCTATCACTGATCGATGGATTTTTTGGGTATAACCAAATCAAAATATCCCTAGAAGATCAAGATAAAACAAACTTTACTTGTCCATGGTAAACATTCTATTGGAACGTCATTCTATTTGGCTTGAAGAATGTTGGAGCTACCTAACAACATGCCATGACAACAATTTTTCATGATATGATACATAATTTCATGGAAGACTATGTGGATGATTTATTAGCCAAATAATATACTAGGGAAGGACATTTGGAGATCCTAGATAAAATTTTCACTAGACTGGAGAAATTCAATGTACAGCTAAATCCCAAGAAATGTGTGTTTGGGGTGACATCAACAAAACTCCTGGGGTACATAGTTTCAAAAAAAATGGATTGAGGTAGATCTAGCCAAAGTCAAAGCTATTATGGAAATGCGACCGCCAAAGAACATTAGTCAACTTCGTTCTCCACCAGGGAGGTTTCAATAAATCTACAAATTCATTTCACAGTTGGAAGATAAGACCCATCGCTTCACTCATCTGCTACATAAAAATGTTTCCTTCTGATGGGATGAGAAATGCAAAGGAGCATTCAACCATTTGAAACAATATTTAATGAATCCACCTATCCTAGTACCACCAATAGAAGGGAAGTTGATACTATTATATATTGCTACAACAAAGACATCATTGGGAGCCCTATTAGCACAAGAAGACTCAACAAGTAAAGAATGAGCAATCTATTACATTAGTAGGACACTAAATTGTTGTGAGATCAACTACACCTCCATTGAAAAGGCTTGTATAGCAGTAGTATTCACTACTCAATAGCTACAACACTACATGCTAACTCACACCATCAAGTTGGTAGCTAAAATAGTTCCTCTAAAATATCTCCTTAGCAAAGCAAACCTAGCAGGGAGATTCGCTAAGTGGGTCATGACACTCAGTGAATTCGATCTCCAATATGTATATAGGAAGGAAATAAAAGGACACGTGATTGATGATCAGTTTGAAGAGGCACCATTACTAGATAATCATCCTTTACACATTGAATTCCCAAAGGTTGATGTTCTAACCTTGGCTGCAAGATAGTGGACAATATACTTTGATGGATCATCACACACCCAACATGGATCAGGAGCTAGAATCCTATTTGTCACTCCACAAGGACATACCATACTAAAATCACATAGAGTGATGTTCCCTTGTACTAACAACATAGAAAAGTATGAAGCATTAATCATTGGCATCAAAATAGTTGTAGAATGGAAAGTCCTAGAATTGCAAGTGTATGGAGATTCTTAGTTAGTCATTAACCAAGCCAATGATAATTATAAAACAAGGGATGAAAAATTGATGCCTTACAAGAGAATGCTAGATTATTTCAAGAAATATTTTATGGATATCAAATTTGAAAAAATTTCAAGAGTGGACAATAAAGCCACTGATGCCATGGCTACTATTGTTCCTTGTTACAAATTCTAGAGAAAAGAAGTCATTATGAGTTCTTGTTGGAGAAAATGTTCTCCCCTACCTATGACAATACTGAATCTCATGTTATCTGTCACCTATCTAATACCAATACCTCAATCTATAGTGAAATTTATACCTACCTAAAAGATAACACTCTTCCACCTAACTGTTCATGGAACCAAAAATGTAATTTCATTCGTCGAGTCACTCGACATACACTTATTGCAGATGTACTATACTGATGAGGTCTTGATGGAACTTTCCTAAAAAATTTAGAACGCAATGAGTCTAAAATGGCTTTACGAGAAGTCCATGAGCATGTTTGTGGAACACATTCAATTGCTCTAACCTTTTCCAAGAAACTTCTTTGTTTAGGATATTAGTGGCCAACTATGGAAAAGGAGTCTTTTCAATTTGCAAGAACTCCAACCTTTTGCATCCACATGCCTTTTTTTCAATGGGGATTAGATCTTGTTGGTAAAATTCGTCCATCTTCATCAAATAGAAACAAGTTTATCATTACAGCTATAAAATACTTCATGAAATGGATTGAAGTTGTTCCTCTAACCAACATCATAGAAAATAAAATTCCATCATTCATCCTCAACTACATCATTTGTCGATATGGCATTCCCCAATCCATTGTTGCTGAAAATGGAAGACCATTCAAAAATCAAGACATGCAAGAATTGTGTGAGAAGTTCAATATCCAACATCACTTCTCTACACCATATTATCCCCAGGGGAATGGTCAAGCAGAGGTTTCAAACAAAACTATTTTGAAGATTTTGAAGAAAATCGTCAATGATGCAGGACATGATTAACACATTCAATTAAACCTCGCTTTGTGGGTGTACTGCACTAGTATTTACACACCAATGGGAGCTACACCATACACTCTGGTATATGGGTCTGAGGCCAT
Organism: Sequoia sempervirens; assembly: GCA_007258455.2. Taxonomy (NCBI): domain Eukaryota; kingdom Viridiplantae; phylum Streptophyta; class Pinopsida; order Cupressales; family Cupressaceae; genus Sequoia; species Sequoia sempervirens. The sequence goes on from VDFB02270651.1 coordinate 374,913,326, forward strand.
CGTACCTATTGAAGTTGAAATACCATCACTCTGGGTCTCATTAAAAGATATCATCCTGAATGAAGACTATCAAGTCTCAATATTGCAAGAATTAGAACTATTATATGAGTGGCACCAACATGTAGTGAATCACTTGAAAGCCTACCAACAACGGATGTCCAAAAGTTACAACCATAAAGTTAAATCCAGAATGTTCCAAGTTGGTGACTTAGTATTGAAGGAGAATCCATGCAATCAATAAGACAAAGAATAGAAAGGAAAGTTTGAACCAAATTGGTTGGGGCCCTTTGTCATTGTGTTAGTTTATGGTTTAGGAGCATACCATCTATCCATTCCAAAAGAGGACCTATTTAAAGAACCCATGAATAGTCTTCATCTCAAGAAATTCTATGCATAATTTAGCCACTACATCTGTAAAAGTCCTAAAAAAATCCAAAAACATTAGAAAATGTCCTAAAAAAGTGGTTACCCTAGTGAAAACCTAGCAAACAAGCATTGTGGTGACAACAAAAAAAATCAAAAAGTGAAAAATACAAAATATGAAAAAAAATGAAAAAAAAAGAAAGTGAAAAATACAAAAAAAATCATAAAATCTGAAAAGGTGCAATAAAAGGAAGTAGTGAAAACTTGGCAACGGATGCTATTTGTTATAGGCTGGCTTCTTCCTCTATAGGAATGTGTGTTGATCACTAGTTTGGTATCGTTACCATCCGCATCCTCCATCTGAGCTACATGTGTATATCTTGTTCTGTCGATTAGGTCTAACCTTAGCTTCTTAAACATTGTACATATCCATAATAAATTGGTTTGTTTCCACTTGGGAAAAATCTTGAACTCACTGGGGGAAATGAACTTTGAGCTTGAACCAACAAAAAAACAACAAGAGGAAAAAAAACAATGAAAACAATGATCATACTGAAATAAAACATTGAACATCAATCGCCATTGGAAATGCATCAAACATCCTTTTCATGTCAAAAATTCCAAAATAGGTCAAAAATCCAAAAATGCCAAAAATATAGTCACCTTGTTGAATTGCATTGTCACAGTTCGTTATAATTAGTTGTCTACTCATATCTTGGTCCTATAAATTGGTCACATCTGTCAAACTACGTGGTCTCTATGTGTATAATGTAGGCAAGGCTTATCTCTAATAAATTATTGAGGCCCCTAGACTAGGTTTTTAGGTTAGGTTCTTGGTCAAAATCTCAGAAAACACCTAAAAATTAGAAAATTAAAAAATCCTAAAAATAGCAGAAAATCAAGGTTAAAAGGATGATGCTATTCTGGGTATGTGCAGGATCATGATGGGCCAAAAAGTGGCAGTATGATGGGTATGTGGCTAACGACCCTTTTTCACCCAAAATTGATGAAATTAAAAGGGTTTTTAAAGGAGATTCTCAGTGTTCCACCAATATAAATTATCCTTTACTTTGAATTTAATAAGTAATTATTATTCATTTTCTATTTGAATTATGACTAAAGTCCTTATTGATAGGCTGATTGAAAAAAACCTATAGCTTTCAAATGGTATCACTTTTTTTGAATCCAAAGCATGCATCACATTCTATGCTTTGCATACTATAGGATTAAAAAAGAAAATTGAATTTCATGAAGTTTTGACCAAGTTAAGGTGGTCAGACGTACAAGTTTTTTATATTTTTTAAAAGTTGTAATAAAAATTTTAACATTAATTATTTACTTAGAAAAAATTTGCAAAAAAATATGCATCACATTGGGACATGAGTCCTCTAATTATATTTAAAATATTATAAAAAAATATTATCATTTTATTGTGGTTAGACTGGTCAAACAAACACCTACTTATTTTTTCCCTAAAATTTAAGTACTACTGCATTGAAATTTCAAATTTTCACCAAATAGATTTTTTTCTTAAAAAAACCTAGTATTTTAGAAACTACATTCAATTTGCTACAAATTCTATTCTTACATATTTTTGAAATAATATAGATAACTTATTCAAATTTTTACATCAAATTCGTAACTCTGATTTTTTTGAATTTTTTGCCACTTAAGGGCTGTTTTCTATGATGATCCTGGACATACCCTTCTGAATCATGGTTATACCACTTCCACACAAATGTTCAAATTGTTTGCATTATGATTGATGTTATCATTTCTTAGGAGCCATTTAAGGATTTCAAAGCACTAGAAAGGCTATGATCAAGAATGATATTTTTCTTTGTCTCCTACCTATGAGTTGATCATTATTACTATGTGAATCATAGCGAGATGTGCTCTACAAAGTATCATTGATGAATTTTAGATCCACATAGGAAAATTATTAACTCTTGTCTATTCATGCAAGAAATGCTCATGTCATCTTGGACTAATTATACCCAGATGCTTGTGTTAACTTGCACTATCAAACATCATGGAGGTAGTACTCAGGTCATCATGGTCTAATTATACCATCCATGTTTGTACTCACTTTCAATATTTCAAAAGCTCAATGATGACAATAAGCACAATAAATCATTGGGATTAAATCATTGCATTATTAGTATTGCATGTCTAGGTTTCATTCATATTAGTTGCTATAATGGTATTTATATATTTTTCCAAGGAAGATGTTATTTCTATCATTAACAGATTGAGTACATTTGATATTACAAAAAAACATGTCATTTAGAAGCATTTTCATTAGTACATTAATCACAACATTATCATATCATCTAGGCATCGATTTAGATGTTAAGATCATATAGTTGCATCATAGAAATCTGAACACAAGTAAATTATCATGTTGCATCCATCTAGTCATCAATCATGTATTTGCATTATGAAAATTGGAGAAAAAAAATTCATTAATCATATCATTTCCATTCACATGCATTTAATCGTATATTCTAGATACCAACATATGTAAATTATCAATCATTTATCCCATACACACATTAAATCATAATATTTGCATCAGAAAATACAAAAACATAAGTTACCATGCATATCATACATCCATAGGATCATTCATCTTTACATTTACATCATTTTACATGCATCACATCACACATAATTGCATTATAAAAATACAAAAAACAATAGCATGTAGACATTTTCATAAAACAACATAGGATCACAACACGTATTGCATCCATATAATGACATCATCATGAAACATCACATAATATACATAATGTATAAATTAAATGCATCCATCATAAATTAATGCACATAACACATAGGATCATCAACATCATCATTGCACATATATCTCAAAATATATCAAATGTACAAGGATATTTGAATGATCAAAATACATCATCAAAATGGTAGTAACATCATCAAATGTCAAAGTACACATTATGATATAACATCAAATGATAAAAACTATGTAGTACTTCCCCCTAATGTTGCTGGCCTCATCGAACCTATACCTCCCCCTGTTGTACCAGAGGGACCTACACCTGGATCCCTCTGATCTCTAGGAAATGGCTATGTCACCCCCATACTCACCATCCAAGACTGTGATTTTCTCATCTGAGATCTACTAAAACTCTCTCACCACTCAGGAGGAACCAATTCATGATACTGGGTCCTGTAAAACCCCACCTCCTGAACTGTGCAATAGATCTCTCAAAAATAATCTGTAGATCCAGTAGTTGTAGTGGCCTATTGCAACCTCTCTGTAATGGCCTCTGCCTACTCAGCCTATCATCTCAATGAATCCCTCTCAGCTGTCAACGTCTATACCTACCCCTAGGCCTGTAAGAGTTGTTCTTGTACCTGGGTCAATAATTGTGTCCATGCTTGTAGCTGACCCTCTAACTATGTCAGCTGCCCCTAAACAGTCTAAAACTACATGTGAAAAGAAGTGATCTATGACTACTGCTACTGAGAAGGAAAGTGTATCTATACATGCTACTATGCTATTGCCACCAAGGATTACCTCCTACGAGGCACTCTAGCATCAAAACTGGGATGTGCACCACCTCCTCCACCTCCTCCATCTCCTCCATCACCATCATCACCCCCATCATCCCCTTCATCATCGTCATCACCCTCATCTCCACCCTCTCCCTCCTCCTCATATTTACCATCTTTGTGTCATCCCTGTCTAGCTAGCCTATCCTCATCATCCTCAAATCCTGGCATGGGCTCATCAGGCCTCGAAATCCTTAGAAATGGATGCTAACCAAAATACACTATATACTCCTCACTCATGTATCTCTTGACTATCTCTTGATGATAATCCTAGAGAACTAGCTATAAATGTAGGTACTCATCACATACAGCCTCATAGGACAATGTCAGTCCCCACTCAGTCACATCCTATTGCCTATGGGCATATATGGCTAATCCCTGTGGCATCCCATGAACTCTTTCATACTGCCTCAACACTCTCAACAATAGGAAT